>WBMV01003598.1:2347297-2604733 GCA_013396655.1 Campylorhamphus procurvoides | reverse complement strand
CCCGCCAACCCCATTCCTGCCCCCGCAGCATTCCTTCCCCATCCACACTCCTGCCAGGCGGTGGTCCGGCCCTTCCCGCCTCCCCCAGCGGGGTCCCGGTGAAGGGAAAGCCTTGGAGGCCGGGCGGGACGGGCCCCTGAGCAGCCTGCTCCGGTGAGCCCCCCACCGTGGCACCGGGGTGGGAATTGGGTGCCCTTTAAGGTCCCTGCCAGCCCAAACCCCGCTGATCCTGTGGAACCATGTGGTGCCCTTAGTGCTTTGCCTTGAAAGTTTGTGGCACAAGGCTCTTTCAGAGTGAAAGACTTTTCAGACTGTGCCTCCTAAGAGCAGAAGAGTGGACCTTCAAATCATAATTTTGTTTTAAAAAGACATCAATTTGCCTTCAGTGCTTTCATATACATTTTAGTGATGAAATATCATGCTGTTCATGAGGTATAAAGTTTTTTATTTTTGGAGAAAAGTACTGCAAAATCTGATGATTGCTTAAAAAAATTGTATTCACAGATCCAAAGGAAAAAGAAAGCTGATGTAAATTAAGTTGGAATGAAGGTGCTCTGATAGAAAGCAGTTTTGTCATGCAGTGCTATGTGTGTTGCCTAAAATTGAGGAAAAAGAACTTTTGAGACAACATTAGTATGGAGAAAGTAGACAGCAGTTCTTTAATGAAAGCTTCCAGGTGCACAGAATACATAGGCACACACCCAGCATAGGAATTTACAAATTTATTACATTACTTAATTATCATGTCTAATAAATACATCCAACTCTAAAACCTTTTGCCATTGGTACCACCCTCAGAACTGCCCTGTAGGAACCTCCTTGAGGCTTCTCGGTCTTCTCTCTTGTTATGAGTACCGTCGTATCTTCCAGGTGCATGTGTCCCAAACAAGACATCCTGCTGAAATCTTGCCCATTGAGAAGACCATTAAACAGAAGTTCAGGAATGTGGCACAAATTGTGAGAAACTGTTAGAAACTGTTAGCTACTACCTCGAGTGTGAGAAACTATACAGCTATATTAAAATCTACAAATATATAAAAATCCTAAGGCATCAAGTGTTAATCATGGAATTGTAGAATATGCTGAGTTGGAAGGGACCCATCAGGACCATCAAGTCCAACTGCTGGCCCTATACAGGGCACTTCAAGAGTCACACCATGTGCCTTTTTAGTCACACCAAACGCTTCTTGAACTCTGTCAGGCTTGGTGCTGTGATCACTTCCCTGGGGAGCCTCTTCCAATGTTCAACCACCTTCTGAGTGAAAAACTTTTTCCCTGTTATCCAAATTAAACCTCCTGACTCAGCTTCATGCTGTTTCCATTAAGATTTGGTTTTGTTTCTCATTGTCTTACTCTGATTTGATTGGTAATAAATTTAGTTGATTTCCCCAAGTTGAGTCTGTTTTTCCTGTGGCAGTAATTGGTGAATGATCTTCCCTTTCTGCTCTTTTCTTGATCCATTGCATTTTCTCTCCCCTCCTCAATTTAAAAGAGGGAGTGATGGAGCAGCTTTGGTGGGTGCCTGGCACCCAACCAGGGTAAAACCACTACTGTGCTGTACAAATCAGAGTAAAATGCCCTATTAAAGTTAAAAGTTGTGTTAAATAAAGAAGTGCAATACCTAACTGCAAAATAGACAGTTTAGCTTAATATAGCTGAATGGTAACATTATAATTATTCAGCTTAATATTAGCTGAACAATAACATTACTGTCACTGATGGATCAGTTAATGCAACTTTTAAAAAATTTGGTTTATTTTGGATATCTATTAGAACTAACCAGAAAAAATTATCCGAGGGGGCTTGGCAAAATTCTGTCATGTTCCAGGAGAGTAAATGCTATAAAGTATCACTGAGGAATCTGACCCCTTCTAAAACAGCAGCAAAACAGACTTTTCCACATCCTTTAATAGGTAGAGGATTAATATGAGGAATTAAAAAGTTTCTGTATTGTGTTTCTATGATTCCAACAAGTAAGACGTTACCATAAAAATGTTACTTCTGCTGGATTTCAGTTAGTTGCGTTTTTATTATTGACCTGATCTTTACAAGGAATGAGCACAGATTCATTTTGCAAAACTTGCACATTGACTGCAGAGGGCGGTACAGTACTTGAAAATTACTTGTGAATTCCTTTTCTTTGATATCCAAATCTGATATTTGGAGGAAAAACTTGTTCAGTAATTTACTTCTATAAAAACTGTATGGAATTAAGTTATCTTTCCACCTCTGATATTGTGTGAAGCGGATGCTCAAGAAAGAGCAACTGCTTTATATTTTTAATCTTGTTCAGCAAATAAAGAAAACTAGGGGCACCTATATTGTAATTGTGTAAGTTAGGATACATGTAAAATGTGCAAGGACTCAGGACAAAGAGTACATCAGTGCAGAAGGATGTTCCAGCAAGGTGCTGTGATGATCATTTGTCAATACAGAAAAGTAGAAAATGGCTATGTGCAATATTGTTGCAGAATCTTACTCTGATGATTGCTGTAAGTAGTGTGGGTTAATTAGCAGAACAGTAACTAAGGTACTAATATTTCTCCTTTCCAAAGAGATGTGTTAATTATCTCTGCTGTAGGCAGGTAGCCATGGTTTTTTCTTGTCCCATGGATTCAGTTTTGCTTTTCAGTAGCCCTTTTTTGTTGTTGTTTTTAAACTGAACTCTTGCCTGTTACTGTGTTTGAAATGGGGATCCAAAGACTGTATAAAACGTTGCATGTAGGACTGGACTTGTTGCATTTGTATACAGTTTCATTTCAGTGTATTTTGAATGTGCTTGCACTAGGAAGGGAATGACAAGGCATCTGAATAGAGGTCCCCTTTTCAACTAGCCATCCTTCTGTGCTCTGTTGATTTCTGTGCAAACAACTATTGAGTAGGAAAGCCCAGACTCAGGTCCCACATGTGTCTTCCTAGAAGAATGCCTTCACCGCTAGATCAATAAGTAGCACCTGTAGTGAGGTGAAGACAGCACCAGTACCGAGGTGAAGCTGGTCTGTACTGTGCAGTGGGCAAGACAAATTTAACTTCATTCCAGCCTGTGTGTAGGAATCAGCAGTTGTTGCCTTCTGTGCAGAACTTGTTCCATTAAGCAGCTGCCAGGTGTGCTGTCAGCCCACTTAAGAGGAGGGCATAATTAGTAGATTCTTGTTGGATTTGGTATGACATAGGTTTCAAACTGCATATTCTGGTCAAGACTGAAGTGCCTGAGCATATGAAGGTGATCTTTAGCTTTGCCTTTGTAACGTGCTTATGAATTAAATACTTATGCTTGCTCTTACTGCTTCTAAATGACTGCAAGAGGAAGTGTACTTGAAAAGTGCAGATTCTGTCTTGTTACCTTTGTTAATTCTCTTGAAAAGACTAAAAACTACAGAACTGCTTTTTAATCTCTTTTTCATAAGCGTACTCTGTTCAGAAGCCAGAGACATTAGTTTCTCCTGCAGTTTCAAAACAGCTACATGCAATTTCTATGCTTTGTTAAACATAGAGCAAGTGTTTTTAATTGTGTAGTGGAGCTTCCACTTTTATTCCTTTTTTTAAATGCAGAGGATCAAAATATATTTCTGCATTACTTTCAGATCAATCCATCTGATTGAAATTCTTCTTTTTATGTCAGCTCTGATAGCAATTTCCTGCTTAATATCTAAGTAAGTACTTGTATATATAAAAGCATATATTATTCTCTGAATCTTAGCTGTTTATTGTGCAGAGAGGAACAGATACCCATACAAGTTCTTCTTACAACATGGCGGAACTTTTTTTGTTAGTTACAAGGTTATCATTGAGTCAGTAGTGCTGGCATGCCTCTTTCTTTTTCCATAGGGCTTGTTTCTTTCCTCTTCTTCAGGCTATATTCTGAAGTCAAGCCATATTCCTCAGGTGGTCATAGACATTAGATTAGCACTGACAGTCAGAGATGCTTTTCTATATGAGGCGATATTATTGGAAAGCTGAGAGACCATCATCCTTCTGCAGGGGGCTGATAGGAAATGCATATGGTGCTCTGAAGAAAATAATAATGATTTTTGGAGATCTAGTGCTGGCTTTTGCTCTCATTGAAGTCAGCAGGAGCTTTGATACTGACTTCTGTGAAAGTAAGATTAGGTCCTTTGTCATTTCATTTTCATTTTTCGACATAGACCAGGATATATCCAGGGAGACAAACTGATTTTAATTCTGACTTCTGGTGAAGAGTTCCTGTGGTTAAGGCTGAGCGTGAGTTTGCGTCCTGAGGTGTGAATTCTGTATTTTACATCCCCTGAGTTCAGAAAATCACCAGGAGTTACAGCTGTGTGGTTATAGCAATGTTGGAATAGACCAACGAAATTTCAAGGGGGTAAAAAATTTGTTATCACCTGGTAATCCGAGTGCTAAACCTTTGTTGTAAACAAAGTTTTTGTTCAGACTATGCTATTACGGGGACATGGTGAGGATTTTTGTTAGGAGAAGTGCAGGAAATTGAAGTTGATAGTGTTTTAGACATTGGGATGTCATGTCTTTGAATATATGATTTCTTTTACTGAAAGTGATGGTATTTCTCTGGCTTTGGTCACAGTGTGACTGACTAAAAATTGCATGATTAGTGCTTCCTGGGTACTGTATCTCTAGTTTATGACAATGTTCATTTAGGTTGGTATAGTATTTCTTACCTCTCAGTACCATCAGGGTGGGGTGGGTTTTGGTTGCTATTTATGAGAAGAAAGCTTAGCTTTCTGGCAAAGCGGGTGTGGCAGTTGTGTGTCTTTTAAATACATGCTGGGTTAACATGGTGTCAGCTGAGGTACTTTGTGGTGGTGCTCAGAATCGTCCATTTCCTCCAAGTGTATTAGATCCCACCTGGAGGTTTTGGAGGCTGTGTGGTGTGACCCTTACTGGGGTAGGATGAAAGGCAGTGGTGATTCAAGCTAGCACATTACATATGTGATAGAGAGTTCAAATGGGCCTGTTTGAGATCTACATAGGGCCACCTTGGCTTCTATTACATGTTTTTGTCAGCTCTTACACAGAAATCTGAATGTCTGTGTGAGATGGAGTCTTCTCTTGAAAAGGTCTGGCTGTGCAAAGTCGTGCATTTCTGTACTGTTCTCATTGACTGAATCTGTTTCAGCGGTGCATGTTGAAGATACCTAAATCTGTTCCTCTGAGCTGTATAGATCCTGATGATTGTGCTGTTGCAACAGTGGAAAAATAGACTATTGGAATCTAAGATCTTTGATTACTGCAACAGCATTATCAGGCAGCAGTAATGTGGTGGTATTAGCTTCAAATCCCCTCCTCTTCTCTGGCTTGTTGTAGGCTTGTGAAATCTTGACAGGCTTGTTTTCTCCTTGCTGTGCATCTAAATTTCTTCTTTCTTGAGGGAGAGGGTGTGAAGGGGAGGTTTTGTTTACTGTAGAAGTTCTTGGGTATTTTGTAATAGCGAATATTTGATTAAGTGATGGTTAAAATAGAGCAATAATCTATTGTCATTAATAAAAGGAAGGTTCACTTTTCACTTTGCAGATCTGGAACTTTTATTGTATTTCTGAGAATGAAAAACCAAACTTTTGTATTTATTAGAGGCTGCATTCAATTTACAATGATTATATATAAAAATTTTATTCTTACACAAAGCTGAGCAAGTGCAATCACTTCAGTATGATTATAAATTTCAGTGAGTTTCTGTTTTGTTTTTCCCTAGCTCTGTGTGTTATACCACTTCTCATTGTAGACAGAATGGGTTTAATCATTTTTTTTCCCCTTCTGTGGTAAACCCTCTAGTCTGCAGCAGTGGTGTAAAACAGGTTGTAATAATTCAGCAGTATTTTACAAAAATATATAAAGCATGGAGAAATAGAGAACCAGTCCTGATACTTTGCCCTTTCAAATGATTAGAAGAAGGACTATCCTAGCATATTCTTTGTTACTTATCAAATATATATAAAATAAATATTCTAAAATCAAAATCCTTCAGAAGTGTAGATGGAATTGTTTTCATCAAAGACACTGGAAATGGCTAGGAGATTTTGTGGAACCTAGGGATATGCAAAAGAGGCTTAAGTATTTCACTAGCATTAGTCATACATGTAAGTTCGCACTTGAATTCCTTACAGGAGGATCTTGCCATGTTAGACTTAATAAATATGAGATTCTATTCAAAAATCCATCTTTATATTGGAGTCCAGTCAGAAAATTCATGCTATTGAATATGACTTTTAAAAAATACAACTTTTCAGGCCATATTTTTTTTTTCAAAAATGCCCAAGCAAGTTGCCCTATATTATGGTGTTTTGACTGTGTCACATGTAATAATTGACGTGTTTGAAGATAGACATATACTCAGAAAAAGTATGTTTACATTATATCTACTGAACTGATAATGCAGTTGTATTCTTAATTTGAAATAATGTTAAAAGTGTAATGGGGAAGTAAGCCCATAAAGTTCACTTTGATTTCCAAAAAGAGAAATCCAGAAATCTACCTCTATCATTCTGATTTCATGAAATGCCATTAGATCAAGCATTTTCTCTGGAAACTATTTCTATACATTCAAACACTCTTTCATTGTAAATTGAATGTCTATGTTCAGCCTCCTTTGTTACAGACAATTTTGTCCCATTTTCTTTTTTTCCAGAGATGTAGAACTTCCTGTAAACATCCTTATTCTAGTACCAAACATGCTCACTTGAAAACTAATTTTGTTCTCTTCTTTGTTTTTCTCTTTATTATGTTGGATAGGACTTCTATTTTCAGTTAGCCATTTAGTCACCATGTCTTTTTTTTTCTATCTATGAAAATCATGTCAAAAACAAGACAAAAATTTGCATCATCAATCAAAACACTATATTTAGGGGAAGTAAACAGGAGTACCTATGAAGTGTCTCAGAGATATGTTTTCCCATATTTTATATTAGCAACTTTGCAATATCACTTGGGGTTTTTTTGGTAACAATTTCCACCCTATTTTACATATAAATACGTTTTCCATAGAAAAAATACGCTATTAATTTAGATAGTAGATTGGACTCTACTAGTCTGTCTTTTTCTTGCCAAATATTTATGTAACCATTTTAAACAATGTCTTGCTCACCTGCATTTGAAAGTTTCTTCCTTCTTCTATGTTTTGTTGATGAAAACTGCTTCTTTAGCTGTCAATGTTAAGTGTTCAAAGCATTCACATTAAACCATAAATTTGTTAGTATACCTTTATCAAAATATGAAAAAAATTGTGTCCATGTAAAAGCATCTTAAAAGGTACCCTTAAGTATGTAATGCTTAGGGGCTATAACATTTTATTTTTATCTGTCTGGAGTGAGATTGATGCTTAGAGTTAATATGCACGGGGTAGAATGTCTGGAATTTAAAAAGACATGGCAATCTATGCATTGAGCAAGGATTGGTTAACTGAATGATGTGGAAATTGTCATGATGTGCTATAAATGATGCATCTCTCCAGGCTTTAATCACCCTTCTTATAGCGGAAAGGGTCATGATTATCTGTTGCAGACTCCAAATTTATAAATCTCCTCCTGAAGAAAAAAGCAACTTTCTCCCTTTTCCATTGCTGTCCAAGGAAATAAGTAAGGCTTTTTTTGCAAAAGAACAGCTGCTGGGAGCATACACCCTTTATAT
This sequence comes from Campylorhamphus procurvoides, assembly GCA_013396655.1. Taxonomy (NCBI): domain Eukaryota; kingdom Metazoa; phylum Chordata; class Aves; order Passeriformes; family Dendrocolaptidae; genus Campylorhamphus; species Campylorhamphus procurvoides. The sequence continues at coordinate 2,597,116 of WBMV01003598.1, read as the reverse complement.
CAGCCTGGGTAGGGCTGAGGAACTGAGACCTGAATTCAACTCCCTTCCGAGGCTAAGGCTCAAACCATATTCCCTACATCTGAATAATGGAAACGGATCTGTCTGAGGGGACTCAGGTAAACCACAAAATTCTGCTATCCTTTTCCTAGCTTAATATTCAAAATTTTTCCTTTTTGTCTCTTATAAAGTGAAAGCATCACCTTGGAGCACAATCATGAGCGATTTCTTATGAGATCCCAGTACACTCAGTAAAAAGATGAAAACAATGAGAGCTAATACTTCACAGCCAACAGAAGTTTTCCAGAATACAGTGAAACCTGTAAGCAAAAAATACGAGGAACAAAAGTCAAGGTATTAAAATAATTCACAAGAGAGCTCGAGACTTCTCTGCAAAGAATTTGGATCCAAACACCATCTGTTAATCCAATAATGGTTTGCTTCCTGAAGTGACCATGATTTCATTCAGAGGGCCAAATTCTGTTGTGGTGTTAATGAAATTCCCTGTTCCTCATTGAGACAGTTCATCCTGTCTGCTAGGAATCTGCATTATGGCTTTTTAATTTATGATATTTCACAGAAGGACATATGATGTTTATGCATTTAAAAAATACTTTTTTTCACAGATATAAATAAGTGTGAAGCAATAAGAATAACGCTTCAAAGTTTAAAAGAGCAACCAAGCCTCTTACTTCCAAGGTGATGTATTTAGAGATTGAAAGTAAGTCATAACAGGGAAACTTTCAGCAGTCTTAACATGCCTACTACCTGTGTTGCAGTTCCACTCCCCTTGACAACTCATGGTAATTGGTGTTTTAGGTTGAGATTTAATAAATATTACTCAGTGTTGTGAGGTACTGCTTTACCTACTGCTTTGGAACAAATGTCAAAAACTTGGATGAATAGGTTTTAGTTAGTTTGTTATTTGTATTCAAAAGAATATCATAGCTGTGGAATCCGGAATTAACAGGCTTAATTATGTACTCTTTGACTTTGAGTTTTCTTCCCCTGTGCCTAAGGAAACATCTTGTTAACATTCTTCTTTCTGTTGAGATTAAAATAGCATCCAGTTGGTTTCATTACCAGGTTTGTGAATGCTGTCCCTGTTTTGAAGGAAGCATTTCATCAGCCTAAGATCTTAGAATAGCTCTGACTCAAAAGAAGTTTTGAGTCAGAGTTAGAACTTTATCTGAATTACATATATATTTTGTATTAATCTCTGTGTGATGATTGAGCAATTCTTACCATGTATTCTTAATCAACCTTTCGCTCTGTGTATTCAATAATTTTGTGACCAGAAAGTTAACTTTGAATAATTAAAGCCAACAATAAAACTATGGGATTATTGTGAGATTGCTCTCAAAAACAAAAACAAACTTCCAAACAACAACAACGACAACAAATCAGGTCTGGTTTTAAATCATATAGCTCATGTTACCTTTGTCTTCATTGCTTAATACTGAAGTACAACAAAATTGGGGAAAAAGGCTTCTAAATAGAGGTATTAATACTTGGAGTTTTACATCTCTTAAAATTTTTACAGTGTTTGTGTTATGAAAACACAGAAATACAAATATAATAGGAATCAAGAAATGTTTAACAAGTAACTTCTTATGTATCTTACTTTTGGGAAACAGTTTCTGAAATTCTGGATCTCTTCTAGAAATTGTATTAATTCCCCAAACGTCATTTGCTTTCTTTTTTAGTTTTGTTTTTTTTCAAAGCTGCCACTGTAGACATAGGTGTATCTTTTGTCTACAGCTGATATACTGCATATACAGATACACTGATATACTTCATCTCCTCTAAGCATGTGTTATAAATTCATTTACTCACAGTTATATTCCATTTCACCTTTTCCTCCTGAATGTGGAACTTGCCCTTTGGTGACTTTGAGAGCTCATAACTTAAGGTCTGTGAGCTCTGTGTAAATTAACACAATCACCTGGGGTGTGTGAGGAGAGGAATCAAAGTCTAATAGTGGACTTCATGCTAAGGAGAACTTGCTTACTGAGTTAGGGAGTTTCTCCTCCCTCATCTCTTCCTGCAACAAGTGCAGTAAAGTCAAAATTAGCTTTAGCTTTCATTTAAGATTTTTGATGTTTTGGTCCTCTGTTAACAAAGAAGTCATTCTGAGAGCTTGTTCGTTTTCATTCTATTTTAATTACACAGAAGTTACTGCCTGAGTTATGGGGAAAAGAGAAGAGTACTTTTTAGCAAAGAACCACTAAATGTGTCACTGGTTGAAGATACTGTGTTTAAGTGACCCCTATTTGTAACTGCAATGAATTTTTATATTTTATTTTGGACAAAGTGAGAGGAAGATAAAAAGTCATAGTACTTTCTAAGTGGATAAGAATTGAAATTATATTTTCAACTAGTTTGAATCAGAACAGTTCTGTTGCAATCCGTTGAACTGCCTACCTTTGCTAGATGAAAATTTTTCTTGTGGTATCTGTCTCATGATATTTCTTGATGCTCTCTTGCTATCTTTTCCCCTTCCGACTTTCTCTACCTATCTGAATTCCAAAGTGAAGGATCAAGAGTGTTTTGAGATGAACAGGTAACATTAAATTGTCAAGCTGATTGACCTTTTACTAATCAACAAGTTGATTAAGTTTCAGGAAAGGCAAACATGTTTGACTAACAATATTGCAGAAGACATTAAAAGACCATGCCTAAAATTCAATAGGTAAAGGTAGTGGTCATTTCACTTATGGAAGAGACATTCTTGAAAGAGGCTGGAGTTGCAGTAACAATAGCTGTGTTCCTAAAATGGATATACTGAACAAGAGCTTTCCGCATAAACAAGAATTACAAGAGAGGAAGCCAAGATTTTTCTGGTGGACTTCGGAGATACAGCCCAGAAAGGTCAGGGAAAAGTCATGGTGAGTTTAAAAAAATTGAAAAAGACCTACTCTGACTCTTGTTGCAAATTTGCACTCTTTCAGCTGTCTAGATTCCTTCTGGCTCTGAGATTCAAAGGAAGGGCAATATTGTACATAGGAAGCAAAATTTATAGAAAACATTTCTCTAGGTAGATGTAATGTACTTTCAGGAACATCAGTTTTGTCTAGTAATGCATTTGTTTCTGTAAACAGGCAGTAGAGTGAAGTAATAGGGCTTAGAAGCAGTCATTGCTTGATGAAGGAAGAATGTAATTTATTTGTTGCCAGAAACAATTAAGGGTCTACCATGCCTGGTTTATATTATTCAGACATTGAAATCTGTTAAATCAGTAGATACACAAGAGTAAAAAATGAAAAGGAAACACTAGTTTTTATATCATTATTTCATGTGTTGCATCTGGAAACATACAAGATTTGGTGTTCAAACAGTGTATCAACCTCTCTAAATGCCACAGCTGCTTTTTCTCCATTATTTTTTATATCCTTATGTAAACATTAGTTAACCTCCCTCCTCTCTCAATGAAATATGTTTAACAAGTAATCAATCTGAATTAACAGCAGGAGTCTTCATGCCATTCATATATTTATAAGAGATGTGCTCAGATAATTCTGTGAATATATTTAGCAGTGAAGAGAATCTGCTGTGATTCACTGGTTTCCTGGGACAAGACTCAGGGCACACATCATTTTAATTATGCAGTGTTGTTTTAGGCCTTTGACACTTATGATGAAGTTAAATAACAGTTCATTAGTTTCTGCTTATCAGATACTTGCCCTGATGGAGCTTTTGCATGTAATTTGTAAAGAAGGGCCTTTACAATTCTATCTTGAAAGATTTTTTTACTAATACCTTTGGGAGATAGAATGGAAAATACTTTAACAAATGGACAGTAAATAAATAATATGATTCCCAAAATTCAAACATCACAAATCAGCTGCTCAGAAGCATTCAATCTTCATTTAATATACTCACGAATGAAATATAACAGGGATTAGCTATATGAGTTAATGTTTACTTGTTATAGATTGTATAGCAGTCTTTATTTTAGTTTTTATATACTGTGTTAATTAAGTCTAGATTTGTAGCCAATTATAATGTTTGCCCATATTGTCCACTTATTATAATCACGACTTTGCATTTCTCTAAAATTGGGGACTGCCCATTTGCTTAATATGAAGGAGTAGCTAGGGTAGCAAATGCTGTAGTTTATTTACATGGCAGATTCAAATCCCTGCACAGTGATGCCCTGTAGAGCATTAACTCTAGTTTTAGGTTTAAAAATGGGGGCTGATTCTACCATGGCTGAATGAGTTTCGTAACTTGAAAACAAATCTAAAAGTAATTGAATGTTGTAAGTTCTGTCCTTCACCAACTTGTAAATAATGCACACCAGTAGCAGCATTTGCTTACTAGCTGTTAGACGTCACAAATGTTGAACAGTTCACCAGTGGACAGTTCACTCAACCTCCTGGAAAAAGTAGAAAATATTTCCTTAAATTTCTTGAGACTTACATATTTATGGCGTATAATCTGTGTGCCATCTGATGAGACAAAGATGAGAATTCAGTGTTGTTTTCCGACAACCTGAATTGCCGAAGTTAGTAACTTTCCTTTAAAGAAGCACTTCTGAACTTTATGTAGAGAGCAGTTAGGAAATTGATGCTTTGGGGGAGCTACCAGAACAAACATTATTTCTGAGATGACTCTGTGTTCAAAATCAAGGAGCTCTTATCCTTTTGTCAGTAGGTAGTTGTGTCTTGCATTTACAGATATTTTTGCTTTATTTTTTGATGCTAATGTGCAAGCAGATGTGAACACCAGCCCACATTTTACTTGTAGAAGATAAGAATCTATTCTTGCAGCAGTTGCTGTGGTGACTGGCATCTGTGTTAGTATGAGGCTTTTTCATGCATCATGGTTGTGTAATTATGGCAGGGACAGTTTTAGTATGCCTTTGAGTATAGACACTCTAATAAACTCAACTTCTGTTGTAGAAAATATTTCCTATTTGAAATGTATAATTTCTGTCACTTGTCTGATAGTTTCAAGTGAAATTACTTTAAACTTGGGAGTGGAACATTGTCAAAATAGTAGCAAGGAGTGACTTATACTCAGTTGATGGTCAGTGTTTCAAGCATCTTCAAGTCTGATTCCTGAGCCTAATATGAAGGACAGATAGTATCAATATGCTGATATTAGCACTGATCATCTGGAAGGGGAAGCTGAACTGAACTCTACTCTCTACTAACTGCTTTTTTCCCATGCCATGTGAATTTGCTAAAATGAATAAATAAAAAGACAAAACATTATATTGCTTTAGACAGGGCTAGGCAATAGTACAGTTTTGTGGATGGTAATTTATCAAACTGAACTGCTTTTAAATAAAAAAATTGTGCAGTTTGTGCAATTTGTGATGAGCAGAGTTATTTTGTTGATATTGATATGCTTGGTTCTGACATAGTTATTATGACTAAGTCTACTTACTTAAAATACCATTAATTTTTATTTTTTTTTCCTAATTCAGATTTGGAAGTCATTCAAGAGCACCAACTAATGAAAATGAAATTAGATAATTTTGGGTCTCTTTTGTTCCTTATCTATTGCTCAAATTAGCAGGCCTCACTTCTAAAGAATATGCTTGCCTTCTTTAAAAAAAAGCAAAAAAGAAACTAAAACCACAACCAAAAAACAACCAAAGCAAAAATTTGAAACCCTGAAACACCCTTTTATTTTTTTTTCTTGAGGAAAAGCAGGGGTTAAGAAAAAAATGCCTTCTTTTCCTACGTTTGTTTCAGTCTTGGAAAACACATTCTAATTCTTCATTCTGAGTAGAGGGATAACATTATGTCCTTGAAATGACACCATGTTCTTTCTGGATAGTAAAAATACAGAACATTTTGGAATGTCATTCTCCTGGGTCAATACATGCCTTTGCCAGTCTTGACAAGGTGGTGCTCTCAATTAAATGTAGTTATGTTACAGAAAAAAGAATTGGACTATATGTAACTCCAAAATAAGGTGCTAAGTCTGCTGTATGAGTAGAAATTGTCCTTTTCACACAATGATTAATTTTGAAGTGTTCATTGATTTCCTTGAGTGAAGAGATGACAGCTCTTTCAGTTAGTAGGAAAGTTTTGTTTATAGAAAAGGTTATTCCAATTTGCTACAAGGGAATGTTTGAATAGTTCTCCCTAAGAGAGGCAGCCATTGTCAGTCTTATTGTCAGGAATAAGTAAATTCTGTAAAATTTAAATCAATTCCAAACACCAGTGGAACTCACATTTAGGATTTCATTTCAGTTCTGTTAAAAGGGACATATTAGCCACAAAATCCGAATCTTAAATTATGTTCCGAACTCTCAAAATTAAAATTTATTCTCATGAAGCTGAAATTGTACTATAATGCTCTATGGTATTGAAATACAGAATTGAGTTGAATGTGCATAAGTCCTGGGTTTATAGTGTTTAGGTTTTGCTCTTTTTTTTTTTATTATTTAATTTCCACTACCTTCCTATTTTTTTCCTATATGTAAGCTTTCTGCAGGTGTTTTGGTAACTCTCCTTTGCTTGTGGTACTAATCCTTTTTTACAGGCTTGCCAGTCAAGTCTTGCTATGCTCATCACACTGAATTTCTTTTTCTCAGCATCAGCTAAATTTAATCACTCCCCTGAGCAGAGATGGAAATTGAACTTGCCTCCAGCACACTTTGACTCAGTAAATACTGGTGTGATAGGAGTGAGAAAATGGAAAAGGCTGAAAAAACCCACTGCACGTAATCCCTTAATCCAATATTTAGGATCCTGGGTTTGTCTGTACAAATATTGGATACAGCCCCAGAACAGTAAAGAAGCAGTTCAGTATTAAAAGAGATATGAGCGCTATTCTTTCTGGGGAGAGTATTGGGAAGGAAAATATTTTCCTTCCACAAAATTAGAGATGTGAGTGCCCAAATGTTATTTATTTGTACCATTATGATGTGAAAATTTGTTTGATGATATCATCCTAGTCTTCCTTTCTTTGGTCCACAGCTGTCGTCTAGTTAGATAACATCCGCCTTCTAACATTTTCAATTGCCTTGAGTTTGAATGATCTGATTATCTTCTGTTCTTATCAGTGTTGGTTATAGTCTCTCAGCATAATTTAGAGCCGTAAATCTGCCCGGGAGCTGAGGCTGAGAGAGGAGAGAAGAAGGATAAGGAGCAAAATTTTTCTGAGGTTGAGAGATCACATTGTAGGCTGATATTTCACATCTTTTCCTGATGCAAACTCGCCTTCTCTGTTCTGCTTATATTAGAAGATGTCACAAGTAAACTTGAAGGATTATTAGGTAAAATTACAAAATGAGAACAAAGCCCCTGATTGGATTCAGGAAGCCAACAATGTAATTCTGAAATTACTGTGACTCCCCACCTAATTTCATAGCTGAACATTCATATATCTGAGAATGAGTTAGAAGCTGCTTTTGCCAGCCATATGATGATTCTAAAATATTAAAGTCCAATTCTATGCTCATCTGCTCAGACATTAATCTGGAGCAATTCTGTTGAATAAAGTCCAGTCACAGGAGTGGTGCAAGTATGAAAGTGGTGCAAAAAAGAAAAGAACTGCCTATATGGTGGAGATCCTCCTGTTTTTCATCTTACCTCAGTGTACTCATAGTGGATGGCAGAGAGTACCCTGGCAGTGGTCTATGAATGCTGGGTATGTTTCCACTGCTAAGTTAACTTTTGTGTATGCGTGGAGGGGGTGTAACCAATAATCATTTTTCCAGGTATTTCAAATGTGCTCTTTCTTCTAATTCTGTTGAATACTGGAGAAGATTTGTCCATGTTTTCCCACTTTTTTAGGATTAAAAATACTTCCCTAGAGTTTTGCAGTAGCTCTTGTGGGTGTGTGGGGTGTAGGCTGAAGTCTAAGCTTGTCCTGGAGCCTTTGCACTTGAAGACACCTTTTGTTTTGCTTTTAAAATGTCAGGCCCCATCTGTGCCTATCCCTTACAGTCAAGCCTGGCATAGCTAAAAACTGATTCTGATTTTAAATTGGTGTAGAGTAAAAGAACGCTGACAGAAGATCAGTGTTGAAGAAAGCACCCTCTTCCTATAATTTAAAAAAAATCTATTTAGTGTATCTTCTTTTTCTTTCATACTTTTCCCTGTGAGACCTCATGGAGGACTTGAGTGGAGGGGAAAAATGGGGTTATTGGTTGGGCTTGGTATAAGGTACATTTTGAACTGCTTTGCTCAGTTCTCTGCATGTATGGGACATTAAACTGAAAGTCACGCTGAGAAATGGCACTAACAGCATTAAGTGACTGCTGTGACTTTTTAACCTATAGTTTAAATTCTTTTTATGCACACTGTTGTTCTGAGCCCTTTTTTAAGATCTCTTCTTTTGATATTATGAATCCTGACTTCCTTCATGAACACACTGGATTTGTTAAAATGGCAGCTGAAATAAAAAATTAAAATTCTTTAATTTTCCTGATAATCACTAATGCAATCTTTGAGATCCCTAGTTATTTTGATTAATTGTTGTATGATTTCAAAATTTTTTCTAATTTAAACATCTCAGGGTTGTTTTGTTTTATTTTGGGGTTTTTTTTTTAAATGCCAAAATCTTTCCTGGTGTCCGATATGTTGTCTCCTTCTTAGTTTAGGGAAATTGTTTTAGTAGTAGATCTTTCCACAGTTTAAATTTGCCCTAAACTACAAAAGCAGTTTTTTAGTGGTGGTGGATCATGGTGATTCTTTAGTCAAATAGCTCCTAAGCGTGTCATCCTTCTGGCTGCTTTCTGAATGTGAGAGATATATTGTTGTATATCTCTGTTATAATACTCCTCATAGGGCAGTGCAGCAATTTCTAATAGCACAGAGCAGCACTGAACATTTTCTGATAGGTAGCAATTTTAAAAATAAAGTTTATGGCTAAATGAATGATTAGTACTTCTAGCAAGAATGTTAAGAACATCATGAATTCTGTCCTAGGAGTGACAGATAACTTTTCAAGGCTATTAAGGAAGGCTTTGCATCTATAAAGTCTAGATGTATGTACAGTTTTGGCTGTAGACCAAGATGTATGAAAAACAGAGTTCAGATATACCAGATCTCTGGTCTTAATCTAACATAATACTCTGTCCATGGTGTGTGTCATTTACCTTGAGACACAGTCTCACCCCATATGCATTTCAAGCTGTCCAAAACAATACACTTCAGTAAGTGTCTCTGAGCCTGAGCTAATAACCCTCATTCAGGAGTACACTGCTTGTGGCTAAAAGCTGCACCCACACATATATAGCTACATGTATTACAACTGGTTGCATGTAAGCAGAACTGTCCAGACAGCAGGTGGAATGTCAACTCGTGAGAAATCAGTCAGACACCCCCTCACTCAAATTTAAGCATGAAAGTGATTCCACTGAAGCATCAATACTGCAATGAACACATGATGTACCACAACAAATATAGGATTTGAGTGTTTCACTAGTGTGGTCATAAACAACACTAGATCCTGTAAGGTCATTGTCCCGTGACTGCCTCATTTTGTTTGTGTAGCTATTATGTTTTCCTTCTTTCCCTTTGTAAATATATTAGGCAGATCTTTTGCAGGGAGTGGTTACTCTTCAAAAGGACAGGCAAGATAAGAATGTTATCAATACTTTGTTGCTAGTCTAGCTATTCAAATAGAGCCCCGTATTTCCTATGTTACCAGGAGTCTTCCTCAACCCTTGATCATTGTTTTTGTTTTTTCTTTTGTTGAGATAGAAATGCCGTAGGGAAATTGTACTTGTTATCCATTGTATAGTATACATTGTACTTAATTTTTCCTGCAGAGTAGGGAAGATAGGTCACCTTACTGCTCCTGAGTTGCATGCAATATGTGTGTGCAGTTTACTTAGCATTGCTTAGCCACACAGTTGGAGAACTGGAAGGCTGAACAAAACAAGCCACATAATGTCCTGGGGAGGAGGAAGGGAAGGAAAAGATATCCTCAATTTATTAATCACTAGTAAACTGGAACCTGGTTTTGACTGGAACTTAGGTATGAATATAAAAAGACTTGGTAAGTAACACACCTTTCATCCAGTCTCTTCCCTGCCCCACTGCCCAAGTATTCTGAAAAGGAATATTTTTTTTTTCCAGGACGAATCCCTGAAGAGACCTCGTGGTTTCTAGTAGTTTGCAAGCAAGTCAGTTTTCTCAGAAGAGCAGTAAAATATGAAATAATGTGGATATATTTTTTATCTGCTGTCAGCTTTCAGTTTCTGTACTTGTCAAATCACCTTGTGTGAAGCTGGCAGAATATTTGATCAAATCTGCAAATTTAGATATGCTTTTTATCAATAGAGCACATACAAACCCAACAGGGTGGATTTGTTATTTTGTGGGGGTTTTTTTCCCTGTAAACCAGAGCCTTTTAAATTTGTTACTAGTTTGTATTACTTCTCTCTACATATAGTTTAGCAAAAAAAAAAGGTATTCTGTTTCTTGCTACTTTCACATAGCTGTGTGGTTTTGGACTTCAACCAAGGTAAAAACTATTACTTATTACTAAGTTGTGTTAGTGGTGTCATCTTGCCTTGGATCATAGAAGGGTTGCAAGACACAGTTAGTGCTGGTGATGACATACTAGTTGCTTTCTTGTCCCTCCTGTTAATGAATTCATGTCCACTGATTGTGTAATATGGATCTCAGGGAGACCTTCAACTGGAGCTTTTAGCTACAGTAAGTCTTTATAATAACAATAGGTAAGCTGAAAAGTATAATACAAAAGAGCCTGTGAGAAAGGTCTCAAGAACTTGGGCTAAGAAGAGAGGTATGAAGATGTCTTCCCAAAATCTGATTGGTATGACAGCATTTTATCATCATCATCCTCTGGTCCTTAAAAATGTTGTTGCTTGCCACTGAAAGCAAAGAGAGGAGATGACAGCAGCTGTGTTAAACTGGCTCAGGTGTTTCTCCTTAACCACAGAGCCTCATTTACTGTTTTCTGTTTCTCCAGTGCAGCTGTACTTGACTATCAGGGCTTTGGAAAAGTAGTTTTAATGCTGTTTCTTGGATTTCTAGAGATGTCTCTGTGGAGTCTGTAGCAAGAGATTGTGAAAGTTTTGTAAACTTCGATCCAGACCATGAAAAGGTAGTAATCTTTTATTGCATGTTGTCTTTGTGAAGTTCCCTGGGGTACAGAGGGACGGTAGAGTTGAATTGTTTTTCAGCAGCTAAAGTGCCACATAAAACTAAGTTATTCAGAGTGAACAGGTATCTAACACATTTTGAAAAATTGATAATCTGATATAGCTTTCTGTGCTTCCCTGGACACATTAAAACTATGTCAGATAAGGCCTGTCAGATTCAGGTGGTATTACACTGTAAAGCGTGAACATCAAGTTAATACACAAATTTGGCTTCTGATTTTTCCAATTCAGTTTTACTTTGTGTTAGAAATGGAAATTGCATCAGCTATTTATCAGACTTACCAAGTTTTGAACTAAATAAGAGCAGACTTTATTTTTCAGCAAGATCACTGCTAAGCCAGCTGCTTGACTCTTGGCATGTCAAAGCAGAGCAGCACCTACTCTGCTGCTCAGGTTTTTTACATATTTCATTTCCATGTTTGAATGACTACCTAACATATCTTGGCTTTAATAAATATACAAAGGAATGGAAGTGGTTGAAAACTAACACTTAGGCTTTTCTCTCTCATTTTTAAGCCTCCATTCAGCTTGATCAGCATAGCAAGGAGATTATGCCAGATACCTGGTTGGAGCTTGGCAATGATTATTCCAGAATATGTATTGAATGTTATGCATAATGGTATATTAGTGACTGTGGTGTACCAGCAAGCAGCTATAATGCTATGTATTTGGTTTATTTATTTGTATTTGTCTATGGACAAAACAAGGTGAAAGTCCTGTCTTGGTCTTTGTGATCATTTAGTAATGTTAGTACTGAATTACTTTTAACTTATGGTTTTTGTGGGTTTGTATAGCCTCTTTCTCACTTGGTTAGGGAGAAAGGATGGAATTTTAACTGTTTCTGTCTGCTCACACTAGGAGAGGTTGGATAGAAGGCAAAAATGAAGCTGACCATGATTTGATCTTACTAGGAAATAAGGTATTTTAAAGCTAGTTACAAGGAATAAAGTTTAAATATAGCAAGGTCATAACATATAACTAATTACTGCTTTTCTGTCTGCCTGGAAGAGGGGGAGGTATATTGAGAATACTGTATTTCCAGAAAATGTACATGCTACTGAGATTTTTGGATGGAATACTTATGGGAGTAGAAATCTGTTCTGAACTGAACAAGAAGCTGTCTGAAACATCCAAATCTGGTAGTAGTTTCTGTTTTCCTACTAGAAATCTGATAAAAAAAGTGAAATAAATTAATGGGGTTCCATTAGATGTACTTGGTAAAACTTTACTCCACAGCATATATAGCTTTACTTTGGTAGTTTTTTATAACCTTTCTGCTTTGTTTTTCTTTCTGACACTTCATCTGTAAACATATTTAATTCACAAAGCTTTCAAGAATATTCTTTGGAAAAAACACTGAATATTTTTGATGAGGTAAACATGTTGTATTATCAAGAGACTATACTTTTGGTGCTTTTGGGTGTAATAATTGTAACATAACATAGCAATGTTAAAGTTGTTGCTACTTAAATGCACAAAGACTTTTTTAACTTTAGATTGGAAAGAAAATGCCCTCTCCATGACTTTCTAGTCTCTTATCAACAGATCCTGAGTCAGCTGCAGAGTTTTCCACACTCTAAATTTCTTTCAGAGTTGTAGAGCCCAATTCCTAACTACACTTCTTCTGCTAAGCTGAGTGCCTGAAAATTCTATGCCCTGCATATGGCAGTATTTTCCTCAACATAACTATGACTGGCATGCTGCTAATGAATGGGGAGGGGGGATGTTAGTCACAGGCTCTCAGAGATCTCAGCCCTGTGCCTGAGGCATGTAAGAGAACAAACCTGTCAGTCCCAGCAAGGTTTCAATGAACACAGCGTTGTGCTTAATTGGTGTCCCAGTAATGCCTAGACTGGATTTGCTCTGCTGTAGATCATGATGCAGCAGAAGCCAAGAGAAGGGATGAAGCTCCCTGGAGTTCAGAAGCATCTCAGAGTCATGTAGTCATGACTCTGGGGTCCTGTCTACTGACTTATGTGGGCACTACAGTGACCACACTGCACATTGATGTGGTCCTGTAGCAGGCTGTAGATTAGAATTGCTAAACAGGGTGCTGGAAAACATAGGAAAAGGAAGAGGTAGTGTGTTTATGTTGCCAAGGCACTTAACAACTCTGAAGTAGCCCTTCACATTTAATTGTTCTTTTATTTTTTTACAAAAATGTGCCCTTAAAGTAGCATCTTCAGATGCATGATTCTCCATCCCTGACTCTTTATATTTCGTTATTCTTTTTTTTTTTTTAACTGAGAAGAGGTGATTTGGAAAGTAAATACTGTAAGAGTAACATACTAGTGGTCTGTTATGTACACAAAAAGCAGCAACAGTATAAAAAGCTAAGGGCAAAAACCTTCATTGTGTCTTCATATACACAAACCAGTTTTATCTTGCTGCAGAAGTTGAGCGAACTTATATTTCAAAAGTATCATACTTGAAGATGGAAGTCTGGAAGTCTTATTTTTAGGGTAGTTCTCTTGTGTTCATTGGACCAAACTAAAAAAGAAAGTAAGAAAGAAAAGGTATTTTGAATTTATGAAGATAAAATGCTGACTTGAAAGAGAGAAGGGGAAAGCAAGGAAATGCCTGAATGTCATAGGTTGAATTAGGGCCTTGTGTAAACTGCATTTTGAAAAGTTAGACAAGGTGAGGGGCATGGGGCTGATGATGAAAAGCCAAAAGAAAACCAGATGAATTAGCTTAATTTCAAAACCTTCTGTGTGATGACAAAACCAAAATGTAGGTTATAAGTAAGCATGTGGTGTCTATACACAGATAATCCTGCATAAATGTGTATTATAGAATTTCTTGAGTTGTGTCTGAGGTGTTGTCAGGCACAGAACCAATCCACAAAATACCCATGATAAGTGCTAAGGCATATATGTATTAAAAAGATATGAAAAATGACTGACCATAGTTTATATGATATGAATATATGTTAGTGTTGAAGTAATCTTACTGAAAAGACTTGCTCTGCAGATTAGGGATTACATAATTTTTGATGATTACAAGTAGAGCAATAGGCTTATTAATGAAGCTCCTACCGTAAGTCACTGAAATTCAACAGCTGCAGAAACTACATTATTACACAAATCTTGTATGTCATTGAAGAAGCTGGAATTTCTTAATGGAAATCACTACAGAAAAGAAGTCTTTCTGTTTAGGTGGTTTGCTTAATCAAGACAGATCACACAATGAATACTTTTATGCTTCCAGGCAAAAAAATCACACAGTTGAGTTAATTGTTATGTTACCATAGACGTCTGGGCAAAGAAGTTTGAAGCTCAAAAAGTACATGCAAAGTAACACAATACAAAAATATTACCTCTGGGAAGCCCTTTTCTTCATTATGAGATTTGATCGACTTTGACTTCAGGTGGTCAGTTATGGAGTATAAAGGTTATACTGGTATCAAAAAAGCATCAGCAGACAAATGCCCAGGCAGCATCATGTCCTGAAAAGCAGAGCTTGTCTTTGGGTGAGTAACTGGGCGTGCTGTAGTTCTCTTTTCATACGCATTACTTTAACAGCTCATCTTTCTTCCTTCACTGCCTGTGTGCAGACAACTTCCAGGGAAATATGAATTAATTAGAACTCCTTTTGACTAGCAGTTGCATAACTAAGGGTCAAAATCAGCAATGTTTTAGATAATTAACTTCTGTGCTAGGGAATTCTGTGATTGCATTTGGAAGAGTGCTAGCTACTAGAATCCTTGTAAGTCAAACTGTGGGTGCATAAATACTTTGTAGTCTCTTGGGAAATCATAATGAAAACATTTTAAAGGGGATTTTATTAATATGATTCAAAAATTATTTTTCACTATCTGGGTAGTAATCCACTTGTTGTCTGTCACCAAATAGTTTAGGTTTGACGGCAGAAACACTTGTTGGAATGATAATTCAGTCAATGAACTACTTATGTTCTTTGAGTTATGGCTGTGCATAAATAATGGCAGGATCAGCATCTGGCACTGTGAATTCTTTAGTACAGTACCAGATTGTTATTTGTCTGTCTACAGTTTTTCATAGTAACACTCTAATTGCTGTTTCCTCTGTTTGCATTGGAATGCATATAAGACTCAGAATTATGTATATAATGCCTTTTATTATATGCAAAAATTATAAAATCATGCATTCCCCGCTTCTACATTGAAAATTATATGAATGCGTTTCACCCCCTGATATATTTATTCTCTCCCAACACTGGTTAAGTAGAGTGCTTAGATAACAGACAAAGAGCTGGGAAAATGAGACAGTGAAGCTGAGATACTTTTAAATATCTTTATTTCATTAATATTAATTATCTAAATAATTTTGTGTATCTGTTTACAGAAAGCCTCTGCCTGAAGAAGGTGTTGTAACAAGACCTCCCAAGCCCTAAAGGCACATTTTAATCTTTGAATGTTTATTCCTTCAAATAGCTGCAGCAATCTTAGTTCTGTAACCTTTATTTAAAGAAGTAATTACCTAAATTAATGTGCTCCATTGAATGCTATAATTTCCAAAATTGCATATATATGAATGTAGAATTTTAGACCTTTTAAAGGAAGACTACTTCATGATTTTATATATAGCATCTGTTGCTTCTCTTTCCCTAAAAGTCTTACTTTGTTGCCTTTTCTGAAGGAAATTATTTCATTTATAATAATGTACAGGGAATATATATCTATATATATATATTCCCTGTAATAATTATGGATGATGGTCTTTCTTAGTACAGTTAGGGAACAGAGAATAAGCTTCAGACTCTATTATTTCTCAGTCATTAATTTCTCATACCTAACCCAAAACTCTAAACAGATTGCACCAAGCCATTTAGTACTGGAGAAACTTGGCATTTGAGTAGGCAGATTCAGTGCTCCTCTGTTCACAAATGGCAAATACAACATTGTCATTTGGACACTGGCTGTGAAGAGTGGTTAGAAAATGTGCTATGCTAGCTAGCGAATCTGGGCAGGTGTTATTTGGCAGGTACAAAAGAGGAATATCTTAAGCCCCTTTTTATAGTTTTAATTATAAATTCTCTTGTGACAGCCACTCTACTTAGGAGTGAAAGAATAGGCATCTTCCACTACTCCTTACTTGCTTCTTCTGACTCTGCCACAACATATTGTAGCAACTATATTAGCCCAAGTTTTAGCAAACTGAAATTGTGCTCAAAATACCATCCTGGTTCTTCAACAATGGATGGAGGAGACCATAAAACCAGTGAAAATACATAACAAAATAGTCCACTAAAGACTTTTAATCTTTCTTTAGAGTTACCGTCAGCTGATAGTTCTGCATTTTCTTTCAACCCTAAATGGAGCCCTGGTTGAACCTTAGACCCCACTCTATTTACAAAGTCAGTAATCCACAGGGGAAAACTTTGCAGCTCCAGTTTCTTTTGACAGCACTTTCCCAGCAATCTTCTACATCAACCTCAGTGCTTTCTCTTTTTGTTTATTTGTAGCTCTAACCATAAGGGGCTGATCAGTAGGCAAGGAGACCCCAAGTTTAGTGTTTCTCACAGGAGCGTTTTTTTCAAGCAGCTCTTACTTACACTTGGAAGCCCCTTTTCAGTCCCTTTAGAGCCCTGCTCCATTTACAGTGCTGCATTTTCTCTGAACTCTAACGTCTGATCATTTCCCTGAACCCAGTCAGGGACTCCACTCCATCTAGATGCTTGAAATTCTTCAAAGTAAAACTTTTGCAGTCCTTAGAATCTCATTTTAGTTAAAATCTTTGTAAGAGGTTTGCAAATCTCATGGTTGCTCAAGAGGATTAGATACTAGAATACGCTGCAAGAGAAGTAAGAATTGCTGTATGGTATGAATTTGCACATATAAGAGAGTAGCTTTTAAAATATTGTGTGTTGTCCATGGACGACTATACCAACGTTAACAAACTATGCCTTGAAGCATTGTTTGAACTAGGTTCTGACAGACAAAGGAGACTCTTCCTCTGTTGAAAAAGGGTTATTCAGGACTCAGTGTGTGACAAGGCTGAAGGGGGTGTGGTGAGACTTCATGTAATTCAGGCAGATCACATGAAGCTGTGTTTTGTAGGGTAAGCTCTTCTGCTTACGTTGCATGGACCCTTGTGTGCACAGGGTGAAGGAATTTCAGTGTGACAAAGAGGTTCTGTATGGAATAATTTCTATTTGTCTCAGCTTTCTTTAGTTCTGTGAAGCATTTCATGTTCATGTTTGCATTTTTGCTATTAAATATTGCAGCAAATTCTGGATAAAATCTGAATTTACTTGCTCAAAGGCAGAAATGAAGTCTGAAGCAGTAGAAGAAGTCTAAATCTCTGACTTGGTTCCCACCTAGACAATGGATTCACATTTCTTTCTCAAGGTCCTATTACCTTCTGGGTACACCTCAACCTGTCTTGATATAGAGTCCACTAAATTATTGAAAATGGAAGATAGGTGCTTATTAGATAGTGATCAGAATCTTCCAAGGCTCCTGGTTTTTCTTCTGCTTTGATTGGTTCTGAATGAAATGATCTGATTTGTATTCGCTTCATAAGTCTTTAGTCTCTTTTAACCTTTAATAGGTGCAAGTTCTCCATGAAGAGTATCCAGAAGCTGGCTAGTAGGCTGAAGAACATTAAGTAAGCAAAAGAAGAATTAATCCTTTTACCCCACTTTCCTTTATTGCTTGATTATTTGTTGGGAAGATAAAGGTTGGTTCCCGCAAGCCTTGTTTCCTTGGAATGAAACCATGTCTGTCCCCTGCCTTTGTGTAGTAGACGGATGGTCACTTTTCAAATTCTGTTGCTGAAGATCACACGTATCGTCTTACAGACAAATCATGGTGTCTGGCTTTAGAGTGGGAGGCTTAATGCTTCCTTATCATTTCACCACTCTCTACATTTGCCTCACATAATACTAGGATAAAAGCTGTTGAAAAAGCCATGATATGAAGCAGCAATTGAAGAAACATAGTCAGTAATCCAATTGAGCACTATAGGAGAGGCTTAAATCCCAGTTCAAGTAGTTAGCTTTTTCTTCAATGGCCAACACATTGAATATAATGAGCTTCAATTTATATGAAGTGTTGTCAGTTGTTTGCCAGAGTGAAAAAATACCTGACAGATGACAGGTTCATTGCAGTGGTCTTAGCCTGCATTTTCTGGAAGGTATAATTGGTGTCAATATGTGTAGAACTTGGCATAGAGAGAAAACTAAATGCATCAATTTATGGGGTGCCAACACGTCCATGTTCCTCAGAGACTGTCCAAATGGTTACAAGAAATGATTCTGAAGCATGGGGGGTTCCCGCTGCACACTAACTACATAGCAGTGTTGTAAATGCTGACAGGTATGTTGTGTGACTTTGAGTGAAGAGGTATGTTTTTTTCTGTCTACATTTTATGTTTCATGGACAGGGCAACAGAAAAAGCAGGCATCAATAACCTCATAAACAAGTAATTAAAGGTAAAGAGCACTTATCTTCTGCATTGCAGAATATTTTTTTGTGGGGAATGTTGCAGGCCAATTTGCTAACTCCGGTCCCAGTCTATAATAATAAACTTACTTGCTACAAATTCTGTTGACATAGTGTAAACTAATATTTCATGTGGAAGTGTAGCAGTAAATGTTGCTGAATTAAGTTATGAACAGAGAGATGTAACAAGAACAAACTTTTAGCTATCAGCTATGAGGTCTGTGAGCTAAACTGATGATTGAAGCAATCATTCTATCAATGATATGTTCTAGCAACTTGGGCTATGTTTGTTTTCACATGTTGAGTATAAGTTAATACTCCAATGGAGGCAATGTTCTAATGAAATGCAATGTAGCAATATCTGCATATATTGTTACACTCTTTAAGCAGAGGCACTCATTTTGTTTGGGCTAATTGGGAATTACTGGGAAAGCCATTATCTTCAGTGAATTTTGTTCTTACAGGAAGGTCAGAACAATTTTTACATATAAAATCAACTTGAACATTGCTCTGGAGATGAATGTGGACAAAAGACTCCAGCACAACTTATGTTCTGTGTGAACTTTAGTTTGAAGACTCAAACAGCACAATATTGTAATTTGACAGTTAATGCAATTCTTTAATATAGGAATAGGGTAATAATAAACCAAAGGAATCTTCACTTATCTGCCCAGGAGAGTCAAAAGCATAATGTATAATGTAAGGTTTCATAATTTGTGATGACAGCTGAAGTTTGCTTCCTTGGCTTTTCCTTCTTTTGATCTCTGTTGACCATGTTTCTGAGCATGATGAGCTAATTATCCATTTCAGTTAGTTCTAAAGTGTAAAATTCAGTTGTGATGAATTTCTAGACCACTTGTTTATATGGTATGGCCTAGTCATGACTGTCATCCTCATAAGATGATTTTGAAATACCAAATGGTAATTTACACTGGAAAATAAACAGCAGCCTTAATGGGAGATTGAGGAGTAGTGTTTATAAATGGCAGTAGTAGTACCAGTACCAATCATAGGGTGAAAAATTACAGGAATGGGAGGGTAAAGTAAGACAATAAAGGGAATGGTAAAATGGAAATAGTAATCCAGATAAAAGAGATTATTAAAAAGATTGATGGAATATGGTGGTGAAAACTGAGCCTGGTTTTGTGGAATGCCTGGGGATTCAGTAATTCAAAGAACAGTATCAGAGTAATTAAAACTTTGGACAAACTGTGAAATTCTGCCATCCAAAAGGTTCATTTGGATAATGAGGCAACTAAAATCCTGGAAAATATGATCATACAGGGAACCTTGCTGTTATATGCAGAGTTGGCAGAGTAATGGTTGTCAACAAGTGAAGTCCTGAAACACTTTATGAGGGCAAGAGGAATTTCTTTGATCTATGCAATGATCTATGTAATGGAAAAATTATCAGATGATTGTATGTATGAAAACTGAAACAAAAATTACTATTTTAGTCTAGGCCTGTTCCTCATATAACTTCACGTTTTTAAACCTTGTGAACCTATGTCATCTTTTTCTCAAATTCACTACATGCAACCTATGAAGAATTACATATCAAAAAGGTAGACAAACTGTCAGTAGCCACCTAGAGAAAGCCTTGGAAACTGAAGCTGTGTGTTCTTAATGCTGCTGTGTAGAGGGAACTGCTCAATCTCAACAACAACAAGGTATGGGTGAAATTATGTTGTGTTGAGCTGCCATTTAAATACCTAAGATTCAGTAATTAAAGTTTATATCAACACAGAAATAACAGATTTGTCATTTTGATTTGGAGTTGAAATCTGGTTTTCTGGATTTTGATGGCATAAATTAGTTCCTCTTTGTTTGGGGTTTTTAAAAATTTATTCTATTCTACACAGTTTCTGTTTATCTTCTTCAGCTAAAGGGTCTTGTGCCTAGTGTGATACAGATTTTAAATGATTTTTCTTATTATTTCTTAATAGACTTTTTCCTCATATATGCATGGTAATGTGAAATAGTCATGAACTGATTTATGAACAGGTAAGTTAGATGATGATTAGTTTGTTGGAAAAAAAGAATTGATAATTCAGAGAAGTCTGATCTGTTCTCACAGAAGAGAAGTGGATGTAATAAAATCCATTTTTCAGCCCTTGTCATTCTGGAACTTCAAAGATAACAGGTCAGCAATAAGTCACTTTATTATTGCTATAATGTAATGCTTACAGTTTGAGGCAGAACATTTATAAAAGATAAGCGATTTAGAAGAACATGAAATTAAAATGAAAGAAATGCTACAATTCCTCACACCCGGACATTCTGTGCTAGGAATTTTGCCTTAGTTCTGGATAAAGACAGGCTTCATCTAAACCCTTAAATGCACCAGCATGGCACTGAGTGCAAGTCCATTGATTTTAACAAGCTAGTTCTCTCTTTTTGAATCTATTTGTCCATTATTTCTCCTTTACTCATGAAGAAAAAGCTTTAGCACATGTATTTTTCCAGCATTAAAACTTGAAAGAATACACTTGAACTATTTTGAAGAAAGCAAGGGAAATGTGCATTTTTTTTGTCATTAGGGTCAGAAGAACCTGAACTGGGACTGGGAGGAATAGCAGCAGTGGATGATGCTTAAATAACTTTTTTTCATTGTTTCTACTGTCTCAAGAAAGGTTAAATCTCATTTCCTTCTTATGGTTATTGATAATGTGCCCATAATTTTTTTCCTTTCAGGTAGCTTGAGTGACATTGTGTCCAGGAGAAATTTCATGTGTGTCTACCACGATGCTTTTCTTTCTTGAATGCTGAAGGAAGGGCTGAAAGCTTGGCCATACATTTAAAATAGCATAGTTCTGTTTTGTATTAGGAACACCCATCTATCCCAACTCAGGGTGTGGGGGTGTGCTTGAATACGAATTTTTCTGGGGAGAAGGACAAAATTATTATTGCTAAATGAAGTATTACATCTTATGGCACGTAAGTGGATATTGTGTGATGAGTGTACTCTTTGTTTAAACAAATGTATGATCCCTGTGATTAGGCATAAACCTTCAAGATCTGAGTCATTGATGTAACATGTTCTGCCTGAATCTGTAAACTATTGAATAATAGCTGTGTGATAGCAGATGCTGAGTTACAGTCTCAATGACGTGTCAGCCTTTAGTATCAATATGACTGTTTAATTACTGCTAATTTATAGGAAAGTACAGGACTAATCATATTGTGTATTTACAAAATACCTAAGGAGTTTTTTCTTGCAGGACTCCAGATGAAGCCAAGGGGAATCCTATTTCTTATTTCCACCTTTCATGGTGAAAAGAGCTTGAACTAAAGGCTTTAAGTGTGATACTTATGAACACTCCACTATACTTGAGATTTCATAACAGATGTACAGTTGTAAGTAATTCTTAGTTTGTTAGCTCAGGTGATGATATCCATGACCATCTCCTTCTAATTGACCCTTGCTGGACATATTTGTGGAGGAATAGACCTTTTGTCTGTTACCTGATCTACAAGGAGCAGGTGCTGGAACACAAAAACTGATAATTCTTCCATTTTTTTGCAGCCCTGTTAGTCAAATCCTTAGAAGCCAGGAGTCTGGTCATTAGTACTGAGATTTGAATGCCTGCTTAAAACTTTGTGTCTTAAGGATTAACTGGTTTATGTAAAATGTCACCCTTTGAAATTCACTCTCAGCTACTGTTTATTCTTCTAGTTTTTTTATGGAGTAGGGACAGATCTTGGGCTAATGTAAACTACAGTGCCCTAGATGAAATCCACAGTAGCACCAAATTTTGTTTTGTTTTTTAACTTTCCCTGTTAAAGCTTAGTAGTTATGAATAG
This sequence comes from Campylorhamphus procurvoides, assembly GCA_013396655.1. Classification (NCBI taxonomy): domain Eukaryota; kingdom Metazoa; phylum Chordata; class Aves; order Passeriformes; family Dendrocolaptidae; genus Campylorhamphus; species Campylorhamphus procurvoides. The sequence goes on along the minus strand of WBMV01003598.1, from coordinate 2,574,788 downwards.
GGTTATGTTACATGATTTATTGTTGCCGCCTAAGTGGACAACAGGAGTGTTACTAGTAGTACAGGTAGGAATGTTCCCCACAGGTAGTAAATTTAATCTCTGAAAATAATTCATTTAACTGACTCTGAAAATACAAGGAAAGGTTGGGAGATAAACTGTCTTCACAACTAGAGGTTTTAATTACTGCCTGTATGTGGATCCAAACAGAAGGCATGTGGTCTATACGCTTTTTAAATGAACACAGAGTCTGCTCACATCTCAAATGGGTTGAGTGGGATTTTATTAATAAATAGCTTAATAGAAAAACTTCAAAATTAAAGTTCAGCCACTGTGCTGAAAGACAACACAAACTCAAAAGCTCCTGAAAGAGTTCTTAGTCTAAAAATAGTCTAAATAAAAAAAAAAAGTATATTGATTTTTCAAAGGCTATTGTTATGACTGAAGGAAAATCATCTTTACAAAAAGAAGACAGGTAGCTTCAAAGTGACTCATCTCAGTTCCTTCCAAATATGACCTTTCAAGTTTAAACCAAATCCATGCCTGATAAATGTCCCCTCTACAGCATTCTTACAATCATCAAGAAATTCATTCCATTAATGACAGTTTCCACACCAAAAAGAGCTACTTTTGAGCTGCTTCTTGCTGCTTCTATAGGGACCCTGGAATAAAGTCCTTTTCCAGGTGTATAGATGGGTAAGAGAACAGGGGTGGCAAAGTGGAACACAAGCCTGTCTGTTATGCAGAGTCCTGGATGACCAAGGAGAGAGTGGTTAAATTCCTACCTCTATTCCAGAAAGCAGTTCTTTGTAAGAAATTGTTGTGAGTTCACTTTTTGTTTTCAGGTTTTTTTCTATTGGTTTTGCATCTGTAAATGGTAAGAAAGTTTGATCAAGTAAAGTGGGAATAGAAAAGAACTTCGTAAAGCTAAGAGGCAGACCACATATTTTGGGTAGTGTAATAGCAGCAGTTTTGTTGGATAAGGACTTTTTTCTGAACTGCTTTTGAACATAAATATATCAGTTTAGCCTTTAGGCACTAAATCATCAAAGCTAGAAATTGTATTTTTGAATAATAAAACTCAACTTGACAGTAAATGAATCATAAGGATAAAAGCTAAGATTTTTTTAAATAGTAAAATTTAAAATGACAGGTTGGAGGTTAGAACTAAACTGTTCATAGGCAATTGTGCTGAATAATTTCAAAGGCAAACAGAAAAATTTATGGCTGTTCAAACAAAGTAGTTCAAATCTTATCAGAATTAATCAGAAAGTAGGCAGAATGGTAGTATCTTAATTAAAGTATCTCAGTTACCAACTGACCTAATTTAGTGTGAATCTTAAAAACTCCCCTGAGAAGGACAGGAGCTCATATTCCAGAAGACAGGATAGTTTTCTTCATTATTTAGCAATGGCATATTTAAGTTTTAAGTTTTCCTTGCCCTTTTTTAATGCTAACATAAATTTGTGTCTACATAGAACTGGCTTCCAGGGAGAACAGAGTGAGATAATAGTGTCTCTTTTGAAAGCATCTATTGATTCTAGACTATATTACATAATTTTTTAGGGATTAGTAATATTAAGTCCTTTTCATCTCTATTTAGAAACAACGGAATAGAAATAACAGGGGTTGTGATTGAAAATTGGTATAGAATAATAGAATAATTTTGGTTGGAAAACTACTCTAAGATCATGGAGTCCAACCACTGTTGTGTGTGTAAGAGGATTTTCATTATATTGGTCTGGTATATTGGTAAGTGGAAATTTACTGGAGAACAGTGCACTACAAAGAAGAGGTTGTACTGTGTTTATGTTCTTGTACCGAACATCTTGCAAACTTTAGATGTATGCATTTTCCTTGTGGCCAGATTGCACACTCACAGAATCCAGAAACAGATGTGTTTACAGAGCTACTTCTTTGTTATTTCTGAGGCTGATACAGCAACATTTTTACAGTAACAAGATGTCTTTATGTTAATTGAAGATGGTCTCCATTTTAATGAGTACCACTCACTGGAGGACTTTTTAATATTGCAGCATGCAGACAGGAACTAATCTCAGTCTTCATGTATACTACTATGCGGCATCTCACATAAGGTGCATCTTTATTTTCAACTAATTTTTTCTACTATGTTCAATTATTCCATGTGAAATGTTGTCAGATTCACTGTCAGTATCTTTTTTGTAGTCCATGGAGAGGAAGAGATTTCTGCTGGCTTTAGTTTTGAAATTACTCTTTGCTCCTTTGTCTGAAACACTAGATGTAGCAACTGGTGAAAGCACAAAATAATGTTGTTCATGAAGTTTCTGTATAACCAGATTTTTTGACAATCTTCCAGCCCTTGTGCTGTGCTATGATGAGCTGGAAGGCAGGCTTCATTTTTGTCTTCACATTGGCTTAAATATTTCAAGCTTTACCTCTGGTGGAAGTTCAGATTTCGTCTTAATTTAAATGATAAAGCACTGGAACTGAATTCTGCCTTCTTACTGCTGTAGTTGGAAGATGGCATATCCTGGAGAAATTTTTTGTCAAGTTAATGTATTTATTCCATTTTTTAGTGCCTGGGTATTATAGAACAAGAACAAGACAAAACTTGATACTCTTTTTTTATCAATGAAAATGTATTTTCCCTGAAAAATGGCTTTAAAGTTATGAAAATGATTTATTCTCATGGAGATGCTTTATAACATTTTTTCCCCATGCAATATGGAGGAGACATCTAAAGGAATTTCTTTACTGTTTTTCTTTCTGAGACTCTTTCTCCAGACAATTCACTGAACATCTGTCTTGGCTATAAGTATCTGTATTCATTCAGAATGGTAATATACAAATATTGACTTTGTGAGCATGCATTAGTCTGCAGTGTAATTACTTCTATCAGGTTATAGGATGTAAGAAAAACTGTGTGGTTCTCTAGGGACTCTAGTCCAGGCACTAAGCTGTGAAGCAGACTAGAAAAATATAGGCAGAATGTGTTATGACATGGAACAGTCCAAGTAAAGTAGTTACTGAAATTTTGTAAAGGAAAAAAAAAACCCTGAGACAAGGGCACATGCTCAATTCAGTGCTTAAATGTATTAAAATATGTTTGTTCAGAGGAAGTCAGGAGTGTCAGCAGCTTAAAAGTTGTTTTTCAAGGAAACGTAAATAGGATTGAATTTGAGAAACCAAGTGGCATGTGAAGATGCTATGTATATTTTAAAATGATGTTGCAGTTTTTAATTTGCCCGCCACTATAGTATTAGTGCAGTGCTGATAAGGGGCTGCAATGCCAGCCTCATTTGTTGCCAGAAGGGAGGAACCATACCTGTATTTAGTGTGTGGTCTGTGGTGACAAAAGTGGATTACCACGTGAACTCAAGGCAGTGCAAAGCCTCAGTGCTTGTCAACACAAATTTTATCTTGCACTGATGAGCAAGAACTCCAAGAAATGTACCCTATGTGTCTGAAAAGTGCTCAACTACTCCAGCTGTCCCTCTCGCTCCTGGCGTTTCAAGGATGTGTTTTTCTGACATACCACTGCACTCATGTGGTACCATTCACCAGAGTTCTCCATTCCAGTCCCATTTCCCCATCTGTTTTACCCATTTCTGCACTGCCAGCTCCTGATCTGTAGTTGTTGATCTCAGTGTGCTCTAAACCTGGTATCTTTTCTTTGTACTATGTTCCCAAGCTGTATAAACCCTACAGAAACTGTGCTGGTTACAAACCAGATGGGGCTTTACAGGGGCAGGTTTACCTACAGGGCTGCAAACCAGCAGGGTTTTCTAACAGAAAATTAATTGGCTTTTAAAAATAGCCCAGCTTTTGGTTTTCAAAAGCAAGCAGGTTATCGCGAATAAACACATAGCCAGTGAGTCATAGAATGACGCTCACAGCACCGGTTGTTACTCATTCAATGAACTAAGTGACTTACTGGAATTCTTTTCTATTTTGTCATCTTTTTCACTGATTCGTGTGTAAAAGCCTGCAGAACTGAATATGAGGAAAGTAACCTCTGAAGTAGGAAGCCATATTCAAAGAAGATATAAGGAATATGCAGAGGAGACATTTTTAATAATTTAACCACACAAGAAAAAAACTTTTTTTCTTGCCACTCTTCTCAAGTATTTTTGTTCAGTAGTAAAATTACTTTCCAGAGAAGTTTGTCAAACACTCATGTGGCAGTATTTGGATACTTTTTTCCATTTCTGTGGAAAACATGTTATCTAGATATTCTAGGGTACCTTACACTGCATCCTACTCATTTGGATCACTTTTAATCAGCATACAAGACTATTCTGTGTCACAAATGTGGAAATGGGAACCATAAATTGTTACTGTTCACTGTGTAAAGGTATTGAAACTTGGTTACAATAAACTTTTTCCTTTGCTACTTTATTGCAAGGGCTTCCTTACTTTGGATTCTGATAGGGGCTCCAATATTTGTTTGTTTGCTTTCTTTCTATGTTTTTCTTATTTACTATTTAGGCAAAGGTTGAACCGCTTTCCAATTTCTCCTGAGTGGGGCAAGGTCATGTTATCACTTCTTTTTTCTTGGAAATGGAATGTTGACTTCATATTCAAGAAAATGCTGTTATTAAATTCTGTTTCACAAAAGATAGGTTAAGCTTCCTATCACACTTTTGGAGGACAAAGCTTCAAGGGCTTTATATGACTGTTGGTCACAAAGATCTGGTCAGCATCAGATGGCTCCTGATGCTTCATACATAGTAACTGGGTCTGCTCCTGGTGTCAACAGGAAATTCGATATGTAATTTATGGGCAGTCACAAAGCCTTGCATGATTAGATGTTTCCTGAGCACCTGTAGAAAAAGCATTTGCTGAATGGTTGTTCTTGTGATGACTTCAGCCTATCCAAAGGTGGAGAGCAGCTGAACTACTACTTCCTTCCAAGCTGTTAATTCCTGTACTGTTAAGTTACCAGAAGGTCTAATATGCTGTTCTGATTTAGACTGGGGTAAAGTTAATTTTCTCTGCTGTAACTGGTATGGGGCTGTGTTTTGGATTTGAGCTGGAAACAGTGTTAATAACACAGAGATGTTTTCATTATTGCTGAGTGCACAGAGTGGCCTTTTCTGCTCTCAAAAACCCCCCCAGCAGTGAGGAGGCCAGGCATGCACAAGGAGCTGGGAGGGGGCACAGCTGATCAACTAACCCCGAGGGTATTCCATACTCTGTGGCATCTTGTTCAGTGTATAAAGAAGGGGGAAGAAAGAGGAAGGTGGGATGTTTGGGGTGGTGGTGTTTGTCTTCCCAAGTACCTGCTATGTGTGGTGGAGCCCTACTTTCCTGGGGATGGCTGAACACCTGCCTGCCTGTGGGAAATGGTAAAAGAATCTCTTGTCTTGCTTTGCTTGTGTGCAAAGCTTTTGCTTTATGTATTACAGTGTCTTTATCTTAACCCATGGGTTTTCTCACTTTCACCCCTCTGATTCTCTCCCAGATCCCATCAGGAGGGAGTGAGCAAGTGGCTGTGTGAGGTTAGTTGCCAGCTGGGGTTAAACATATACCAACCACGAATTAAAGTTTGTTGCAGAAAATGGTATATACCTGCAGACTTTCAGGATTTTTTTTTGCCAACCCTAGCTCACCATTGTGAAGCTCACCTTTGTATCATGATGGGGATTAACATTGCTCATAACGTGTGCATGATGTGGTCCCAGACTACTCCTGAAGGTTAGGCACCATGCAGGAGACTGGCAACTAGTTTAATTAACAGTAAACAGAAGGATGGGGAAAGAGAAAGTATTCTGACTTTAGTCACTTAAAATATGTGTAAAACACCCTTAATTTTCTTGGAAATTTATTTTCAATACATGACTAAAACAGAAAGAAGACAATGTATTTATTGTGCAAATGCTGATGGTAATTATATCAGATAGAGAAAAGTTCTGCTTTATTATTGCAGTTTCATGTGCTCCAAAGTGAAAGCAGAATGTGAGTCAAAACTTATGAAGTGTTTAATGCAACTCGTTTTCTCTAACTAATGAAGAAACTTATACAGTAATTGTGATCAGACCCTCACAGAACATGATAGACACTTATTTCAGGCAAGACCAGTAGGGAAACATAAGTATTATTCAAGTTTGATTCAGTTTGTATAGAAATTATGTTAAACTTTATTACTGATTATCAAAACTAGAACACAGAAATCAATTTTTTTTGAGCTCTTGCAGAAGAAACTTTTAAGTGATGAGACTGAGAGAAAGTACATTCAGCATGCCTGTTGTAGCAAGAACAGTATTTATATATCTCTGTGGATATATAAATGTATATATAAAATGTTTTGATGAGATAAGCTGTAGGAAGGTGTTCACATTAGATAAAATATGCTATCTCTCCAGTCTCATACTTCTTTAGGAAGCAGACAGACCCCGGTATGGATGCCAAAAAGAAAAAGAACCATGTGTAGTTATATGAAAATCCTTAATTAAAGAATTCCTTGGCTTTAATGACTTTCATAGGCATTAAAGTTGATAATTTTTTCTCCTGAAGAATGATGATGAATTCAAATAGATACAGACCATGTTGTTCTACATACTCGTTTAATAGCATTCAAAGCTCATCTTTTACTTCATGGTTTTAATAACCATTGTGGCAAACTCTGCAGTGTTAGCTAAGGCTTTAACGTTGCTGACAGTTTGGACTTACTTATGATGTCCATGTTTGGTCCTTTTTAAATGAGTACAAATTATCCTAAAAATCAGTTTTCAGCTGTAAAATTCAGTTAACTATGAGACCTAAGGCATAGACTTCTGCCTATGTCACAAAGAATGTAAGAGAAGAGTTATACTGAAGCCAACTGAGTAAAGTCAGCTCATGAGTACTTTTTCAAACCATGAAAATTTAATGTTTGAGAGGTTGATTGATTCATGTTCTCACTCACCCCTTAAACAGTTCTCATGATTTCCAAGCACATTATAAACCTGGGCAAAATGATCCTAACAAGCGTCTCCACACATGCACACGCATTCTTTGGTGAGATAAATACTTTTTCACAAGAATATGGCAGATTGTTTGCTACAATTGTTCCTCGAGCTGATAATAGAATAGAAATTCTTTTGTGTCCTCCACAACCTGTCTTATGCTGGATGCTATGCATTCAGTAGGACTCAGCTCCTCAGTTAAGATTTTACAGAAGTACTGCTCTGTTGTCACTGCTGTTATATTTATTCTGAGTCCTGTTCCATCCAGCTGCTCCACAGTCAGATTCAAAACTGCCAAGATATTGCTCAGATCAGCTTTACACCTTTGAACTCCTTATTATTCTACCAATCTGTTTACTATTAACAGTATGTCACATTCAAGACAGTTCATAGGAAAGATTTAAAGATGGTACGTGATGGTAATGACAGAGTCTTGTCTTACTGGCCAGATTTTTTTTTTTAATGAGAATCAGCCATAATCAAGTAAAATGGTAAATGGAGACTAGTCAGGAGAAGGCCCATAAAAAAATGTGATGAGATGGTATTGAATGGGGATTAATGAGCCCAGATTCCTTGGGAAAGGCTTTCATTGCAGAATAATAAAATGGATTTCTCTGTTAATTTTTGGTCTAGAGGGAACTTCACTCTCTGATGCAGTACACAAAAGATAACTGAAGATGTGTCAACAAAATGCAATTCACTGCTTTGCAGAGGTGTGATGATTTGTCTCTGGATTTAGCTTCTGGCTGCATTGAGTGTTTTTCTAGTTGTAGTAAAATTCCTGCTCTGTAGTCAGGGTGGATATCCCTTTGCAGTCATATTAACTAAGCAAAAAAAACCCTAGTACATTCAACTGGTTTGGGAGCATTTGCTTGGTCCTGCAGATTCTTGAAGGAATTCGCAGAAATTCTGTTTGAAGAAAATGAAAGACAAAAAGGTAGGGTATGAAAGGAAAACAAAGACATTTATTGAGTCTAAGCAAATGATCTGATCCCATATATAGATGCCTGCCCTTTGTAGGCACTGTGACAGCAGAAGTAGGAGATGTTCTGTTCCAGGGAAAATAGGGGTCCGAAGGGATGTGGAAGCTGAAACTGAGACACTGCAGGAAGCTTAATCCAAACAGCAGTTTTATTACCAAAGGTGGCCAAGTAAACAGGAAAAAAACCCAATAGAGAAAGAGAGGAGAAAATAAGCCCCCAGGTGCCAACACCCAAATTTCCCAGGTGTCCCCCATGGAGTTGTCTCACCACCCCCTGGAATGCCCAGACCTCCCTAGCAGTGGCTGCATCCTCAAGGGTCAGCTGGCTCACAGGTGACAGCAGGCGTCCCTGTCATAGGCAACGTTGTCCTGTCATGTGAAGCAAGCCCCCCCAAAACATGAGCCATCTGCCTTTTATCTACTTGGCCAAAATGACGTTTACCTGAGCGACGTGGCCAGGGCCACCCAGGCAAAGGTATTTGGCACAGCCCCTTACATTACATAATTGGTACTTCTCTGTGCGTGTGTGAGTCTCTTCGCACCTGTGCAGTCCATTTCAGAGGGTCTCCCTTAATTGAGTCTGGGAGTTTACTTCATCCTCCTCCTCCTCCCTTTCTTCTTTAAGTGCCCTTGGAAGGCCATCAGCCAATCATGAGAGACCAATTAATTTTAGTTTACACAGAAATCTCTCTCTCAAGGTTATAGACAATCTTTATCAGACTGTTTTCCCATAACTTGGCATGAGAAAACCCAGCTTCTCACAGGTGGCTGGGCCAAACACAGACCAAAAAAACCCACATTGAATTCTACCCGAATACATGTTCAAAGAAGATACTAAAAATAATTTGGGGCATTATATGTGCATAAAGTACTGTGATGAATAAGGGAAACATGGAAGAAGCCATAAAGTTCCTCTTGAACAGGAAAAAAGGAAAGGCATTTTCACAGCAAAGATGAGCTCTGATTTGATGATAAAGAGGTAGACAATACATTCTGTAAAAGTGCTAACTAAGAAGAGAAACCAGTAGGCAGTTATTTGAATCAACAAAAAGCTGAAACTATTGAATCTGTTGGAACAGTGATATGAAGTCTCCGACACATGGGAGGAAAATTGGAGTAAAATTGCAATAGCATGAGAGATGGTACCAGAAATACAATAGTTTTATTTTGTAAAAGAGTCATTATGGCTATTGAATATGTGTCATATAAATTATGCTAGTCAGATGCTCTGTTTATACTTTTTAGGTAATGCCATATAGGTCTTCTTGATATGATTGGAATAACAAAAGACATTTACAAAATTAAACTTTTGAAATATGTTTTGGTTGGTTAGTGGCTTTGACAGAAAGTCAGTGGAGAAAGAATCAACCTCATTTTTGCTGGCTCAAGATCCACTTTAGATTTAAGCAGAAAAATTCTTCAGTGAATGCAGGGGGAGAAAAAATGGCAACACAATTAATACTTTGCCTGTGTTTAGGACTTTTTGTTATTAATATTTTTGTGGACTAGCTAATGCTTGTTTTTCTAAGATAGAACATTTTAGTGGTATAATATGTTGCCATTTTTAAATGACTGATTTGACAAATATTCTTTGTTTGTTCTAATAGCTGAAAGCTACGTAAGCAAAGCCTATGGAAGAGTAAATAGATTCTTGTTAGAAATCCATTTAAAAAAAAAATCTCCTTCTGCAAACTGGACCGTGTAGTCATCCAGGCAAGGGAAGGTCAAAAAGTCTTCATTTGAATCATAAAATCCTGTGTAAACTGCATTGAATTTGTTGCAATAGCTAAAAAGATCATTAATTTCCCCACCTCCCTCCCAGTAACTTTGAGACATGTATGGCTTTCCCCCCCTTTTTGTTATAAACAAACAACTAAATTTCTATGACAGAGAGGCAGCCAGTTGATGCAAGTAGAAAATGACACCAGATCAGAAATTTTGACTTTCTTCTTCCATTTCTACTCCATAACCGCCTCTGATATTTTCTCAGTATTGGAATTTTGTCTGGGAATCTGAGGTAGCTGATTTTTCTAAGACCTCCCTAGTGATTCTTATGTTCATGTATATTTGCCTATGTTCCAATGCAGTTTTTCAATGATTTTCATATGGAAAAATATCCCAAGTGCATCTGTTGCATATATAACTAAGCAGAAAGCTGCACATTGGCATGGGAAAGCCTGAAGGCTGGGTATAATGGGCAGTTTCAGTCTATGATACTTAGCACTGTATTCTTAGTGTCCTTACTGAATAACATAAGGTATGCATTAACACCTGACTTGGCAGAAGTGTCTGCCCCAGAAAGAGTAGTTTTCCTAGCTTCAGTACAGGAGCAAATAAAGATAGATTCTCATAAGGATAAGATTTCTTACCTGTACATTTTTTTCTGTTTATAGCATGTCTGACCAAAGCTGCCTTGAAATCTACTATTGCCTATGAAGCGAGCTAGTTGCTTTGCAACAGTGAGTTGGCTTAGTAGTGGAATAGTACCTAGAACTGTCACCTGTATCTACTGGAGACCTCCCCTATTCTCTTTTTACAGTGTACTGTGTCTTTAATCAGTCTTTCTATTCAGACTCAAATCCTGCTGTTCTTCACATAAACACACCTTGAATTCACTTGAAGAATTTTCCTGTTACACTCAAATAATTTTTCCTATGTGTTTTGGTCCATATGAAACAAAAGCCCATAATGACAAAAACATTAAAGAAACAACATATTATATTAGTTTCATTCTTTGACAATCTTAGTGTAACTACATAAATAGTTTAAAATAGTTACAACCTATAGCACTAATGGAAACACCAGACTGATGGCCCTTAGAAATCTGCCTGAGAAAAACAGTTGGCTTCTGTATACGTCAATCCTTCCTGTCTCCCATAGACTTTTTGCTTCACTTTGTTCAATTACTCTTCCTTGTCCTGACCATCTTTCCTTCTCATGTGTCTAGTTCGACTTGTGACACACAAACCCTCTCAAAAAAGTGAAAGATTAGCAAACTTGGAGTGTATAGTGTCCTTTCTCTCTTAGGTATGAAAAATAGGCAACAAATCTTTACTGTGTTTTTCCCACTGGAAATATTTCCATTCCCATGGAACTTCCTGTGTTTCCACATTCTTCCTATGTTCATTTAATGGAAGTTGCTGGACAGATGCCACTTTATACGTAGCTCAGGTACCATGTAAGCTTTCCATCTATGTCTTTTTATGATACTCAGGTGTGAGTGTGGGGTAGACTGCAGTAATGCAGATAGTGGAAAGTTCTTTAAAGAAGTAATCATCAGTGAGGACCATATGGGATAATGACTGGGATCTTCTGAATAAGCCTTTGGTCAATGAATGGCTTATTTCACTGTCTAGCTTATAATGAAGAGAAGTTCAGCCTGTTTTTATCTATCAAGTCTTTGAAAAGAGGCACTCTCCTGACTTAGGTGAAAAGCAAATGCTGCTAGCAAAAATATGAATGCATGCTGATGGGAAAGTACAGTTCAGCTTGAGTTCTTACTCTCATGGGTGTTCCCGTTTTCTTTTAGAATCTCTGTGGTGTACTCATTTCACACTCTGCCTGATACAGTAGTGCCTCTGCATTGCTCAGCGTGGTCCAACACTTTGTTTATTTCAAGTTTCTTTTGCATTATTGAATGATAGTTCTGGACATTAATATTTTAGTTACTTCTTACAATAGTGTGTGTTTGCTGTAGCCTTTGTCTATCAAGCAATGAGATTAGGGACTCCAGCAAAGTTTTCAGTTGCTGCAAGTTATGTTGAACTGATGGTAAGTTAAATATCTAAAAATAGGAAGCTTTGCAGAGGTGGTAATTGAACATCAGGACTCATTTTCAAGTTCAGTGCCTACGGTTGATTTCTGAATGATATTTTAGCAGCCATCAATAACAGCTTGAAATCTCTCACATTAACAATGAAAGACATCTCAGTGAGTAAACCACTGTCGAATCTACTCCTATTTGTTTCACCTGTTGCAAAATAGTAAGAACAGCTTGATGACAAATCTAATAATCTGTGACGTGTTTGTTTACAAAAACTCCTCATCACTGTGGACACGATTTACTTCTCAATTTGCAGAGGTATCATTCTTTACGTTTAGAAAACAGCCAATTACATATGCATGAGTTTTTTTTTTTAATTAAAATTACACCTATGTATTTGTTAGAAGCAAAATTAAATAATTGGTATAAAAAATTTGGAAGACATTTTGACTTATGTTCCACAAAAGTTCTTGTGCATATAAGACCAACATTCTGCTTTGTTTTCCCCCAAAGAATCTATAAACCAACAAACTTCTCTATAATGAGACTGCACTGCCAGAGCTGCAAAACTGAATGCACCAAAAACTGCGTGTGCTGATAGATGGGAAGGGCATCTGGGTTTGGGTCACTGTCTTAGGAACTCTGCTCCATGTTATTACAATGTTTTTGTCACCCATTCCTGTACAGAGATAGTGCTCTCGCAGAAGGTCCTGCCCCAGAGGGCAAGTATATAGAATACTTCTTGTTCTGTTATTTTTTTGCTTTCTTTTACTTGACACAACCAAATGTAAACACAGGAATTTACTGTTGGACAAAGAAACAAGAGTGTAGGGATCTTTACAAATATACGAGGATAAAAGTGGAATTAAAAAATAAGAAGAAAACTAAAAATTGTTCATTAATGAAGGAGAAAATAATATGTTCTTTGAAAACTGAATTTAATTTTTTGATGAAGGCCTATTGCTGTAAACCTCTGTGAATGTCTTTATAAATATGAGGTGTAATAAAATAGACCAACTGCAATACGCTGTACTATCCTCAGAAGTGCCATATGGCAGAACAAATACGTAATTTCTGTAACAAATATTGTCTTTTCTGTTTCTTTTCTCTTGGTTCTAATTCTTTAAAGGGTCGTATGAAAAATACTGTAGAACAAGTTGTAAGAAATAACTTTTTTTTCTACAAAAGCTATCAGATGGGAGATTTAGTGGCTCTTTAATAAATATTCACAAAACAATGAATCTTCATAATCATATTAAATTCACTTATTTTTCTTCTTTTGATGTTGTGTGTATGAAGTCCTTATTGCCTTTTTGTTTCTTTTTGTGGCTTATGCATGAAAAAGAAAAGAAAATCGTGAACCAATCCAACCAAGTTGAATAGAACTGAATCTAAAAAGAGATTATTAAAATTTTATTTCTTTTTCTGACTGTTTATTACCTGATTCAGATGCATTTCTGTAGTAGAAAACCATCAGTGGTCATCTTTAATGCATTGCAGATGAAACTACAGTACTTGTTGTTTCTAGGGTGCCTGCCAATGTATTCTTTCTGGTATTTATTAAGCAGGTAGACTGTTGAAGAGCAGAGGGTGAACAACTTTGCTGAGAAGAGTGGTTTACGGCACTCCATTTCACCATGTATTTTCCTTTGCTCTGTGAATCAGTGTTGAATTTTTTGGTTTTTCATCTTGCACTTACAGGTGTCTATGAAAGTAGTGTACACTTCAGAATAATTCTGAATCCTGATGTTTCTGGTATTACTTTAAACAAGTGTTAAGAGAAAGTACTTGCTAACACAAACAAACCTTTTTAAACAAGTTTTTTATTGGGTGCCACTGAAGTTTCTGGTTGAAGACCTATGCAGTTTTAGCATTTGCCTGAGATAGGTAATTTTAAGTAAAGATTCAGTAAGTTGCACCGGTTCCTAAGGGCAAACGGGATCAACAAGGGGATCAACCTTTATAAATTGTTATTAACTTTTGCCCCCAATTTACTGGGCTAAAAAATTTCAGTTGCAGTGGGAAGAAGGATGATGATGCTCTAGTTAGGTACCTAGCTATTGGTCTTGTCTCAAAGCACCTAGCTTCGTGCCAAATAGCTACACAGGCACGTGTATTTAGCTAGTAGATGAGTTGAAGGTCTTTTAAAAACATGGAAAAAGTCTAAGCCTTTGATCCCTTGGGGATATTTTCTTCTTCTCTCAACTGGTTTCTGATTTGATCCTTATGTTTTTTCATGTTCTTTCAATTGCATTGTAACGTTCTCTGATAATGACTTCTTTGGCATTTGTTTAGTTGTGAAATGAAGTCCTGGCCTAAATGGCGAACACTAGCAACAGCAAGCAAATAGCTGAGGCTGAATATGTGCTTTCTGTGATGCTCATTAGAAAGAGAAGTATGTGCCAGACATACAGGTGTCAACTAATAACTCTTGGTACGTAAGGGAAGTGAGTGATTGCTGTACTTCTTGTTCCTGGAAGGATGGTGCGTGTGCATTTTGTAAGATACTAAGAATAATCATCAGTGATACTTTTGTTAGCTTTTTTCCTTTATGCCTGTAATTTATCCATTTCAGTTGAGTTTTTCAGAGAATGTGCATTACACTGTTCATCTTAAAAGCTTACATATATGTTAAGATAGCTTTCTGCCTTGTCTTGTGCCATATAATAGTTTCCATTACATATACTTATACACTGGTATGTTATTAACACCTTCCTAGCCACAAATTCAAAGCACAGCACTGTGAGGGCAGCTGTGGGGTAAATCGACTCCATCTCAGTCAGACCCAATACAATCTCCACCCTTTAGTCCATACAGTTTGCGTCATGCTTAATTTAATACATACATGCACACATGCACACACATGTATATCAGTTTGTAGCATTAGATTAGTTGTTTCACTTTGTTTCTCACTGTAGGACTCGGGTTTTTATCACATGTAGTGTTTTTATTTTTTTCTTCCCCTGGAACTGAATGTTCCAGTTATAGTTATTCAGGCAAGCCATTTTGTAGACTTTAATACATATTTAAGAAAAACCTCTCACTCAGCCCTATTTCTATTTAGATGCTTTTGCAGAGGAACAATTGTGTGGATGAGAATAAAGAACAGCCAGTTCCTTGAATCCATTTTCTGACACATGCATCTGAAACCCACTTTACAGAGGTTAAAGCAACTAAGTTTTGATTTTCCAGTCTATAGGTAAATCATTGAGGTAATAGCTTGCTTTCTGTGCATTTGCCTCATATTTGCAAAAAAAGGGGTTGATTTGAAATGTGTTCTTTTTCATCTCTATTTCATAATGTCACAACTTTTACCATTTTAAGATCTAGGATGTGCGGTGACAAGCATCTTCGGCAAGATGCTGAACTAGTTTAAAAGCATCTCCCTTGACTCTGTCAGGAATCAGAGCTTCTCAGTATTTCAGAGAAAAAAAGCTCTTCTGTAACGTGAGAAGACCTTCCTTGTTGTGAACTAAATGACTCAAATACAGAAGAGAAACAGTGTACAATGGTTTAGGCTCTTTTTTGAACCCCTAATTTCTCAGTTGAGGAGGGACTAGTGAGTTCTGACTGCAGTGGTGAGGAATTCTGTTAAAGTTCAGCTATACTAAGTCCACATCACTCAACTCACTAAAGTACCCTCCCATGTCAACTGTGGTATCAGGGGTACTTTGAGAAGCTCTGTATTTTCTTAATAATATCAATTACATCCTGAACTCAAAATACTGTAGATCAATTGCAGAATAATCCTTATTAATAGCTTTTAGAGTATAGAAAAGCAACACTTTCTTGCTAATATGTTCAACTTTTTTAATTATTTTGTATGCTTAAGCAATTTTACCTACTACATGTTCTTGCTTTTATGCAGCTAGGAAGCAGGATTTGTGTGCTTGAAATATTAGGACCATGGCTGTGTTGCCTCACAATCAAGGTTCCAGTGCATGATGCTAATATTAGTTAAGTACTGACAGATAAATATCAGATAGTTGTAGAGCAAAAGTTGCTTGAGAAAGATCGTAAACCCTCTATCAATAAGGTAAACAAGTGCACTAAAAGATAGTAGTTCCAAGGGACTTAGGATGGAAGACCAAATTCTTCTAGCAGAAGCCAAGGACTGCTGTGCAACCTGCTGCCTCTGTTGGCTGTGCTCTGTGTCCACAGGTAAGGATTTTATTCCACCCTTATGGGGTGTCTTGTTTTCCAAATGTCATAAGATTCTAAGCACAGACTCTGGCTGTTACATTTCTGGTAATTCTAAGATTTCTCTACAAACACCCACTGTTGCACAGCCGGAAAAGTCTTTCCTCTTACATTCAGTAAATTAATTTGAAAAGTTTAGTAAAAACTCTCTTTAATGTTTGGAAGCTGTAAGTGCTTTCTTTTTTCACTTCACCAAGGGTAAGTCCTGCCCGACCAACCTAGTGGCCTTCTATGATGGAGTGACTGTGTCAGTGGACAAGGGAAGGGTTACAGATGTCATTTATCTGGACTTCCATAAAGCCTCTGACATGATTCCCCATGTGGACTGTTAGATGCATAAGAAAGTGGTTGGACAGTCACATTCAAAGTGTAATGATCAATGTCTCAGAGTCCCAGTGGACGTCAGTAACAAGTGGTGTCCCTCAGGGACATGGGGACCAGTGTTATTTAATATCTTCCTTCATGACACAGACAGTGGGATCAAGTACACCCTCAGCAAGTCTGCAGACAACACCAAGGTGAGTGGTACTGTTGACATTCCTGGAGGATGGGATGCCATCCAGAGGGATCTGGACGAGCTTGAGAAGTGGGCCTATGGGAATCTCATGAGGTTTAATAAGACCAAGTACATGGTACTGCTCCTGGGTCAGGGCAGCGCCCAGCATCGGTACAGGCTGGGGGATGAACAGATTGAGATCAGACCTGCTAAGAAGGACTGGGAATGCTGGTGGATGAGAGGCTGGACATGACCCAGCAATGTGCACCTGGAGCCCAGAAAGCCCAATGTGTCCTGGGCTGCACCAAAAGCAGCGTGGCCAGCAGGTCCAGGGAGGTGATTCTGTCTCTCTACTCTGCTCTGGTGAGACTCCACCTGGAGTGCTTCATCCAGCTCTGGGGTGCTCAGAAGAGAAAGGACACGGACCTGGGAGAGCAAGTCCAGAGAAGGGCCACCAAGATGATTAGAGGAATGGAGCACCTCTCCTACAGGGAAAGGCTGAGAGAATTGAGTTTGTTCAGCCTGTAAAAGAGGTTGCTTAGAGGTAACCTAATTGTGGCATTTCAATACCTGAAGGGAATCAACAAGAAAGATGGAGAGGGATTATTTACATGAGCATGTAGTGACAGGACAAGGGACAATGGCTTCAAACTGAAAGAGGGTAGGTTTAGATTAGACATTAGGAAGAAACTCTTCGCTATGAGGATGGTGAGGCACTGGAACAGGTTGCCCAGAGAAGTTGTGGATGCCCCATCCTTAGAAGTGTCCAAGGCCAGGTTGGATGGAGCTCTTAGCAACTTGCTCTAGTTACAGGTCTTCCTGTACATGGCAAAGGGGGGGGGCACTAGATGATCTTTAAGGTCTCTTCCAACCCACGCCATTCTATGATTCTGATTCTCTTCAGTTTCCCTCTGATGACCAGTGACAGAACTCGAGGGAATAGCCTGAAGTTGTGTGAGGGGAGGTTTGGGTTGGATATCAGGAAAAGGTTTGTCATCCAGAGGGCGGTTGGGCAGTGGAACAGGCTCCCTGGGCCAGTGGTCACAGCACCAAACCTGACAGAGTTCAAGAAGCGTTTGGACAATACTCTCAGGCATTTGGTGTGACTCTTGGAGCAGTTCTGTACAGGACCAGGAGCTGAAGTTCGGTCATCCTACTGGGTCCCTTTCAACTCAGGATATTCTATGATTCTATAATTTTAAAAAATCTTGTCAGTTATAGCTCTATAACTTTAACAAATTCTCAATTTCTGTACAAATGAATGTGTTAGGTGCAAATCTAAGAAAAGTAATGGTTTATGTTTTCTTCTGAATGAATACAAAAGAAACCTTAAAATGAAAATAACTAAGTGGATTTTTCTCATTTATATCAGAGTGAACCCTGTGTGATTTAATTAACTCTGTTGCATACAATTGAAAGAATATGGTATGTGGTCCCAAATGCTCTCTCACAGATGATCTTGTGAATTCAATGGTAACCTTGCAAGGGAAGAGAAGCACTGTACTTTCCTGCTGGGAGAATCAGGAGACATTTTGAAAGCCTTTTCTAATCAAGTTGACTAAAATTCGTAGCAAACCTGTTTTCATCTGCCAGTTGTTCCTTGTGTTACATTTGAATTCTAAGCTCATTGAAGCAGGAGTTTTGTTTTCTGTTGTGTGAGATACACAACACAGTGGGTCTTGCTCCGTGGCAAGAACTTTGTCAGTATTATGTTGCTAATGTAAGAGAAATAAGTACAGTTGCTTATATATTACAATTATTAAATAATAAATATTTATTTTATAATATTAATATCTGTGACATGAGATATATCAATGCCCTATCCCAATTTTCAGTACCATGTTTACCAACCTGCTGCAGATACACAGTTTGCTATATAATAAGAATTATTGCTTTTCATATTAGCATGGTACAGACATGTTTGTACTTTCACAGTAAAAGGCCACAGATCACTTGGAGGAGGTGGAATAAATTAAAAACAAGCTTTCTCTGCATTTGTGGGAAAACAAGTTGAAAGGAATTATCTTGGTCCTGATATATGCCCATTTCTCACCCATCCCCATGTGTTTCCAGTAAAAGTTTTTCTGGTGTGTTCATTGAGGAAAATGCTGAGCTTTAAAAATGTACATTTAATGATTTCTATAGCATAGAGACTGACTGCTTTCCCTTGGAGTATACAAGATTAATACAAGATTTTTTTTTTCTGTTATAGTCTATCTTCCCAGTATTTATTATTTTTTTTTCCTTTTCCTTAAGGTATTCAAAATAAAATTAATAATCAGATATTTGTAAGGGGGTAGTTTAAAAGTATTTGTATTAATCATTGAAGGGCACAATACGCTTTAGGAGAAACATAATAGAGATACATAACTACAGTCATGCTGCTTTTGGATCTGTTTTCTCTCTCATTGAGTACCAAAGCATATTCTGCAATTCTCATTCTTAAGATTAGGAACCAACTGAATTACCTGCTTTTCATCTACAGAATTTGAGACAAGCCTTCAAACAAAAGAGAAGGAAGAGCTGAAGACTAATGTTTCTTAACTTTAATGGCCTAACTGTCCCACACTCTTCTTATAGAGGTCGGAGTAATTTGGTAGGACCATTTCCAGGCTGCCTTCCAAGTACAATCTACACATAGTAGTCAACTAGAGGAGCTAGTGAAAAGAAGTGCAATTTATATATATGGGCAGAAAACAGTGATGAAACTGATGGTTCTCACACTATTTAATCTATGGGAGAAAGACAGGAAATTCCAGATATTTTCAAGGGATTGAATTTCATGGCTACTGCATCAGTGTGATTTTGTGAAGCACTCAGCCACACTGTGAGAGAAGAGAGCAAAATACACTTTTGATTAATCATATCATGGTAAAGTCTACCCCTGTGCATCAATAACTTGTGATAACAAGTTAATTACATATGCTAATTTAATTTGTGTTCTCAGTCCTGAGTTTTTAAAAGCATCCAGCTGATGCTAAGCTATTACAAGTGCCAGCTGCTCTCAGAGCAGTTATGCTGCTTGTTTGGGATTGACTGGTGTGTAAAAGCTGATACCAGCATGGACAACGAAATTCTGTGCCTTCCTCTTCAGTCTGATTGAACACCCACCATGGAGAGATAGCAGATGAAGTCTCTTCCTGCTTTGTAGAGAAACCATATAATGTAAAATAAAACAAAAAAAAATAAAGAAAAGAGAGAAAAGGCATTGTATAAACTGGGAGAAGGACTTGAGTATGGGTAGCACTGCTGCATCTAAAGTAGTGTGCGTGCTGTGTGTCTGCCACGTAGACACAAGTAGTTCCAGGTGAGGTTCATGGCTCTTTGCTTCAAGATTTAGTGCTCTACAGCACATTGGTGTGCAGGCTCCTTGTGCTGTGGCATGAGCTGTATGTTAGAATTAGTGCCTTTGGCATTTCCCAGCACCAGTGAACATCTGTACAGAGGCAATGGTTTCCAAAATTTCAAATTCACATCCAGCATGCAAAAGACAGCTTCTTATTCCAGTCTATTCTGTTCAATTTTTCTCTACCCTTATCTTCAAGTGGGAGAGTCTTGCAGAGTTAACAGCCCTGATATGTACTCTGCCTCCTTAGAAAAGTTAATTTAATGTTTGACTTTAATTACTAATAGCTCTTGCAGTGATTGGAAAGACAGAATAATATTAACAGTACTTTGCCAATTAAATAATGAAGATCTGTTCTAATATATCCAGAAACATTGTGGTGCCCTGTGTTAGAGCAATTTAATTTTTTTTTCTGCTATTTTCAATCACCCCTAAAGCCAAGGGCTCCTGGGCATTTTGGTGCCTGAACTCCAAGCTCCTTTATCACCTCTGCAGATGCCTCAAAAGAATTAAGGCCCTTCTGCAAATGTCCCCAAGACAAATTTATTCAGTAGAACTGGAACATACATTTTGGGCTGAAGATCATATTACCTTAATTAGGGAAATAGTGACCCAGATCCCTTCAAAGCCGTATACCAAAATTATATGTTTAGCACACTTTCTTCTATCATATCAACCTCTGACACATCCACATGGGTTTCTGTGGAAATACTCACCTGCCAGTGGAAGAAGGTGGTAAGATTATTAGCACCCAACTATTTGGTTGTCCCAATGTCTCATTTCTGAACTCCTGTTGGGTGTTTATTATACCACTTGATAATTCTTGCAAGGATCTTAACCTTATGAATGGGTCCCAGAAACACTACTGAGGGGCCAGAGAGCACTGGGAAATTGCATAGTTCGTTTCTCTGCATGAAACTCGTAGATTTTGTTCAGGGTCTTTCTCCTACATTGGAACTTGTGTGTGTGTGTGTGCATTGTTTGTTCTATTTCAAGGAATTTCTGTGTAACACCCACCTCATTATGTCACTGTAGCAGGCTGGGCAAATGGAATTGGTGAAAATTACTCAAATTAGGACCTGTCGCTCCTGCCTCTTTCAGGTCTTTAGGTCTACACTGAGAAGAATTGTGGAGCTCTCTGTGTCAGAGCTTGCAGGGGCACAGCCACACTGGAAAACCTGTCAGGTTGCACCGCAGCTGCCTCATGACCTGAGGGTCAGGCTTCTTTTGGTTGAAAGACGGAGAGGTTGCTCAAAGATCTTGTTATGGCAGGAAGATGGGAGGTGGATAGGCTGTGCAAGGAGTTTTACCATTTCTTTTTTTGAGAGCTTGGTATGCACTAGGACAATAATTGCTTTATAGTGTGGAGGTGATTGCATGTACTATGGGTGGGGGGTGTTTGATTAGGGATACTAGAAATGGTGGAGCCTTGACAGCATGGTAATTTGGTAGCCTGGTAATTTCAAGGTAAATCGTAGCCCTCACAGAGCTCTATGTTGACATGTCTGTGCTACTTTTTTGTACCTAAGCTCATCTGCTGCTAAGTCTGAAGTGTCTAAATGTCCTATTAGCTTTAGGGCAATTACATGCCTAACAAACTGTGAAAAGTAGTTTTGGGCCCAGGGATAAGCTGTTTGACCTGATGTCTCTTTCCTATGTCAATACTGGTTCAGCCTGGTTATGTGGCAGCAATTGCATTACTTAGTAGCCTTGAGGGTGCTGGGATTTAGGGCTTAGGGTGAGAACTGCAGATCATAATGGTTCTGTAATTGTATGGTCACTTCCTTTCTGCCTTGTTGAAGTTGCCAATCTCCAGGAGAGCTGCTCCGGGTGAGTCACCTCATTTGACCTATAACTTCTTGGCAATACACTTGTCTAAATGTTTTTAAGGTTCCAAACTCAAACAAAATTAATGAAGGCTGTTAATATATTAGAACACACTTCTGAATAAAAAGCTTCCTTTGTCTGGTGTAAGACCCTACTGACTAGAGAGCTTCAGACCAAGGCAAAGCTGTACCTTTGATCTTGGAAGTGTTGCTGGCTGCCTTAAGGTTTTCAGTTTGCAAGAGGTAGGTTTCAGTATTGAGGATGGAAAGAGCTGCTGGCTGGACTGCTCTGTAAAGTTCCTTTGATGCTGGAATCTTTCTCTGTCCTTGCTCAGAACCTCTGGCAATCTGAAGATGCTCTTCAGGAAGTTTTCCCTTGCATTCAGGAGAGAGCTTACCTGAAGTCTTGGTGTGTATAGTATCTACAGACCTGATGTGTTGTTATTGTCACTCACCTATGAATTTGTGGGCAATGTTGTAAGAACAGCTGCTGAGTATTACAAGTGTTGACAGATTTGTAAGATTCAATTGGTGAATGCCTACTGATTAAATCAGAAGGTTTTTTTTTTTTTTTTAAAATCTAAAGCAAGTAAATCCTAGCAAGCTGGGTAACAGGAATTTTCAAAAAAAGTGTGCTCCAGGAATCTATTTCATGTGATTGTTCCTGGTTTCCCTTTTCCAGGTTGCATCATGAATATTGCAGTGAAAAACTGATTCCTGTGAATCTTGGGCTTTAGCGATTTCAGAGGCTGTGTTACAGAGTACTCGTAAGAGGCAAATTTGATATTTGTAAGTGTAACCCTTTGCTTTGGGAAATCTAATTCCGGTTGTAATCCAATATTTCATGTTTCAGCTTTATAGATAGGAGAGAGGCAATTCAATTAGCCAGTAACAGTATTTCATGATATATGAACCTATCTAAATAATTTGTATTAAAACCCCACGGCAATTGCTCATGGACTGATAAAGAATTATCTTTGACTGCTTTCAACAGATCATTTTCAATTATGAACATAGAACCACTTGAACTTTCTCATGAACAGAAAGATACAAATTGAACTGGATGCATGATTTAATACAAGGAACTTGCACAACATTTGTAAACAGCGCTGTATCCTAAACAGTATCTCCTGCATCTGTTGTAGCAGTATGTGGAGGTATTCAGTAACAAACAGCCCAGTGTAACTGGGACTCTAAATTTAAACTCTTCTTGAATTAGAGGAAGCAATACAGCAGATTTAGATTTCTACCTGAAATGGGGTCCTTCAAAAGCCTTGAAATAACTGCAACAGGAACAAATGTTTCTCTAAACTCTGTAGTTCATGGAGAGGACAGCCTGAAAGGTTTTGAAATTTATATCAGTGCAATAGGTTCTTCTTCCTTGCTGCAAAAGAAATTCCCCTGTATTAAAGGAGAAATATCCACAGCCAACACACCTGTTTGTTTTTTTTATTTAGATAAAAAGGCACCAATTCTAAACTCCGTTTTGCTCTCCTTTGCTATATTAGTTCCTTTAGTATGTTATTTTTGAAAATATATATTAGTATTGATCAGTGACCTTCCTCAGTGAGTGCATTTAGTTACCAGACATAAACATGCAGCAAATAGCTCATGCTGTGCGGGTCTGCCAATGCCTCCTGACCTCAACAACAAGCCTGAAGTGGACTGGAAGGAAGGCTATCAAGGGATTCCTGCCAAACAGGTACAGGCTGCAATTACTGAATCTTGTCTGAATATCCTGAGCTTGCTTGGAGTCATTTCTGTTCTCAAGATCATGCTTTTACGTGGAAGACTTCTGCAAATCCTGATTTAGTATTCTGCCAACTGTACCAATTTGTCATGAATGAGTGGTTTGGGCAGCTTAAAGAATCACTGTCAAAGATATTAACTAAAACAAGTTTTAATATAAATGTGTGAAAGTGTGACAAAGTTCAATGGCAAGGTTCACTCTAGCACTTACTATGTAGGTGAAACATACAGAGGAAAATTGACATAAAAGTACCTTAAAATGATTTGCATGGAGACCAAGGATGCAAATGACAAGGGTGCAAAGGGAAAGGAAGACCCTCCTGTTGAGTCATAAGGTTCACAGTGGGCCCCCTTGCTAAACTTAGCCTTGGACCTGATCAATATGTTATGTTTAAGGGATTTAAGAAGAACTTAATCAATTGACTAATTCAACATTTATCAAGTGATAAAATAGAATTGACTACAACTGCAAGTTACTTAATTATAGTTCTGAGATGGCAGTATTTAAGCTATGGTTGCTACCGGGTATTTAAGTTGTTTCACACAGACACAAAGAAGTATGTACAAAGATACCTGTGAAAAATTCCCTTTGAGTTCATTGAAATGCCCATGTTGAGTGCTTTGGCTTTTCTCAATGGATGAGGGTTGAGTGTGAGAGGACTTTATCAGCCCAGGTCCTGTCATCAGCTTTACACAATAGTTCTCTGAGTATCACAAATGTGACAGTTTGCAAACTCCAAGAGTTATCCCACTCAGAGTGAGATGCTGGCACATACCACTGTGGGCCAGGGATGCTCAGAGGTCCTCACTTAGGACCACTGTTTATAGGGTAGCAAGGTGGTTTACTTCAGTCATCCATAAAATTTCCATCCGCAGGTCAGTAGTTACTACAGCTTCCAAAACAATTACAAATTGTTTCCAATACAATTTCAAATTGTTTTGGAAACTCCAGCTGCAATGGTATCATTTCTCTTGGGCTATGGTTCAAGTGGGGAAAGTCCCAAGGCTGTTAGGGGGTGACTGATTGTCCTGTCATCCTTCCCCTCAGTGGTGTTCCCAGCTTAACCATGCAAGAATTCCCAGCATGTCAAGGGACACTTGACAACCCAACTCTTCATGCAAAGGCCAAGGCCCAGCAGGTCATAGAGTGTCCCAAGGAGAGGGGTGGGAAGGAGAATGCACCACCACAAAGATGTGAGACAAGATATTGTAAAATTTCAAGAAATTATTTTTGAAGGTCTGTGTTTAAATATAGTAATACTTAGCTCTTCTTGAGTTTAGATTTTTTTTTTTTAAGTTTGGTTTGTTGGTTTATTTGGTTTTTGGTTTGGTTGGTTGGTTTTCTGTTTGTTTGGGGTTTTGTTTGTTTTTGTTTGGTTTGGGGGGGTTTTGTTTGTTTGTTTTGTGGGTTGTTTTGTTTTGTTTTTTACAAGTTTAGCCAATGTCAGGGGAATGACAAGGAAAACTGATGCTGAACACTCTATTCCTGGTGATGTGGAAGTTAAACTTTCCTCTACCAAGGGAACCTCCCTGCAAAATGGCAGTTCAGGGAGCAATGAGATCTTTTCATCACAAAGACATTTTAGAGACAGACTCCAGCTGGAGCCCGGGTCAAAGTACTAGAAACTCTTGAACCTGAGAAGGACTAATGTTTCAGAAGATTTTCAAGATAGGAAGACCTTTCCTGATGCTGGTTGAACTGTAGTTGTTTTGGAGTATATTTATGCCCCACTCAGTAGGAAGCTGACTCTGTATCTGTTTTCCTTAGCTCACCTCTTAGCAAAAGTAAAGAATGTGGCATGAAGGTTGCAGTGCAGACATGAGATGGCTGCAGTGCTGCACCAGCAATCCCCCAGGAGCATGAACTCTGCATGCAGGCTGCTGCTTTGAGCAGTCCTACTGGCACAAGCTGAGGATGGCCTGATTTCCTCTACACTCAGTGAGGGGTGTCAGGAGGCCTATAAGGAATGTTTAGTGACCAGGACTCTTGCTGAAAATGTTTGTTTAGAAATAGTACTTCAAATGGAATCTACTGTCAGGCACAGCTTTTGCTGTGCTGCTTGTTTAACTGTGTAACCCTGAATGTTTTTTGGGGCTGAGAGAGATGGATTTGCACCATGCATCACTCTAATGTATTGTTAAAGCAATGCTGTGACTATGAGCACAGATTTCTCCATTTCTTGTACAGGAATTTCCTCTATCTTCAGAGTAGAATTGCAGGAATGATGAAGGTGTTTTTGACACCCCTACCCCACCAAAATATAGAGAGATTATAAATGGATTAGTTGTCCAGGGGATCATATCATAAAACACTTAGTAAAGTGAAACTGTTTCACTGAAGATACAAGTGAGAGGAAGCCACCATTGCTTTCTTGATATTTGTCAACCAAGGATTATAAAAGTTATATGAAGATGATGTTTCATCCATTTATGATCCTGTTATATACAGTTTTTTCAAATTTATGCTCTACATATAAACCAAATAAATTTATTTCATTACAGCCATATCATTCAAACTTATATTGTGTATTGGTGTTTATCAACACTGATTTTGTGATATCCACAATTAGAAAAGACAGTTTATTTAACAAGTATACATTTTCTATATGTATGTTCCTCAAAATTTGTACATGAGCAGACAGCGTATTTCACAACACGTGTGTGTAATACATCACCACCATGTTAATATGCTTAGGATAATTTTTCTCTGTGTGTGGCTATCCTGGATCTTCTCAAGAGAGTTGTTAAACACCTTGTGAAGATATTTAATTTCTTAAAACAGTATTTCAGGGGAAAAAAATCAAAAATATTTCATAGGCATTGCATGACACTTGCTGGATTACTATACACTGCAAAAAAAAAGGGAAGGAAAAGTGCAAGTACAACAATGGCATGATGGAAAACAGCTGGTTATTGTTTTTATTTTAAATGCAGGCTGTTGAAAAGAATGGACTGGCATTTAAAAGGAAAGTTATTAATGAGTAGAGCTTTTTGCTTCAGTGGATTAAGGTCAGGCCTTGGATAGGAAAAGTTTGAGTCTGGAACTGTGATACATTTTTATCAGCATACCATACTCTGTGATCAGATTCTTCAGTTATTCCATACATGGAGGGTTCAGTGTGCCAGGTTTACATATTTGAGGATATTTCACCTTATACAGGATTTTGTTTTAGTAAGTGATACCACAGTGCACTGAAATTACAATACAAATACAAATTACACTTAGAATATAGCAATTGACAATACAGATGAATCACAAGACTAACATGATTCTTGTTACCAGTCTCTTATGATATGCTCACTGTCACAATGCTGATCGACCCCGGTTGCTGAGAAGAAATGTGGACTAAAGCCAGCTCCAGCCTTTCTCTCTTTAAGCTTCTCTTTGTTAATTGCTCAGCTTAGGTGCTGTGTTGGGTTCAGCCAGATGTACTGCCTCTGCAGGTTTGGCTAACTCAGGAAGACATCCATGCTTGCCTGGGTTTTGATGAACTGTTTGAGTAGTTGATTCATGCAATTGACACAGTCATTTAGTGAAAACAAAGGCTGCTCTGTGGTCCCTTTTTTATTACATTCAGCTTTCTTTGCAACAGTGATGGTCGGTGGATTTTGACTGAATTTGGTGGGAAGTGTCTGTGTAATAATGCCTAGTGTGTTTTCAGATGCAAGCAGAGGAGTATTTTTACATGCATCAACCTATGAAAAATTTGTGAAAGTAGAACAAATACTTTTTTTTCCTGGTGAAGGTTTCTCATAGTGAAACATGTTACTTTGTCTTCTACAGAGAAGAGTCCATTGCCACAGTGGTATTTTTCTTACATATGAATCTCCAGTTTTGACCTTTTTAAATTCAATCAGAAAGGTTCTTTTAAGGTGACTGGAGACAGACCTTAGCCTTAGCACTAAGTTACAAAGCTATAGAACGTTCATCAAAGCAATACATCCTCCTGGAAGTTCACATTCCGTTTGAGTTGAATGTTCAAAAATGCGGAAACTTTGGTAGAATTTAACTTAGTCTCTTAGTCACACTTTTGTGTCTAATAAAAATGTTTCTCATATCTGTTTGAAAAACTGTTCTGTTGCAGACGGAGCTGAACTTCATTCGCATGCATTTTCTCTATTTGCCTGTCAATGTGACTAAATTGTAAAGCAATTTAGTAGACTTTGGGGTCTTTAGATCTTCATTATGAAGACATTTTTTATGAAATCTCATATAATTTTGTTACTGCAGAATTAATACACTCAGAAAACATCATACGTTTCAGCTTCAATAAGTAAAGAAGCCTGTTACACTTCAGTAAGTGGGACGTAAGTGCCACAGGTCAGGTGCAACAGAAACCATGTTTTTTATGCCATTGGCTTATTTTGGATAATCCCTATAAACACTGTTGTGTATAAGGTGCAACTGTGCTTTTGGACTGAGGCATACATATGTCTTCAAATTCCTGTTTCTCTGCAAAGGAAAAAGGTAAGTGAAGTGTAAAAGTCTCACAACAGTTATAGTTGGGGTTTATCAGTGGAATCTGGTTTGCTTTCGTGTGGTATGAATATCTAGTCCCAAAGTAGGAGAGGATTGTCCAGCGCTGCCCTTCTGGCAGCTGTCACCATGAAAGGTTTAGGAATAAACATCTGCTGAAGTGTGCAGTGAACTGATGAGACTTGAGGCTGTGGAGCCAGCCTTGGAATTCCTCTGTGAACAACCGTTAAAATTCGTGTCCCTTGGAGCTGCTCTTTTCTTATGGCTGGCATGCATGCTGTCTCCATCATTGCTGTCGAACACCACTGTCATGCTGGACTCCATTCTGGACACAGCATAGAGGCTGCTTTGCCGGGTGGGATGAAACCTGGCTGCCTTGAGCTCTAGCTCGTCATAGCTGGACACTTCAATGAAGGGGCACCAGCGGAAAGCTCGCTTGAAGCCAGCTCGGAACCTGGGAGGAAAGATGCTTGGTGAAAGCCTGTGCTTGTGAGAGCCAGCAATGGGCCTTCATCTGAAAACAGAACTGTGCTGGCAGGACACTGGCTCGGCCAGTTTCCCTGCCCCAGTCCTGGGGGGACTCCTCAGTGGGAGTTTCCTTGACTAAAGTCTGGGTAGGGTAAAAAAAGATAGTGGTAACAGCTCATTTCACTTCCTGATTTTCTATATCCTTTCCCTGCATTTTAACATTGGTATTTTCCTAATAATAAATTTCCTGTCCTTTGCAAATGCCTAAATAAACAGACACCAGCTTTCTTAGAACTGTCTTCATAGAAATTGTTTTGGTTTGACCTCTGATGAAGTCTGCACCTATATTTTCATCTGCTCTCAGCAAGAAACTTCATAACACTCTTTTATCTAAAATACCATCCCAGTTTTCAGATTCCAGGATCTGTTTCCTTCTCCAGCAGAGATGCTTATATGGGAGTGATATAATGACTAAGAATGGTTGATGTAAAATATTTAGAAATTTAAATTAAGTTTTCAGTGAAAATTGACTGCTCTCACAGGGATAACTTTCTTTTTTCCTCAATTTTTTAAGTTTGTGGGAGAGTTCTCCCAGGAGGACAAACAAACAGGCAGCTTGCTATTCAGCATTCCTCTGTTTACATGCAGTCCACATTGTGGAAAAATATTGAAAGGACTTCTGATGGCAATGGATTTAGTGAAGGGAACTGTACAGTCTAAACATCTTTAAACTGTATTGCTTTTCTTGACACCTTCCATCCTCTTTCTAATTCAGGGCATGTATTTACTTCATCTTGAGAAACTGCTCTCTTTATCTAGATACATAAGTAATGTCCTGATTAGCCTGGAAGATGAGGCTGGTGATAGGTGGTATAACTCTGATACTAGATCCAGCAGAGGTAACAGTACTGCATGAATTGATCTGGCTCCCAGCAACAAGCTCTATTTTCCTACTAAATGAAAAGGAAGCAGATGTTCTGGCTTCTTGATTTCAATATAGAACTTAATTACAAGAAAACTGTCACCAGTATTTCATTCCTGCATTAAATTCTGAATAGGGTGACCTTTGGTGTGCCTCAAAATTATTAATTTTTCTTTGGTTGTATTTTTTTAATCCAAACATTTAATTTTGCAGTGTACAACTGTCAACATAAGCCACATCAGAGATATTAAGTTTATATTAATAACTTCTTTTGTAACTGTGCCATAAAAAGTTTTTGAAGAAAATATAATTGTTTTAGAAGTTTTATGGTAATACTTGAGAGAATATGAGGTCTCATCCTACCTCGCCTTTGATTTTGCAGACACTGGAGACTTACTGAAATCTGTTTTCTGTTGAAATTACTGGGAAATTTGCCATCTGAGTTTGTGTTTTTTTTCTCGCATGCAAAAACTTTCCTTCTTTAAACAGTTTAAGTGTTCAAAAGGGGCAGAAGGCTGTATGAAATCAGGCATTATCTTGCCTTTTTAAAAGATGGTGAATGTTAATCATAGTAAGTTATTCTTGTCAGGGAGAAAATCTACAGTGTTTTTGCAACAATAACATCTCGTCAGGATTTGTTCATTTTCAATTAGACTCCTTTTTTTTTTCAGTATTGCACGATCTTTAGGGGCTTTTAGAAATATTTTGCAAAATTGGTATGAAACTCATCAGTAATTAAACTTGACACTGTCTGTAATTCAAAAGAGATTTCAAATAATATTTAAGGTTTCTTATTCAATATTGACTCATGCTGACTGAGTTTGTGAAATGATTTGTTGTTCTTGGTGATCTTTTTCAAATAATACTAGAAGCAATGCTGAAGAATAGGATGACCAGGATGATATTTGTTTAGATCCTTGTCCTACAAGCTGAAATGAAAAGCATTCTGCAATGCAGTAGTTTCAGACTAGCAATATCTGTGAAATCTCATCAAACCAAACAGGTGCATACCTTTGAAATTGAGAGCATAATGTGTTTCTGTCAAACAGTACTTTAATTTAGTATTGAGTAATGAGAATATAGACATTAGTTTTATTAGCCTGTTGCAGACCTCAGAGCTTGGTAGTAATCCAATGGTGAGGTATACAAAATACAGTAAATCACATTCTATATTATAACCTTCCAGCATTGCAAAACAATATCGGGGCTACAATTAGTGAGCAAGAGATTGAACTTGATATCACTACTGACTGTCTTTACATCATTATTTTAATGTTTTGCAAGCCAAGATATATTGAACTGCTATATATATAAATATTGGTATTTACTCCAAATACATACCTAAAGAAAGCTTTTTTTCATTTTGTTTTCTTTCCCACTAACTGAAAACTATTCAAGTGAAAAATCTTTGTCATTTATCCCATTTAAAGCATTTATAGTCTCGTTGAAGTTACACACATCATTTCATAATTAGCTCTTACCTCTTGTTAAGACAGCAGTAGATAATGGGATTGTACATTGTGGAGCTCATGGCAAGCCAAAAGCTGGCTAAATAGATTTGCTGAATGTATTTCCACCGATTTAATTGTTGATAGATCCCAGTAACTATGAAGTAAATGTGGTAGGGCAGCCAACAAATGGCAAATGTCAGCACAACCACAATCATCATTTTTACCACCTGAAAGAAAGAAGTAATAATGATATTTAGCCTTGGTTTATTTGGACAAGCATTTCAACATCTATTTAATAATTTTCTTGCATTTAGTCAAAGGAAAGATGAATATGCTTTTATGTAATTTTTCTTTTAATCTGACTCTCTTAATTATTTTTTTCTTGGCTGGAGACCTTCCTTTTCCGAAGAAAAATAGCATGAAAATATTTCCTAATGTTATTTGTATTGATTCTTCCATGGAATATATTTGCTTACCTATATTTGGCTATCTAAAATATCACTTTTTTCTGTATGTCTAATCATGGAATAAGGTTATAGAGTGTTTTATTTGGACACCTTGTGTTGGCCTTTATTGACTCTGGTGTCTTTTGCTGTTGTGGTCTGCAAGTATATTTCTTGTCCCCAATTATAAGATGTGATTTGAGTAACACTAGGTTGTAGGAAATGAGCAACTGCAGTATCCTGTCTAATTTCAGAGGTTAACAATTCCCTTGGCTGGTGATCCTAATTTGTTGTTTTCTGCAGGCATCATAACATCTGTTAGCTACCATAGTTTCCATTAAGCGCAAATGAAGAGAAGCTCTGCTCTGTGCTTGAAACACATGAAGAAACTTGAAAGTTGTGTAAAATTTTCACTCCTGTCTTTCCCTCTTCAGCAATGTCAAGTACTAGCCCAGCTGCCATTTTCAGCACAGTATGTCATACGTTTACACCTCAGCTTTTCTCTTTGTAGCTAAAATGAAACCGGAGATGCTGGGAGGTCTCTTGTTCATTTGTACTGTGAATACTGAGGAATAATAGGAATCACTATGAACAATTCCTTTATTTTCTTTCTATAAAATGCCATTTCCTACTGCTTGTAGTTTTACCAGAGGGAAAAAACCAAAGAGCTAAAATTTCCCATACTTACATGTCTTTGGCTAATATTTTTATAACATTTCAGTGGACATAATTACATCATTTTACATATAAATGTTATGGTGCTCTCCTTAACTCTTATTGCACCTTCCTATTGGAAACATACAGCAATTTTTCATTTAATATCTGGCCCCAGTTAACACTCTTTCCTGCTGGCTGCAATTGTACCGTACAAGATTTTGCTTATAGGAATATTTTTTATTGCTGGTATATATATATATATATATATGGAGAGAGAGAGATATCATCACTTAAAGATACAAAGGGGCATCTGACCACACATAAAACATTATTAATATTTGGTTCTAATGCACTTTTCATCAGTTAACTGTAAATTATTTCACAAGGAAAATGAGTATCCTTTTAAAAGAAGGCAACCCACCAAAACATAGTATTGCTTTCATCTTTGGTGAGTGTACATCTATATATAGGCATAAATAGAACTTTGTAGGACTGTATATGCAATTTTTTGGGTTGAGGGGAAAAGGTTGTGACTGTATGTGAATAGACATTTCTGGGCTAAACTGTGTATCTAAAATGATGCCATAAAAATATGTTCTCAAATCACAGTCTATCTCTTTTTCACTGGTTTGGACATAACTTCCACTATTCTTCTGCTGGGGATTTACACTTGTGCCTTGTACACATTTTACCCATAAAAGTCTTAACCCCATGGGTTTACCACAATACTTAAACTCTGTGTCCATTGATTTGTAGGTGCACTTTGCTTGTTGCTATGTTTTTATAGATGTGCCAGGAATAATTATTACCACAGACCTGTTCAGGACTTCTGTACTTCCAGAACACTTGAGAGTCTAATGACTTACCTTGATATTTAATTAGCAATTCTTGCAATACCAGCTGGGCATGTGAAATTATTCATCATTGGAATATCAGAGGTACTAAATGAAAGGATTTTTGTCTCCTAATTTTCAAAGTGTAAGCAGGTAAATCTGTATTTACATTGAACATTTAATCTATGCAGTGATTGAGAACCAAGAGAGTTGAACTTCCCAGCACCTGATGTAGGTTAATCTGGTTGGACACTGTGTCACTCATGCCCCAGAGCTGCTAGAAATCACAGTAAGCGTGCAGGTTGCCCCTTTGGCATACTCAGTTATGTTAAAAACATTTTCCAAAAGAAGCTTGTTTGTCTTTTCTCTAACATCCAAAATCTTATTGGCTAGTTTTCCATGTTATATTGAAGAGCAAGGCAAGCAGTGCTCCAAGAGTCACTTAAATGTCTCCTAAAGCTAAAAAACCTTCACAACCTGCACAAAAAATAGCATTTTGATTTCAACTGCTACAAAACTTAACCCCAGACAAATGAAGTTTTGAGTTAAATTACTACTAAGTACAGTATTTCTGGTTTCCTTCAAGGAAACAGAAATGCCAAAGGAAGTTTTTACAGTACAAAGAAAATTCATTTTTTTTTGGTCACAATTTCTGACAATTTGATTTTCATTTAAAATATTTTAACTTGTTTTTTTTTAAGTTTGGAAATGAAAAATGCCAAATCACTCCCAGAAAATGACATCTTTTCCTGCAAGGTTACTGTTTTGTTTAAAACAAAACACTCATCTTTAAAAACAGTGAGATTTGTGTAAGATTTTCCTGTTGCTATTTCTGTCTGGAAATCTATGATTACATATTAAGTCATCATCATCCCAAAAGCAGACATTTCTGAAGCAAATAGTTAAACAACAAGAGATCATTTTAGATGGCCATTAGTATTTGATTTGATTTATGAAGTAACAAGTCACTTGAATGACAGACAGTGAAGCAGATTATATTCTTAATCATTCAGATTTGCAACTGTTTTTCATAAATATCAAAAAACATCTAAAATTTACAGTATAATTTTTCTCTCAGGTAAGGCTGTATCAGTCGGCATTCCACTGGTGTGAACAGTAATGTATCAATAAATATATGTTTGAGGGGAGACATAAGATGGGGTTTCCTTATTAATGTGTAAAATCATTCTTCCTGGAACAAAAAAGTACAAATTTTTCCAGTAAAAAGGGACATTTAGAAAAGGTCAAGGATGAGTTGCCATTCTTTTGAGTATTTGTGTAGTACAGTTCACTCATTGACATATTTCCTAAGGAAAAAGTAAGATGTTGCAAGCCTGTGTGGCTTAAAATTGCTTAAACACAGAACAGTTAGAGTAAATTTGAAGTTACATGCAGAAGTTATGAGGGGAATCAAACAGCTCCAGTCAGTTCTTGTTTCATCATCTGGGAATGACCATGTATTGGCAGAAATGAAGTAAAAAGAAGAATAAGATGAAGCTGAAAAGGAGGGAGATTGTTCCCAATTTTCTTTTGTCTTTCAGAGACAGGTACACACACTGTGCATGGCCATACCTTGCAGTTTATGGCTGCAGTTCTTGTCCATAATGTTGGTATTTCCAGTATGAAGTTTCACTTTTTGTTTCTTCCAGTAACTAGGAACAGAAGGTGACTTTGAGGTCTATAAACCTAGGGGACCTTGAATTTACTTGCTTTAAATCCTGATGAATAAGTGCCAGTAAACCATTAAACTCAGTTAGGGCATAGGGAAAATAAGTGAACCAGGCTAAGTATGAATTTGCCACAAAAACTTGATTATCTTTTTGCAGTACTTTGTAATGTTTCATTAAAAGGTCTCCAGTGACACTTTTCAGTTTCAGCTGCAGAGTATAAAAGACAGCTTCAGTGCTGGGGTTGCTTTTTGACTACTTAAATCTGTGGCTCTGGAAAAAAAAAGTCCTTTTTAATAGGCCAGTTCTGCTTTACTTTTTTGAGATATTACCATTTTTCAATAACTTTCCCCTCTGTTCTGTGTCGCATAGAATTCATTAATTAGGGTTTACTTCTTGTGCATTAGGAAACATTTGTAAAGCAAGCAAACAAGAAAATTACTGAATTCACTTGATTAGCTGAAAGTATAGCTCTTTTCCTGTCACCACTTCACCACGGAGCTTTCAAAAATGTGAATTGCAGTGAAAATCACCAACCTGTGTCTCAGTGGCACCATTTTCTCCTGGTGTTCTGTTCAGTCTCTCTTTGTGGGCAGCAAGGCTGGAGTAAAGAGGTTCTTTTTCTGTTATAGGCAGTATTTTTGTTAAAATGAGTTGTACTGAGTCTCTTGGTTGTACAACCTTTCTGCAAGTCCGGAGACTAGATTTGCAGTATGATGGAAAATCAGAGGATTTATTTTATATATTGATTTTCATCAATGTGTTCTGTGGATATTGATGTACTGCTGCCTATGTCTAAGAAAAACTATGTCTAGAAAAAAGGACTTAATTTATGCGCTTTGTAGTTTTGTCCATTATTTTAAATCCTTCCTGTCCAAGTAAGAAACATTCTTTCATTAATGGATGGTATGTAATGAGAAAAAATGTACCTAAAAGAGCAAAACAGATGTAAGTTCACTGGAATTTTCAGGTTTGCCTTTGCTGTGAAACATTAGAAGCAGTAAAAGTGAAAAGGAGCTAACAGATTCTCCTACACTCTGAAAAAGCAGCAAATACATTTTTCCATCCTGTTTTTATTTTGCATGCAGAATAGCTGGAAAATAGTTTGATTTAGATGTAGCATTGAGAGCAGCTCTTGAGAGATCAGTAATAAAATATACTTTTCTGACAGACTCAGTTGCTGCTTGGGGAATATAGCAATTCACATTCCAAGGCATTGAGTGGCATCAATACCTAAGACTTGGGCCATGAAATTGTTTCCTTTTCAGTCTTCTCTGTGGCTCCTTTTTGCCTTTCTAAGTCATCTTTCATACTGCTGCTTCTATAAGGTCAGAAATTTAGCTTCTGATTTCATTTGCACTGATATCACACAGTACAGCTTCATCAGTTTCAGAACTTTTACTCCTAGGTGTTATGCATATGTAAATGAGTAGTAAATAATTTAAGAGCTCATGCAGCATAATAATATCTTCTTTAACTCACTCATGGACATTATTTGTTCATGAATACAACTTAAACATAGTTCACAGGTAATCTCTGGAAGCCATAACATGTTCCTCTTTCTGCTCTGTGCTCTTTGGGAGAAGTAAAACACTGAACTAACCCTGCAGAAAGTGTTTCTCCCAACATGTTAGAATGAAATCAGTAAATCCACTTCCCAGTCCTGGGGACATCCTTGTGCACTCAGCACCAGAGAGAAGGGAATACCAGTATGTCTTTCCTTCTCCACAGTATTTATTTCAAGTAAACTGTCTTATCTTTTGCAAGAAAATTGTGATTCAAAGGTGACTCTACTGGACTGAAGGGCTTTGACAAGCTCAGGGAATTTCTGTGCTCTTTTAGCCCATAGAGAGGACATATTCTTAATAGCAGAAGGAGATGCACATTAAGGAGGACAAAGAATAGGAGAGCTTGGAAGTCTTTCAGTCCGATAAGGTACTTGTCAATTCCAGTGCTCCAAATAATTTTATTCTTCTGACCTATACTTTCCCTCTGTTTTTCCCAGTTGCTTGAAAAAAAGAAACTACTTTTCATTTCAGTTTGCATAATCCTGTGTTGCAGACAGAGTTCACAATGGCTTATTTTGTTGTTCAAGTTGTAAAGTTCAAAAAAGATATTCTGTTCTAGTATGAAGTAGCTTTGAATCAGATTTCTGTCCTACAAATGCTGGAATGTGAGGTCCCCCCAAAGCAAAGCAATTCTGACAGTCTTTATGAATGGTCTTAGTTACTGCAGCTTTTAAATTATGTTTTACCAAAGTTGCATAGAACAAAGGTTTGATAGTGATTTTCAGACTCTCCCAATATTTCAAGAAATATCAGTTCCATTGCAGAAGAGGGTTAAATTTTTTTCTCAGAGTTTTATTTTCTTTGAGAATACATGATTTTACAAGCATCTGATTGGAGGTTTGGGAAAAGTTTCAACAATTCTTACAATATTTTATCTAAAAAGAGATGTTTCAATTTATCACAGGAGATTGTTAAATATTAGGCAATATGCTGATGTCTGCTGCTCAGCCTGATTTTTTTCTGTAAGCCAGACAACAAGCAGAGGCAAGTGGCCTTGTATCATTGCCTTAGTCTTCAGTGTTGAGTAGCATAAGAGGTTTATGTTCTTTAGAAAATGACTCTGAGTGGCTGTTGTGGGATTGGCATTGCTGGGCATGGTTTTCCACCTGAGATCTAGTTTTGAAAAGAAGTGAAAAAGCTGATCTGGTGCTTTCATTCACACCATCGCTTATTTTACAGTACTTTCCTTCCTGGCCTGGAATGAGTGATGGGACACACTTCATTTCCATGCTTCCAGCCAAATATGAGCTTTGGCGTGGGGGAAACAAAATAATCATGTCTTCTTTTGTTTGCCCAATAGGGATAGTTGATTCTGAAGTCCACTTTCTTAGGCAGTTCTGAAAATGTTCTGGGACCTTTAATCCTCAATGAAGGCTCTGCCAGAACCTCACCAATTTTAAGACTCACTTGAATTTTCCATATAGGACTTCTGAAGGAATGGAGCTTATAATTGTTTTCTCTTGGAATCTAGATCTGATGTATTTGACAGTGCAATAACAAGGGTCTGATGAATTATGCCCGTGAATTATGCTACCATCCTACACATGATTTACTTTATATAGGCTCCTAGTAATGGGAACTGCCCTCCTGAACTAAAATGAGATGTTACCTTGAAAATAGGTGCATAAGCTCTTATTTTGTATGGAAAGTCTGCAGTTTTTTTGGATAGTTTTGTTTTCAGCTGACTCACCTAGGAGAATTAAATAAGTGATTTATATAATTAGAAACCATTTGAATGTTTACCATATTTCTCTATAATTTTGGCACAAGAACATCATGGAATGCAGATTATTTAATATATAGTTTGAAAAATCCCTTCCTTCTCTTTTCTGTTGATGAAAATAAGACTAGGAATTATTTCTATAATTTACCTATTTAAAATGCATGGAAAAATTCTGTTGCAAACAGCAGAGTTGAAGCTATTCTTTATTGCCATTGTAATTGTGCACTTGCAATGATAGCAGCATTTTCCCTTTCAAAGGTTGCAGAAAAAGTGTTTATAACCACCTGGAAAAAAAAAAGGATTGTCCCTCAGCCTATTTTAATTTAAATTGAGTTCTAAAGAAACTGTTAACATCAGTGGTGTTGAACTTTATATTTTGCATTTGATGCACCTAGTTTATTTTTGTTATTCCACAAGTGACTGTACAAGGTTATGAATTTATTAGGAGAAGTAGACTTGTAACTCACGTACAGAACCTTTTGGAAATATTTGGTCAATAAAAAGTGGTATATGCTCTGCTCAATCGTAGATAAAAAGCGTCAGGAGTGTCATTGTCCTGGCAGCATCTGCTATTTCTGCTTTTGTAGGCACTTTAACATTGCTCCAAGTATTAAAGTATCCACATGACTTGGCCATAATGGTCAACATGCTGGTTGTTACTGCAGTGGTTTGATACTCCTGTGGAATAAGGTGTAAGCTGACCCATGCCAGGGTGGCTAAAACTGTTTCCTAGGAAACCTGCACTAAAAGCTGGAGAAATCAAAAACTATTTCTATCCACCCCAGAAAATGAGTAATGAAATAAAGGTGTTTTGAATAGGTTATTTACAATGTTGCAGGGATGCCTTAAGATTTTTTATATATTTGTAGATTTTAATATAGCTGTATAGTTTCTCACTCTTAAGGTATCAGTTAACAGTTTCTAACCCCCTTTCTCATGGGTTGTGTTACATTCCTGAATTTCTGTTTAGCAGTCTTTTCAAGGAAAGAGAGTTCAGCAAGGACTTCTTTTTTGGGACACATGCACATGGACCAGAATAATAAGATATATTGTGGCCAAAACAAGATAGAGAGCCCAGGACCCTTGGAAGGGCTCCAATAGGGCAGTTCTGAGGGTGGTACCAGGGGCAAATGGTTTTCAGGTTGGATGTACCCACTAGGTATTTTTTATTATTTTTAATTAGTTAAAGCTATAAA
Source organism: Campylorhamphus procurvoides (assembly GCA_013396655.1). NCBI lineage: Eukaryota > Metazoa > Chordata > Aves > Passeriformes > Dendrocolaptidae > Campylorhamphus > Campylorhamphus procurvoides. Next base: position 2,536,095 of record WBMV01003598.1, on the reverse strand, counting down.
GTTGTGAAGATTCTATGTGGGGTGTGTACTTATGTACTCTGTGCACTGGAAAGCTTTCATTAAAGAACTTTATCTATACTAATACTGTTTGGCAAGCTTTTTCCTTCCTTTTAGGCAATAGCAGTACAGAAACTTCTAAAATATGAAGTACTTGAGTTAAAAGATTAGATTTGTTAGGTGAAGGTATCAATAGACATAACATAGGTAACCCTCTGCACTTTGGGGATAATTTTCACCTGCTTCTAAAAAAAGCACGTTTGGGATATTGTAGGTTCTCTGCAGTTCAGCTCCTGTCACTATTTGTGGTGTCTCTGGGCTGTTTCCTCTGGTTTATGTGGTAGCAGGAGTTTAATGAGGTCTTTCACACTAAGTCTTAAGGCAGTAGTCACTTAGACTTCTGCTTTAACTCAAGAAAAAAACTGTGCTGATGTTATGTTTTGTTTTTTACATGAATAGCAGCCTGTAATGAATGCAAAAATGTGTAAGTGCAATACTGGAACTGCAGTTCTGTTCTGCTGAATATACAGGTCTTGGCTCTGCAGTCCTCCAAAATGACTGATCTGCATCAGCTTGCCTGGGTTTTTCACCACACAGATGTTGGGCACTATTCCAGAAAGATCAACAGACTCAAAACTCATGCTAAAATTAATTTGGTATTGACTTCCCTACAGGGACTCAAGGAGGGAGGGACTTCTTATGCTCTCTCTTTTATCTCTGTGTGGGTGTATGTGTGTATTTATGTATTTATCTATACACTCATACACACACAGGACCATTCATGTGATCATTATTTACGATACACAGTGGGATAACTTTGACTGCAGATTAGATAACACAACAAAAGACATTTTAAAGTTTCCAAGGTTTGTTTGTATGCTGGTGACAAAATCTGCATGCCACTTATAGAACATACTTTGTCCTGAATGTGGGATTTTAAGGTTATCTGTTTGGAGGGTCAGGTCCCAAACTTGATCTACACAGAGAAAATGAAGTCTGTCTTTAAAAATGCCAACTCAGCAGTTTTAAACATGGAGATCCTAATCTCTATGCTGAAAATTTGAATTTTGTAAAAGAGACATTTGATTTTAATTTGTCTTTATGGTAGGTATCTTGGTTTTATTTTTAAGGAACATGTATAGTTCAATTCAGCAATGCATTTGAAAACACACTGAGTTCACTAACACTGGAGTTGAGCATTGCTGAGATTTTTGATCTGTTAATCTAGTGTTACTTCTATTCTTTATGAGGCATTACGAAGCAGAAATTTTTGCCCTAGGACTGTGTCTGGAGTTAATATTTCACATAAATTTTCTGCTGCAAGTGGCCAGAAATATAGAAATACCATCATGAAAAACATCACAGAAATTCTAAGTGCACAATTCTGAGTCTAATCACTGACCATGCAGAACCAATCTCTTAAATCTACCCCTGACCTGGAGATGTCAGCTGTTCTGTGATAAAGTTTTAACCATAAAGCTTGCATCAGTCTGTTAGTAAATACTTAAACTGCCAAGGTTTATGCACAGTATAAAGCCATTTTTAGAATTTACTTATTTTACTCCCCTCTGGTTGCTTCTTGAAGCATGGATGATATATGTGGAGTGATATGTTCACAGTTCATAGCTGAGTTTTAAGAGAACTTGGGACAGTGAATGGAAGATGCTACTGTTGCTGAGTATGCTGTAGCTATTTGGCAGATAGAGAGCAGGGCAGCTTCCAGTAATTTTGTAAGATTTCACTGTGTTAATCCTCTTCAAAAAATGATTAGAAAGTCTGACTTAATTTTTACCTCAATAGGAATACTTGTTTAAAATGTGGGCAAACTATTATAAAGAGAACAAATTTATGAGGAGGATGGATGAAGCCTGTTTTAATTTTTCTGAAGTTCTAAGCTTATAAAATAGATATTTTAAAAATATTTTGATTTAACATGCAATGACAATAATGTCCCAGTACCTCATGTCCGAGTCTTTTCTGAGGCAAATTCTACGCATGTGAAAAGTAAAACTATGAAATGAAAATTTTGATACACAACATTAAAAATTACTTTGTCTATTCTCTACCTTTTCAGTAGGTTTTCAGTCCATATACTCTGTCATGCAAAGGGTTTAACAGAACATTTTAAAACTTAAAAAGAATCTTTTCTCAGATTTTTTGCTATGCTGCCTTGTCCATCTGAAAAAAAGCCTCTCTGTACGTATGTGTTTAGGAAGGTGGTCATCCGTGGTAATTATTGTGTTGATTGTGCATGAATTTAATTAATGGTAAATAAAAATGTCCAAATCAGACTTTCCTGTCAGTTCTTTCCTGTCAATCTTGTTGAGATTTTTAATGAAGGTGAGAATGTATTACTGATCAAAATAGGGAAAGTTTTCTTCTTGTGCTAGTATTTTCAGCAGACAGATATTTATATGATACTCTGACCCTTTTGAAGCTTTTCTTAAGCATATGAGAAAATAAGGTTAAAAGAACCCAACCTATTCTGCAAACTTTTAGCTGTAATACGAATTTCTTGCAAGTAGTGACTTTGACTATTGCGTTAACACCAGTCTGGTGAGTCTGGCAGGGTATGGGACAACTGCTGAACATGTTAGTGGAACATTAACATTTGCAGTCTGGTCCAATAACTCACTGCATGACCAGTGCTGGCTGACACAGGCAGAGCCATAGGGAGGAACAGCAGAGAGCAGAACCATCAGTGCTCTATAGGAAGCACACTGAGAAGCATGCCACATTCCCTTGTGGTGCTCCTTCTACAGTGTTACAAAACCATCCTTAGGCATGTGTTTGTGAAGTCAGGCTCTAGCTTGATTAGGGTTGGTTTCCATTTGCCATATTAGCAAGGCTATTTCATACTTCCCATGAATTGCCAGAGTTAAGGCATATCACAGTATGATCCTTAATTAAGGATATCACAGTAAGAGGTGCCCTGAAGCAGATTCAGAGGAAACCTATCTTTAGTCTCCACTCTTTCAGTATTAAAAGGTTAAATGAAAAGAGGAGAGGCACCAGCCTCACCTCTATAAAAAAATTTGCCTGGAAACGAACTCCAGGATTGGTGAGATTTTTTAGAATACTTTCTGTTAGATGTAGTGATCCAGAAAGCAAAATGGTTTGAAGATGGAGGTTTAATATGATATCAGAGGAATTCTGTTAGGGTTGTCTCTGGTGACAGGCCCCAAGGCTGCTTCCTGTCCTGCTTTCATTTAACATTTTAATATTGAAAGAGATAAACTGACACTTAAGGAATAAGTGGAGAAGTACTGGACACAGTTCAACATCAACATAAGTGTCTGGCAAATAAAGGATGAATTTGCTTTTAGGAGAGATTTTAAAAAAGTCTGAGAATTCCTTTTCCCTGGGTTGATTTTTCTTTACTTTTAGCAAGATATGTGACAATGTCAAATGCAACCACAGATAAATCTGATATTTAAAACTTGCTATGTCTCATTGATATAAAAATCTTCAAAAGCATTAATTTTCTAGGAATTTTCATGAAGTCTACGATCTATGACTGTGTGAGTATAGCCTGAGAAGAGACTGACTAAAAAGTATAAAATCTTAAAGTCAGACTAATCACTTCAGAAACTTTTAGTTCAGTTCTTTGTATTTCATGTAGAGGACAGACATTCTATGTGAGCATAAAAAGCCGCCACTTTGGGTGGTATTTTTGTCACACCTTCAGCTGCCTAAGGAATTGATCAATGGACATTTCCATGTAAGGACAGGAATCATTAAAAAGGATCTCTATTTCTTTTGGTTGTTTACTGACAACAAAGCAGTGGAGTGTACAGAACTGATGCTAGCTGGTGTAAATTTTCCTTCAGCCTGATATTGCATAGTCTTTTGGTTTTTTGAATGTGCTGAACAATGCTTGCTAAATTTGTGAATGGCTGCACCAAAGTACACCTGTGTTTTTCAATCACAGTAAAGCTTTGGCCTACAAGGTGATCACAATCCATCAGCATTTTGGATAAATGATAATTAAACCATATCTGTATGAAATTTCAGATAATCAAACAATATATCCATACAATATAATATAAGCCATAGGGCTATGTCTGTTAGGAGATCACCTGTTCTTAAAATAATATTTTATTCTCCAGCTTAATCTCTGTGTTTCTCTTCTAGTATTTATTTATTCTGTTCTGCATTTTATTTTCATTGTCAATGTCTGCCAAGTCTAAAAGTAGACCCATTTACAGAATATGATTACTGATGGACCAAAAAATTATACAGGCACTTACTTTTGGCATACAAAGGAGGCATACAGTATTCATAGCAAACTGAGTTTCAGCACCTCATTACCCCGCTATAGAATGGGTAGATTGTTTCACTTATCACTCCCAGACATGTAAAATCAGCCCAAGGAAAGAGGTACCTTCCCAGGGAAAGTGCAGATGCCCCTTTGTGTGTATTTTCACTGTTCTGGAGTGGGCACTTTCTCAGTAGGTAAGCAAAGTGCTTCTACACCACCATGGCAGTGATTTCTGTCCATGATGCACAAGCACAAATGAATCTGCAAGGTGGAAACACTCATGCCCCATGGCCACTTTAGATGAGCTGTAATCCAGATGCCTTCCCCCTGCATAGTGTGTTCTAGGATTTGGTTCTCTTTGCATGCCTAACATGAAAAAGTGAATATTTTAACATATGGGAAACCTTGGTATACTGTTACCTGAATGAAGGCCAAAATAGTCTGTGTTTATTACTGTCTGACTTTTAAAAACCATTCATATGTGATGATTCAATATAGATGAGGGCATTTGCTGTGAAGATTTGGCTATCCCTTGAAGTCTATAGTACAAATCCGTGTAGAGTAGTTGATCGCAGCTGGTGTTTTTAATGGATTTGAGGATAATCAAGTTATATTGACTTTCTGCAGTACTAAACTTTGACTCCCTTATGCCACTTTGAAAATTCAATATATCGTATAAGTTATTGAACGCTGGAATGCTGGTCCCCATGCTAGGAAAAGCTAGGATAAGAGGGATTCTTAAGTAACTGGGAAGATATTTAACTTTCCATGTCTTAATGCAGTCCCCTAAGGTAAGAATTATTTTCCAGCCCTGATGAAGTCTGAACAAATATCTAAGATAAAAGTGGAGTTTCAAGATGTTGTAGGAAGTCACATACAAGACTGTCAAAACATTATGTTTCATAAGGCTGGATGCAAACTCTCACATAGGATTTTATGAACGGGGCAATATCTAACTAGCCTGTCTGTCTAGACTTAGTGGTTGCTTGTTAACAATAAGGATATTTGATTTCAGGAGTTCTTATTACTTATCATGTGCTGTGAGTTCATAGTGTAATATTCTCATCACCTACTTATGATAAGAAAGCTTTATATTTTGAGTATGGTCTTACTTCTCCAAATCTGTCAGCCCTTAATTAATTCAATATTCCAAGAGTTTTGATGCTGCACTGTAATGTTTTGGTCTTTGTCTCTCTTCCTTTTTTTTTTTTATTTTCCTTTTTTAATTTTTCTCTTTTTTTCTCTTTTTCCTTTTTCCTTTTTTCATCCTGACCTTGTCAACTACCTTTTAATGCCAGCAAAAGTATCATTATTTCTAGCCAGTGCCTTTCACAGTTTGTACAATGTAGTATCAAAATATATATTAGTGTGTTTTCATATAATTTATACATATGTAGTGAAAAAATAAAAAAGAAACAGCAGGAAAACCAGATGATTTTTTTTGTCTGAAAAAGGCAAAGCACTAGCTCTGTTATCAGAGGCAGACTGAGTTACGGCTTTATTTGGATTCCAGTCTGTTAGTTCCTCTCCATGAATAACCAATTATGATTCATCTTTCCAAATACCAGTTATTCCATAAATCCTGCCAGAGAGCACAGCAGTGTAGCTAAAGTGCCATCATGGAGCTCTACTGATAAAGTCACTGATGCAGTTATAATATATCTGCATATAATTTCATTCCCTTGTTGCATGTGTTGAAGATGTGCATTCCTGTACTCTCACATTTAAAATCCTTTAATTAAGGATGGTACTCCTTATCTCTCGCATATATTTAAAATGCTAAAAAGGTTCTGTTTTTAAAGTATTCGAGGCATTTAACTGGGACCTTTATATCCTATAGTAAAAGCTAGATTTTATATTCAGAGAACTTTAGTTTTTATGTCATGAGATCATTATTTTACTTAGTCATTATGAAAACAGGTGCTGAAGTTCTGGGATGTTCTGGTTCTCCAAGTTAGCTTTTAATAATTTTCTTTTCACACATGCTTTTGAAAATTGTGTCTTATTACAAAAGTGTTTCTTTGGTTTGTCTTTACAATCAGAATCCAGTCAACATCCACCGAGTATTTGCTTCCCTGGTTTTCGATGTCTGGAAGTGCAACATTGATGATAGCACACTTAATTGACCAGTGAAATATTTTTCTGCTTATGTTCTGTAGGAAAGGTGATCTCATAACTTTGAAAATACACTTTTGGGTGAGTGACAACATGCATGGTAAAGAATGTAATGGTAATGCTAATGTTGAACTTTTGGATAGTGGCAAAGAGTGACAAGCTGATATTTTGAAATTCTTTCAGTATTTTTGAAAATTAGTCCAATAATTTTGCCTTGGGGCAAATGTGCAAAGCATACTTCTTACTTTTCCATGATTATTTTTCATAATTGTCTCTCTGTTTGCACTTCAAATAATCTTTGAATTGTTACAAGGCCATAGTAGTGATAAGACTGGTCAAACTCCATTCTGGTTCCTAAAGAGATTAGCATTTTTCCCTCTTAAAAAAGCTAAGTTAAAACAGAAATAAGTAACACTTTTGGCTTCATAGGAGGCATTGCATATCATGCCATAAAGCTGTCTAGGCATGGCTACTATTCTGACAACTGAAACTTCTGGCAACTTTGCACTTATCTCTTATGAGTCTAAAACTGCATGGAGAAAATGATCCTAATCTTTCTTTTCATACGTTGTCTGCCATAACAACTTTTACTGTGTAGTATGGTTGGGAAAAAAAACCCTTTCATATTCCTGGCAGTGTCCTGAAAGAAGGGGAAACGTTAGTGTTCTTCAGAATTTGCGGGTCTCCTGTTGCCTCAGGACCCAACACACCCCACTCTGCTATTGCTACAGCACAGTGGAATGTACCACTGTTCAGACATACTCACAGCATCAGGAAACAAACTGAAGCAACTGAGCCACTGAAAATGTGCTCATCATTGTCAGTTAGAAGGCCATGTTTAGGTACCCTTTTTTCAAATCTGAAGGGTTAAATACATTTTAGTATTTAAATACATTTTAGTATTTATTAGAAAATAAAAGGTCAGAAATAAAAAGCAGAAGGCTGTCTTATTAGATAAGAAAAGTTAGGTTAGGACAAAAAATGTTTTAAGAAAGGAACCTTTATTGCACTGTTCACTATGAAAACTGAACTGCAGGTAGTCAAATACTCAGTTCGTAAGCAATATATAGTCTAATTAGATTAGGCAATACTTACAGTGAAAGAGATTCCCTTACCTGGGAAAATTAGTTTGTATTTCTGACAAAAAGGTATTGATTAAAAATCTAAATTATTCGTTACAAGTAGGCTGATCAGTGCTCATCTCAAATATGCATGGGCCTTAGTCTACTGAGAATTACTGCAAGATTCACTTTTATTTCAGTGGGATGAGAATGTGACCTAAGAGGAGCTAATGGTTTGCTAGCCCATTGCTCAAAACCCAGTATCTTAACTTTGTGAAGGCTAAACATTTTGTCTTAATTTTCACATATCAAACCCATTATATGCTGCTACATGGAAATTAAGAAGTTAAAACCCAAATCTTACCTTTATTTAATGACAAACAGCAAAGTTACAAAAAGAACAGCTAGTGAACATAAAAAACAAACTCTCAAATTCAATCAGATTTTGTATTGAAGCAGATTCCTCATTAATGCTATTTCAAGTGATTTGGTTTTTCTGAAGGAATAGACTGTGACACTTAGCAACTTGCAGATGATTTTATCAGGATTCACTTAGTGGGATTTATCAGAACAGTACCTTTCTCTTGGCTTTGAGCTGCTCATGATATTTGTTGGATGTGTCACCTGGTATTTCTCCTCCCCAGAGGGTAATTCCCACCATGGAATAAGTGATGCCCATGACAAGCAGTGGAAAGCAGTAGACCAACACAATCACAATGACATGGTACCTGCAATGAAAAAGTATAAGTGCTTTCAAAGGAGCTATACCAATGGAATGGGCCTTTAGAAGTCAAGTGCTTCTTTAATAACAAAGCAGGTTTTATGCTGACTGGCCAGTCCTTGGTGTTTTTACTGTGTTTGTGAAAGTCTTGAACTGCACTGCAAATTTATTTACATTTAGTGCAAGTGCTTTATGGGGTGTCTAATGCTGAACCTGCACTAGCACATATTAAGAATGACTCTATAGTTATCATGACTAGTGACTGCTGAATAAGGTATATTTGTCCATAACTAGCTGAGTTGATTTAATGGTTGCACAGTCAAGTATAATGAGAGCAAGCCAGGCATTTGTAGCTCTAGTCTGGAACCATAAATGAAAGAGGAAAATATTTTAATGGGATATTGATACAAAGGCCCTGATAAGTGTCCTGTTGCACAGCATTCTTCATATGGCACATCTGTTGAACACAGGCAACACAGGTCTGTAGTCTATGTGCAATATAGTCACCACTGCTGATGTAAGTACTGGCAAAACAAAGATAATTTCTTTTGCCTCCTGTTAGTTCCTGGTTAAATGCCAACTTCAGATAAAATCCCAGTGAATGATCAGTAAAGAATCCTCAACTGTCACTGGGAGTGACCTTACTGCCCTAAAGAGAAATGTCTGTGTATGGCTCCTAAAGTGATAAAAAATTGCAGATGACCAGGGCCTCTTTCACTTGTCACAAAGAGAGCAAAAGGTCAAATTTGATTCTAGATAGTTACACAGGCTTTTGGCCTTGAACATATTGTTCATCTTAAATGTCAAGGAATTCATTGGAGGACAGATGGCTAGGTAGCCAGGTATTCCTAATTCTGCCAGAGGAACAAACAGGATATATTGAATTTAATTGACTGATATTCTCACTTTCAGAAACTGGAACTAATTATAGGTTATCCAGTTTTTCTTTTTTGGACTCATATCTGACAAGTAACTGGGATAACATAACAGAATGAAGTGGGGAAATTCAGTTCTCTCATGAAGAGATCTAGAAAAAAAGATCTGTTTAGGGCCTTCTACAACTACCTGAAAGGAGATTGTAGCAAGGTGGGTATTGGTCTCTTCTCTCTAATAACAAGAGAAGAAATGTCCTCAAGTTGATACAGGGGATGTTTAGATTGGATATTAGGAAAAATTTCTTCATGGAAAGGATTGTCAAGCATTAGAATGGGCCGCCCAGAAGTGTGATTCATTAACCATCCTTAGATGTATTTAAAAGATGTGTAGATGTGGCACTTAGTGACATAGTCCAGGGATAGACTTGGTATTGTAAGGTTAAGGGTTGGACTCAGTGATCTTAGAGGTCTTTTCCAACCTAAATGGCTCTAAGGAGAGAATAGAAATATGTTTTTTCCTGATTAGGATAAAAAGGAAGCTTGCTTTGAATTGCATATTATGTTCCCATTTCTGACCAACTCTATCTGTAGAGAATTAGCCATCTTAAGTGGAGCAATAATGCTAAACACGCAGCGTGGGATGGAGCACGCTCATAAAAGTGGAAGAGAATAAATGTGTTCCACTTATCACTTATAATGCTCTAACTTCCTTGCTCAGAAAACTGTCTTTACATTTCTCAGTAGTCAACACTTAGTTATTCTGCATGTAGGGTATCTGCATAATACTACACAGATTTTCCCAAGTTCATTGCAAGTCCAGACACCACCACGCACAAGGTTAAAAGAACAAAAGCTTACGTAAAATGCTGTTTTGGACCACCTGGCCATGCTACATAGCAAAGAGTTCTCCCAGGCATCACCTTGGTTATGGAGTATAGGCACTGGGGAAAGGCCAACAGGAAAGCCAAAATCCATATGCTTCCAATGACCACCTTGGTAGCAGTTGCAGAGAGCCTAGGTTTCAAGGGATCAATAATAGCCATGTATCTGCAAAAAAAAGCAAAAACCTCTGCGTAAGAAATCTTCAGATATTCATACGTATCTAGAATGACCCAAAGCTAAGATAAAAGAGAAGGATAAAAACAGAGATATTTGTCTTCCTGGAGTTCTGATAGTATTGCCATCTTTGGGTGGTTCAGCTTCAATGAAGGCAGTGCTGGAAGGAGAAAAAGACTCATTGAATATAATTTTGCAGCCATGGGACACCCAGTTAATTGTATATATATCAGTAGTGCAACCATTTTGCAGAGTTGATGCTGTTACTGTACAGCCTGATTGAAAACCAACAATATAGCAGAATCCCCCGTTACTCTGCTAGGCAATACAGGGTTTATCTCTAACTGAAAAATTAACAGCCAAGCTGTCAGGCTTATTAGTCATCTGTCCAAAAGCTACAGGACCCGGTTAAGTCCACATGCATTTATTTCAGTAGAGATTGACTTCAGATTGTCTGCCAAAGAGCCCCCAAAGCAACTGATAAAACATCTCATTTACCTTCTCAATTCCTGTGTTCCCAGGTAGGATTGCATTCTTGTTGCTGCCCTGTAGTTGTAGTGGCAATTCATGTGTGCCGGTAACTTCAGAAGAACATGCAAACAAATCATTAAAATGTTTACTTTAAGAAATTACATTGTAAAAGCTTAGGAAAAAAGTGCAACGAGAAGGCATCAAGACAGACAGTAAAAGAAGAACAAGTCTTGTTTTCTGTCTTTTGATCTTTGATATAGATGCAAGGAACAAGGGAGACAGAAAATTTATATCAATCCTTTTTTTTTTATTAATACATTCTGTTTACTGTGAATAAAAGACTAGCACTCATTTCAAATGAAGGAAGGTGTGACACCCTAATTGTTACAGTACACACCTAGGTTCTCAGCAGACTTGCCCAAGATTTTTAGGTACACACATTAGCCACGAGACAATAACAACAGTATACAGATCCTGTTATGAATTTGTGCAAGAATTTTCTGCTATGGCGCAGAAATTTCATTCAAAATTACTCATACTTTTTGGAAATGTAGTACTTGACAGATAGGTAAGTATGGAACAAATGTTTGATTTAGCAAAGGTTACTCTCTTTATAGTTAGCCATAAAATAAGTGATAAATCCAAGATCGGTCATAACAATAGTTTTCAACCTCTAGTAGACATGATAGCTGCCCTAATATCTTAAAACATCTAAATGCTGTCAGAAACAGAGTGATCTAAAAAAAGCTTTAGTTCTGAATAATCAATTCCAAAACCTAGAATTTCAAGCTTATATATGTTTATTGTTTTTACCACACTTAGGTGTTTTTTCCCTGCAGGGTAATTAGTTCCCCTCTCCTTTACATGTCTTTTGGTTTGCTGTCTTTTCCCTTTTTCAGCTAAACTGGTGCTTTTGGTATTACATACTAGCTATGAAATAGTTTTATTTCAGTGCTGGGTGTCTTGTCCTGAGAGACCACCAGTTCCCATGAAAATATATATCAGTTGGATTGGGACCCTTTACCACCTAGCTCCCTTCTGCTCCAGAGAGTAAGTACAACTTGGTAATGAACCGAAGTTTGTTGTCATGAGCCCTGTCTTTCAAATTGAGCTGGCTTTTGTGTGGACTACCAGATGCTGTCTAAATGCTTGATGATCTTTACCCATAGTAGGTGATGAGCCATAAAGAAATCATCATTTTCACATGCTTGTGGGACTCTTAAGGTATCTCCTTCTAGCCTGGAATTATTCCTTCAAATTACTAGTTTTCTTCAAGTTGCACATTGTCATTATTTTATGTGGTATTGTCAGATTTCTATTACATTCACATTATTCTTATTCCCAGTTATATTATTCTTACTCCCAATAGATACCAGCAGTAATTCATGTTGCCTAAGATAAAATTTGGTTGTTTTATCTCTCTGTCTGCTGTCTGCCCTTTAAAGACATGGATTGTCTGTGTGAAATGACTCATACAGCTGTAGTGATGGAAATTTTAACAATTGGCTGAGTAAGGTAAGTCAAAGGACAAGGATCAGATGAAAAGCAGGCTATTTATCTTTCCAGTTTGAGTTTGAGTGATAAGCCAACAGCCCAGCTTTTGCACAAGATCGATTACCAAAATGTAGCAGACCATCATTCTAACAAACAAGATGGGAGGGAAGTGGAGGAACCTTGACCATTCCCTCAATAATGCCTTTGTGCAGGCTAGATTTAGCTGAATGGAATATTGACAGTTCTCTATTACAGAGCCTTTGATAACAAATCTAAGTTATTCTACTCTGCCAGCACACTAGCAATTACAATGAACTATCTACCTTGTTCTCTAAGTGTCTTTTCTTAGAAGCAAAATTACTTAATTAACATAGTGAAATATTGCCTTATAACTGCAATTGTTACTTTCACTCAGGTATGTCATATAGGCTTGGTAGCATTTTCTTAGAGAAGCCATCATTGCCACAACTAAGGGTAGTAGAAAATGTGCAGTGACTCTCAGTTGCAGGTTAAAATCCACCTCCATACTTGAACGGAATCTGAATGTTAATTTTTGTAGCAAAGAGAAGCCCCCGAAAGAACCAAGTCCTTTCTACACTGTTAGCTGTCATTTGCAAAGGAGACACAGCCACTCCTGCCTATAATTTTGTTTGCTGTAAATGTTATCTTACCATTACAGGTACCTAAGGGTGGTAAGTTGTTTGTCGGTCTCTTTAGCCTCAACCTGAAGTAGCAGTAGCTAATTTTCCAGTTGTCCCTTGCCTTTGGTCTCTGTCCATTCAGCTGGGGTGTTTCCATCAGCAATGAGAGCTCCTGTTAGCACAGGCTATGGGTTCCACACTTAGGTGTTGCTCAGAAAATCAGTGAGGTGAGGAGGCTAATTATGGGATAATGTATATGTATGATGCAGTATATTGCCTTTATATATTACAATTATGGTGTAGCTCTGTCATTAGGGCTCATTTTTTTCCTCTGATATCCTTACATATATTATGGATGGCAAAGTGCCAGTTACAAGGCGGAAGAGCAGACATGCTGTCTTCATTGTGCACTGAATGGTGCTGAACACAGTGTAGAAAAAAGAGGAGTGTCTGAGTAGGCCAGGAATGAAAGGGAGAATGATGAGATACAGAATCTAGACCAAAAGCAAAAGAACTGAGACTGGGGAACGATTTGCTGAATGCAAAAATAAAAGTGAAACGAGAAGAATGAGAAACTAATAGGAGAAGCAAAGAAAAGAGAATTGTAGAATAATAGAATATAGAAATTGTGTTGAGAAAGGAGAGAATAAGAAAGGAAAGAGGGGTGATGAAAGGGCAAAAGACCTATGACAAAAATCAACCTTAGTGTACCAGATATTCCAAGGTAGGTAGAGCTGGTATAAAAACGGAATGTTTTGACAGTGAGGCTCTGTGGTGACAAGCTGTTCTGCTTCTGCAGGTTTATGGGAGAGAAGTCCCAAAGAGTTATTCTTTATGTGATCAGCCAACCATAAATTGCATTCGGGGGAACAGCAGGACTTCTCTATGCTCCAATGTCACCTGTTCTAATGACTGTTCTGCTTCTCCGCTGCTCTTTCAAGTGGTCTGAACTTCATAATAGAATCATAGAATATCTTAAGTTGAAAGGGACTCATAAGGATCATTGAGTACAACTCTTATACCTGCCCCGGGCACCCCAAGAGTCACACCATGTGCCTGAGAGTGTTCAAATGCCTCTTGAACTCTGTCAGGCTTGGTGCTGTGACTGCTTCGCTGGGAAGCCTGTTCCAGTGCTCAGCCACCCCCTGGGTGAAAAATCTTTTCCTGATGTCCAACCTAAACTTCCCCTGATTCAGCTTCATGCTGTTTCCTCGAGTCCTGTCACTAATCATGAGAAAGAAAAGATCAGAACTTGCCCCTCTGCTTCCCCTTGTGAGGACGCTGAAGACTGTGATGAGGTCCCCCCTCAGTTTCCTCTTCTCCAGGCTGAACAGACCAAGTGACCACAGCTGCCCCTCATAAGGCTTCCTCTCCAGACCATTCAGCGTCCTTGTGGCACAAATTTCGATGCTTTCTAGTAGCTTTATGTCTTTTTTATGCTGTGGTGCCCTAAATTAGGCAGTCCTTCTGAAGACAGTCACAAGTGCAGAGGCCCACATAAGTCTACCATGATCTGTGATATTTATATCTTGGACCTTTCCACACCTCATCCCTAAGGACAGTAAAACATTGGTAGGCATTTGCGCTGAAGAAGGATTTCTAATGGCTACAGGCAACTGAAGGGTTGTTACACACCACTGTAGCATTTTTTCAGTGGGATGCTATGCCAATTTGCTTTGCAGCCTTTGGACATCTACTGCTCAGTCCATCACCTTGGGGAGCAGTGGCACCCCATGCTGAATAAAGGGCTCCCAACTTGCACTGAGGTTGTTTGATTTAAAGATTAGACTTCTAATGCTTTCTCACTCCAGTGGGAGCTGCTGGTAGTGACAGAGGTAGCTTGTTACACACAACTAAACAGGGATGCTGAATGTAAAATACAGATTTCTGAAAGGAATTAACTCATTAGGCTCATTTATAACTAGCAGAAATCATTATACCCCACCCAACATAAACACTCATACTCAGAAGATAATTATAAGATGGAATAAGCACATTTAGAAATGTAGGAATGGAAATACGTGCGGGTAGAAACTCAAGCCAACACTCTGAAGAATGTTAGTTGTTCAACATCATGTTCTTCTATGTATGACTCTAAAGCATTTTTAGGTAGCACTTTAATTTCATCACTAGAATTATTAGCACATCATTTTGTTTGTTGTGACCACACTACATCTCACTGTCATCACTTTCCTTCCAGCTTTGGCTTGTGTTAGTCTTTGTCCCTAATGAATTACTACTGAGGTCAGCAAAAGTCTCTCCATTGAACTTACTGAGAAATCAGTCAGGCTGCATGATATAATGGCTGGAGCATCATGGTGTGCTTGCTGCAGCACTCTTCTTATCTGCTGGGGTCACCATAGATTTAGTTCCCTTCTGAACTGCTGTTTTTCAGGAGTCTTGATTGGTACTTGTTTCTTGGGTTCATCAAATCAAGAAAAGCTGTTCTCTGAGATGGTAAAAGTGGCAGCCCTCTTTTGAACAACACTGATAAACTCTTTAAACCAGTGGTTATAATGGCAGCATAATCATGTAGGTCTGTTAAAGTTTGCAAGTAATATGACACAAATAGCTGGTACATACTATAAAAGCTTCTGAAGTTTGTGTGTTATGGTCCTAACAGTAGAAAAGATAAAAAAATAAACCTAATTTATCTTTTTGTTGAACAGCATACACTGACTAGTACAGTCATAAATTTTTTTCATCTTTAACATATAATTTAGAAAATCATGGCAAAAATACACAAGATGTTATTAGAACAAAATGATGTTCAAAATTGGATCCTACAAATGCCTGTTTGGAGATAGACTTGGAAGCCTTTAATCATCCCAAGTGATTTGTTTCACCTGTTTACAATGTGTTTATAAACTCAAATGAGGAAAAATGTAATCAATTCAGTCTCAGATTGTAACAGGAAATTGGGAGTTGACAAAGGAAGTGACCGAGAGAAAAACCACAATGCTTTCATATAAGTGTCTCGTGAACCGCAGACATCAGAGCACGCTTCCTTCGAGAATGCACGGGTGCTGTTATTCCCTCAAGACAGAAGCTGATTTCGAGACTTTATATTTAGAACCAATTGGTAATCAAGGAACTCAGGTAGGGAAATTGCTGTGATTCCCTGCCCTTATTTAAAACATTGCTGTGGAAAATCCTCTGGAAGGCCTTGGTAAGGTAGATACAGTAGTATAAAGAGGATGGAATGAACTGTGAGATTTTAGTGGCATTTTTTTGTATGATGAAAACCAAATCTCTAACTTTTGTATTCTTTAATCTCTGTGTGTTACCTACTAGTGCAAAGCTCCTTTTCTTGTGGGAGTGGTTTGTATTCATTCACTTAGGCTGACTTTCTCTGCAGGAAGAGAGGCTACGGAGACTTTTGTAGGACTATCACTGACTGTTGAGTAAGACTGGTTTTGGTGGCCTGAAAGACTTACAGTGACCAATATTATTGTCACACAGTTAATACCTTAAAGCTAACAGCATAGAGTGTATGACAGCATGGCAGATAAGCAAACACATGGTACCTTTGAGAGATCAGTGGGCAATATGCCAGCAGGATAACTTGACCTTGGTTTACCCAGAGGAGCATGTGCTGGCCTTAGGGAATGGTTACTGTGCTTTGAGAGTGGGGTAACACTGCAGTTTCTCTGAAATCAGGACGAGCATCCAATGCCTTGGTTACAGGTACCGCTTGACAGAAACCTCAAAACAGGAGCATTTAAGTTCTTCAGGATGGCTGAGTTCTCATAAAGAGTTTTTTCTCCTCGAGGAGCATCTCTTGACTGACAATGGGATAGATTTTTATGAGTATGTAACTGATTTTACACAATGTGTTCTATACCTATGCATATTGATAGAAAAGGGAGAAGATTTTTCTTTAGTCTGTCTCATAAAATGATGGACTAACAGACTTCCCCTGACANTACAACAGGCTACATTACATAGTTAAACACTGATACATATTGTAATAGTTTTCATTAAATGATAAATAAAAGCAATAAGAAATTGTATTTAATGCTAGGATTCTGTCTAACATTAACTTCTCATTTGGACATAAGATTTGAACTCATCAGATGTTTCCTGCCTGGAAAAAGGAGACTAGAACTATAAGAGGGCTAGTGACTGTTGTAAATGTTGCTTATACTCCTCAAGAGATTGATGCATCAACATTTTTTTTCACAGCACTATTTGAAAGCAGTTTGTTAAATATAATATTTACTCAATGCAAAACAAACAAAAAAAAAGCTTGTGTGCCCGTATTTTTTCCCAGACTGTCTCAGCATATTATCAATAATATAACACTGACATGAATTTTGACCAAAACCCCAGAAAAGATCCTGTATTTTGGCCCAATCATTACAAAATTGTACCATTGCAAGAAAAGGATTATTTTCACTAGGTCTCCGACAGGCTGAATCCTCTAGCCATTTCATCAGTATGTTCTGCAGAAACTTTCACCTCTTTTCTATGAAAGAAAGAGAATTGTCAAATCAAAAAAAAAATAATTTCAGACCTCCAAATGATAGGAGTCCTTTGTGTTTCAGCTCTTGATATATGAACCCTTAATGCCCTCCTATTCAACTTTTTCTCTCCAGTTTTGAGGACTAGTATTTTTCAGAGGGCAGCCCAGATACTGCAATCCACAAATAAGGTGTGCTTCATCATTAAATACTATTTGGGAAAGACAGAGAAATGGGGATATGCAGTGATAAGCAGTGGCAAAGGCTGATTCCTGAGGTCTTGATTATGCAGTCATCCATTAGTCGAAAAAAAAATTGAATTGACCTTTAGTTTGGTTGTAGGGGTCTCTACAGGAAAAATAGCCTGTGAAGTATGAGNCCTTGGTTTACCCAGAGGAGCATGTGCTGGCCTTAGGGAATGGTTACTGTGCTTTGAGAGTGGGGTAACACTGCAGTTTCTCTGAAATCAGGACGAGCATCCAATGCCTTGGTTACAGGTACCGCTTGACAGAAACCTCAAAACAGGAGCATTTAAGTTCTTCAGGATGGCTGAGTTCTCATAAAGAGTTTTTTCTCCTCGAGGAGCATCTCTTGACTGACAATGGGATAGATTTTTATGAGTATGTAACTGATTTTACACAATGTGTTCTATACCTATGCATATTGATAGAAAAGGGAGAAGATTTTTCTTTAGTCTGTCTCATAAAATGATGGACTAACAGACTTCCCCTGACAGAAGGGTTTTTCCTTTTTTTTTTAAGTATGATCTGCCTGGGCTCAAGGACCAATAGCAATGCAAAGCCTGAAGAAACAGCTCCATTTACACAAACCACAACCCACTCTGTTCTTGCCTCCATTTCTGTCACTCTCAACTGAAGGATTTCCTTCTTGTTTCCCCAGTTATTTTGAAATAATTTTATTTTATGTGAACAAAAATATGTGAATGATACAAATTTCTCTCCTGGCTGGTAAATCAATCAGAAAAACATGCATTTAGGCAATAATATTCAGGAAAACAAAGACATGAACAAACAAACCAACCAANTTCCCAGACTGTCTCAGCATATTATCAATAATATAACACTGACATGAATTTTGACCAAAACCCCAGAAAAGATCCTGTATTTTGGCCCAATCATTACAAAATTGTACCATTGCAAGAAAAGGATTATTTTCACTAGGTCTCCGACAGGCTGAATCCTCTAGCCATTTCATCAGTATGTTCTGCAGAAACTTTCACCTCTTTTCTATGAAAGAAAGAGAATTGTCAAATCAAAAAAAAAATAATTTGAGACCTCCAAATGATAGGAGTCCTTTGTGTTTCAGCTCTTGATATATGAACCCTTAATGCCCTCCTATTCAACTTTTTCTCTCCAGTTTTGAGGACTAGTATTTTTCAGAGGGCAGCCCAGATACTGCAATCCACAAATAAGGTGTGCTTCATCATTAAATACTATTTGGGAAAGACAGAGAAATGGGGATATGCAGCGATAAGCAGTGGCAAAGGCTGATTCCTGAGGTCTTGATTATGCAGTCATCCATTAGTCGAAAAAAAAATTGAATTGACCTTTAGTTTGGTTGTAGGGGTCTCTACAGGAAAAATAGCCTGTGAAGTATGAGATACCTGAAAGGAATGTTGTTTACCTTTTTGCTTTTCTTGTTCTGATATTCATCTCTCTCTCCTCAGTCCTCAGTGCAAATTTTTGCTTCTTTTACATGGAAACAGTTTCCTTTGAGACATCCAGATTTGAGGGGAAGGGAATGAGGGAGTGGCCAAAGGCTGCAGTTCTGTTTGTGCTGAGCTCTGTTCTGGGGATGGCAGCTGGCTGGGCAATGCAGGTTTCCTGCCACCCATTGCTTCAACCTCCTCTATTCATTGGTTAGCCAAGCACAAACCACTTGGTGCCACACACATGTACAAGAATTCAAGTACCAGAATACACCTTTTCCTTTTGCATCTTCTGCCAACACCACCACAATATGACCTCAATACAGGGTTGTGCCCTGTTCACTCCATCTCCTAACCTGTTAGAAAGATTTGAGATCATTTTTATATATTAACCTCACTCTATACTAGTGTGTCTGAGCGCACAGGGCAGGTAACAGATACTTAACATGCAGATAATAGTTTGGCAGGAATATCAGTTTCAAATGTTTGTGGCACATGAAGGCCTTGGATAGTTTGTTCCAGGAAAAGGAACTCATGCAGAGACTGATATCAAAATATATTTCACTGGAAAGATACAACATTTTTCAATGTGCCAACTGCCTACTTAGAATTTCAGTAACATTAATTTATAGGGCTTGCAGTACTACATTGTGACAATAATAACTGCTCTTACAGAATACATCTAAAGAGACTGAAGAGCCTAAGTGACATTTTGAGGATGTGTGTATATGATGAATTTAGGTCTTATTTGATAAGTTGAATCAGTGTTTATGCCTTGTATCTGTCTTCTGTTACAATCTTGTATCATATTACTTATGCTGGAGTCTAAGGAGTGTATAGAGCGATTATTAATAGCCATCAGCAGCTGGCCAATGTCACAGAAATAAAGAAAATTGACCCAGTATATGTGTGCTTCTGTAGATATATTAGAAGTCTAGAAAATAAGGTGGGAAACTAGAATGATAAGTGTTGAATAAGGATATACATGAGTGCATGCTAGAAACTAGGTAATACTAAGGTTCATACAAAAGAGAGAAGATAACGCAAGAGAAATAAAACTAAATATTAAATATAATTTGAAATCCAGTGAAGTGAACCAAGTATTTTTGGCTTCAAAGGCCAAAAGCTTGTTTTCATAGTAGGGACAAACAGAACGGCAAGATATGAATAGAATCAGCTACTCACCATCACTATTAGCATACTTTCTTTAATTCCAGAGAGGTTGCTTTTATAAAGAGTTAAACTCATTTCAATGAGAAAATCATTATGGGTTTGCTCAGAGTACAGTACTGGAAAAAGTAACACCATAGATGTGCTAAAGCCAAGAAAAAAAATGCATAAGTGCTCTACTGAAAGCGTGTTATTTTATGCTGCGTTGCTACATCCCCAAACTTCCACTTTAACCATAAGATATCTGCAGAGAATTTTTAAGCCTATACACAGAAATGGCGGTATAATGAGGCAATCTTGGGATTCAAATTTAAGTGCTGGCATACCTGAACCACCTCCTTTGCATGCTAAGAACTCATAAGAAAGGACAGTGGGTCTTCAGTTGCCAGGGTCAGAAGGCTTAAATTCTTCATAAGTTACTGTCTTTAGTGTGTCCAAGAGCTGTACTGCAGTCAGTGATCACAGGTGGAGTTTAGGATCATGGATGGATCCCTTAGGATGGTGCACTGAGCAGTGGCTAGGGTGTATTGTCTCCAGAACTATTCCTTATTCAGTTTCTCTTGGGGTATTTAAAAGTTTATTCCCATAAGGTAGCTAAAGGGATTATTACCCTGGAAGGGATGTAACTGTGGAACTATACAGCATGAGCTAAAGAATGCTGAAATGAATGCCTGTGAGGGAATCCAGTGTAAAATCTGTGCTGCCTCTGTTGCTTGAGCTGACTCAGTTAAAGCTTCCTGTGGCATCTCTCCAGTAGACTGTGAACAGCCTGTTGGAAAAGAAGCAGAAACAGGGGAAAAAATACCAGGAAGGAATGGTTACAAGTGTGAATAGACCCACATAAATTTGAGAATGTGTTCAGGCAGAGTGGTCATACGTCAGTCTTGGATACTTTGATCCTCAGCTCCAAATGCAGCACACCCCACTGCAGGAACTGGCTACTCCACAGAACTCTGTGTCACTCCAGTAATCTCTCAGTGCACACAACTTAGAATGGCCTACAGAATCGGATGTGAAAGGAAACACACACTACTCGTGATCTCTGCTCAGTGGTGTCCAGATTCACAGTGACTCATTCATACTCTGTGAAGTTTAGGTGTTCGAAAATGATCAGTGCAGCATATCTCAACATGCATTTTAGTGAGTTGCAACCCACAACATTTCAGTAGTTTGAGATGGTTACAATTTCTAGTGGAAGATACTCTGATATGATCCTATCAATTCAGTTCTCTCAGTACCTTTATTCTAATTTATAGCTTTTGTTATTGTTGTTTTAAATTTTAAAATTAAAGGAATGTATAAGGATGAGTTTATGGGGTTAAAATTAATGCAGAGTGTCCCGTCAGAGACATTGGCTGATCTTCTACAGAACACAAGAGGGAACTAAAGTTTTAAAACATGTCCACCCAGCAGATCCGTGCCCAGAAATAGGGCAATCTGTACATCCGAGGACATTCCTTGGGATTCACTTTGACCCTTAGTTTTCCTCTTGACTCTGCAGAATTGTTCTGCAGAGGTAGCCAGGAAATAATTAAAGGTACTGAAGGCATCTAGTGTGATTTGGTATAAAAGGAAAAGGAATAACAGTAGGAACAGGGAAGGAAGGACACACTGCTCTAATGTTTGTTTTACATGATGCTGCATGGCACTACAGAGAGCTCATTTAAACATAGCTGTGGCATTACTCACTGGGAAGATTTTGATTTGCATTTGGAGGCAGGTGAACTTGAAAGATGTGATGGGGTGTAAATTGTGATTTCTTCAGGAGATTTTCAGCCAAGAAATAGATGAGAGTGAATAACAGTAGTTATTGACTCACTTTTGAGCACCAGCATCTCACATTGCTAAACCAAGGAAAACATTTCTAATGTATTTGAATCTGACCATTACACTTCAGTCAGTGTGTAACAGAACTATTTTCACTCGGTCTGGAAATGCACTGTTTGGATTCCTAAGGAATTGTGTTCACCTTATTCCCTGGATTCCTAGCATAAATTTTGGAACTTTCAAAATAGTAAGTACTATATCTCTGTGGATAATTTCATCAGAAAAAATGAAAAAATCCTTACTCAGAGCATCCTAGTAACTGCTTGACTAATGACTTGATCAGCTGCAGCAATAACTGCTAAAAACTCAGCATCAACTAAAGCCCTTTTACATTTCTGAAAACCTCAAGTTAGATGAGAATCTTAAGCTAGACCTGAATAGACAATGAAAGAAATCTTTGCCTGGCTGAAAGTAGTATCACTGGTGTTACACTACCTCCTCCATTATTAATGGGAGTGAACTGTTGGGAAGAAGAGGCATCACTGGCAGGAGAAGCGTGTACTCATTTCCATGTGTCTTAACCCATCCTTAGAGCAGAGAGTTGCTAAGAATCTCATTTTCTCTTTCATTTCTGGCTTTATGGAACAGAAATGCATCTGGCTGAGAATGCCACTGAAAATTTGCAGTTAATAAGACAAATAAAAAAACATGATTGTGAACTGGTCCACAAGAACAGACAAACAGGTGTGATGTTTCCCAATTTTTGCAGCTGAAAATGAGAAATAATATTTCAGAAGGTGGACTGAACCTTATAAAAATTTAACTATCATCATTTGGAAGTGCTGCAGTTGTGCCAAGTCAGTTCAGAAAAGATGTATAATGTGATTTGAATATGTAGAAATGAGTTTAGTGAGTAATTGCCGTGCACTGCTAAAAGGAATAAAAGATCTGAAGTACAAATTGATCTGTTTTTCTAAAAGAAAATTCAGTAAGTTATCTCTCCACCACAGCAACTGTGAAAACAATAATAAAGAAAGAAACATTTCTCAGGGGAGACTCACAGCACCTTCTGAGAAAGACAGTCCATCAATGCATTGTTGGAAATCTGACAACTACATTTCCCCTTTACTCTATGGACACTACAGCTGTCCTATTCCATTATTGTCAAGAGCACAAAGGTAAAGTTTTTCTCTGTCCTGTTTTCTTTGACTGGCACAAAACCTAGTTTAAATCCAAGAAATCAGGAAAAAAATTGAGCCCTTTGAAACCATGTTCTTACCAAACCTCTGGATATGTACAGATGGCAATGTAAATAGTCTCATTAGTTAAAACTGGGAGGAACAAAGAAGCTCAGAGTCATCTGGGAGAAGAGCTATTAAAACAGTCTGAAGTGATTTCTGAAGAGGAGGCAAATGCCTCTGCCAGCTGCAGAAATACAGAGAGAAGAGGGAAATTTGAAATCCTCTCCTTTTACTCACAATCTCTACCATTCCTTATCGGTTTGAATTAGATGACATTGACTGAGGGACAGATACTGTTTTCACAGATGGGAAAGCAAAACCCTGAGCAATGGGTACTGTTACAGAATTAGTATTGAAAGATTGAGCACAGAGAGCAGCTGAAGTCAGAGACCTGAAATGTTTGCTATAAAAGAAGGCAGGAGACAAAAAACAATGAAAAGCTGAAAGAGAAAGACCAAAGACTGGAAGAAAAACAGTGTTTAGGGAGAGATCTTAGAGAAGTACAGAGGAGAACAATCAATGAACTGTTCAGGTCTCTACCTCTCACCACATGGATTGTTATATCTGTATTTTTATTTTGGCAGAGAATCTGATCTTAGCCTCTCACCCCTAAACTTTTCTTCTCTTTTCTCACCTGTCCACAGCTATTGCTGTCATGGAGTAGATGCTGGCGAAGACAGCTGTGATTGGGAAGAAGTTGTGGAAGCGGCAGTAAGCCTCTCCAAAGTACCACTCACTGTGCAGTGCATAGATGAAGTTGATGAGGGTGTTGAAAGCAGCCATGGAGGCATCAGAGAAGGCCAGGTTCACGAGGAAATAGTTTGTCACAGTCCTCATGCGCTTGTGAGCCAGGATAATCCAGATGACAATGAGATTTCCAAAAACAGCCACTGCCACGACACCACCGTAAGCCAGAGACCACAGGGCAATGCGCCAGGAGGGTTGTACAAACTGATTGGAAAAGTTGCCTGCTGAGGATGCTACAGGGAGAGAAGCATTTCCAGCTGGCACTCCCAGCGCCTTCCCCCAGGGATCGTTTGCTGCAGCAAGGCTCACATTCCACCTGCTGCTTGTGCTCATGTTCCAGTTGGCTGTGGGGACAGAAGTCATCCTCTCCTCTCTTCCAGGAATGATGTGACTCTCCTATCTCCCTTTTCCAACCCTCCAAAATCCCCACCAACAGATAAGAAGAGGGAAGGAAGAAAAGGGGAAGTAAGGCAAAACAGCAGGTACTGGGAAAGAAAGGTCTGTCAGAAAAAAAGCTTTGGTTATGCTGTTCAAACTGTTAGAAATGCTGTCCCAGCTGAGTCAAGAGAGCTACCTCAGGGTAGAACAGCATCCTATTTCTCCTCTGTACAGCCACCTCTTGCTTTTAGTGTTGCTGAAGAAGGGGACTGGGAGCCAAGACACATTTTATAGGCTTGTGAGTTTCCAGCGTCACAAAGGGAGCGGAGCAATAAGCTCCACCAGCTGCTAAGCTAACACCTCTTTCCCTCTGCTCTCCCTCCCCTTTTATTTCATTCATTGCCAGCAGCAGGCACTTTCAGGAGCTGTGGAAAGCATCACAGGGAAAATGAATTCTCATCTCATTTATGTTGAGAGATTTATTTTATATTGCCTTTCTTTAAGTTTCATTATTGTGCTTCCTTTTTTAAATAGTGGGTTTTGCCCTGTCTGTGCAGGGCTAATCAGCTGCTTAGATGAAAATCCCAGGACTGAGACTGCTTTTTTATTAAAGCTCTTTCCAGACGAATTCAGATCTGCTTTTTTTGCTGCTGTCTTTTCATTTAGTACAGACTTTCCTTTAAATCATTCTGTTATCTGCAGATTTGGAATAGTAGCCTCTTTCAGAATAAATACATCCTGCTGCTCTCTAATTTCACTTTTTCATTTGTAATATGTAATTGATATCAAAAATAATTATAAAGCCATTTGTATGTTCAGCAGACACTGATTTCTAGTGAAACACCATGTAGCCCTAAACATAGATGTCCTTAATTATTGGGAAATCTTAGGGGTTTGTTTTCTTATTGTCTTTGAAAAAAAAGTATCTTAGTTCTTTTTAGTGATTTGCATTTATTCCACACTTAGTACTATAGTTATTTTGAGTAAACACCATTTCTATATGCAGTTATTTCTATACTGGTAGAAAATGGTAAATGAGGAAATTTAACACCTGATGTTTTCACATCCAAAATCAGTTTTATTGTTAATATGTTAAAAAACAGCTGGCATTGGGAATGCATGCTTTGTGCAAGGGTTGATTGCAAGGGACTTCAACTAACAAACCTTTGTTATTCAATAGGCTGCAGTCTTTAGGGAGAAAATGTGTTTTAGTGCCGATCTGC
Source organism: Campylorhamphus procurvoides (assembly GCA_013396655.1). Classification (NCBI taxonomy): domain Eukaryota; kingdom Metazoa; phylum Chordata; class Aves; order Passeriformes; family Dendrocolaptidae; genus Campylorhamphus; species Campylorhamphus procurvoides. The sequence goes on along the minus strand of WBMV01003598.1, from coordinate 2,510,745 downwards.
TCCAGGTTTCGACAATTTAGTGCTACTAGTTATCATCAGCAGAGATTTCAATTGCATCACAGCAGTGGGAGCTGGGTTCAATATCCCTATCAGCAATGATACATTCAACACTTTTTGAAATAAAAGCTTCAAACAAAAATCAACTACTCCTGTGTACCATTTCCTCCCTGCTGTAATTACCCGGTGGAAGTAGTGTCTGCACTTTAATTGTCAGGTCTTCACTGCAGTTTTAATTTGAATGAGTGTGATTGTTGCCATTCCTATGTGCTTCTCAGCTCTTACCAGCTGACGGGATCCCAAGCAGCAGCCAACCTCAGGCTTAGAAGCTCTGCTGTAAACCATCCATTATTACAGCATGTCTGGAACCCACGTATGCACTGCAAATCCTTGTCACAGAAAAGCCACTGGAGTTTATCCCAGAGTTTCATTTTGAGTCCCAAATCTTCCACCTACTTTATCTTTCATCCCCTCCTCGGAGGTGAGCCTAAAGACGGGTACAGTAGAAAACCTCTGTGAGTCTGAGTGTTGAAAGAATTCTAATGGTGGCTCCAGTGAGAGAGGAATGGCAGACCAATTAGTTATAACAGAAACTTGGACATTCTGATAGCCTCACTCTTGACTCTAGGAGCTTCAAACACGACTTTTATATGGCTATAAGCCAGAAAGCACAGCCCCAGCCCTCAACCCTATATCTTTTTCCATCTTTATGCTCCAGCTAGGAATTCCAAACTGTATCCTTTTATACTAAGCTAATGTGTTTTTCACATTCCTGCACCAGCTACTCAAGTTCTTGTGTCCCATATGCTTCTGTTGCTTCCATCCAGCTTGGTTACTCTGTTCCTCAGCTCTGTTACTCCTTTTCCTCAATTTCAGCAGACACAGGGACCCTGTTTCTTGAATGCAGTACTGCCAAGTGTGCAGCAAAGTGCAAACATATAGGAGTAGTGTACTTGCAGAGAACTGCAGTAACTTTCCTTGTATAAGAACATAAATGATCTGTTTGAACTACTGACTCTGTATAGCTCGTTGAGTCCTTGTACTGTTTTCTTCACAGGAATGAAGCTTTTTCTAGCTCTGTCTTGGAAAATTGCTTGCTGTTGCCTGTCAGGTGTTCTGGGGGGACCATTACCATTTGTTTTCCCTTAATCCTCTACAGTGCCCCCAAGGGAATTTGTTCTTGATGCATTCCTAATCACAGTGTGAGAAATCAGTACAAGGCAACATCCCCTTATACCAGCAGAGCTATATGTAAACTGAGTCCATGAGACTTACTTGAAACAAAAATCAAGAAGCTTTTTATAAACTGTGTTTGTTTCATGTCAGCCAGACCACCACACAGTATGCTAATGGGAGTGTCAGCTTTGCAGAGTAAAAATCAAAGTATCATTGATTCTGTCCTCCTCTTCAGGGGTACCCTGAGGAAATATTCCACCCCTTTAGGGACATTTTTACTCACTGTGCTCTTCCCCATCTCCTCTTCCCCACACATGAGAAGGAAAACTCTGGAGTGCCATTAGCATAAAGGAAAACCTAGATTTTTCATTAGCTGCTTGCTCAGTAAGCTGGATGTTGTCAGCTGTGTTGCAGCAGGTATAGGAATCTGGTAGAGGAGGTGGCAGAGTATCTGGAGTTGTTTGAGTTGTTTGTTTTGACAAGTGGAACACTGAACAGCACAGGGCAAATGTTGGGCAGCTGGAGCAGCCTCCCATGGGGGACATTTATGACTCCTTTTGGAAATGCCTGTAAAAATTTGCTAGAATAAATTCTCTGTTCTCTGCTTTTGATTTGAACTGAAACCATAAAGGACCAGTCTGGTATCATCAACTGAAGCAAAACCAAATCCCCCTACATCCAAAAGGCTACAGCAAAGAAGTAGACTGACCTGTCCTTTAGCAGCTGCCTTCCTAGCATTTTATTTAACTAAATAAGAAAAGAGGTTAGGCAGCCAGCAATTGGCTCATGTCTGTAGAGGAAACTCACATGGATAGTGAAGTCAGCTGTGCTCTTTCATCAAAATCTGTAATGATTACAGGTGTACTGATTGAAGTGTGGTCAGCTGAAGGCTGTCATTTCTCCACTAAGTTCCACAGCAACTTTGGTGAAAACTTCTGAGTAGCAAAATCTGCCTGACTGGAGTAGAACTTAAGCAATGGAGTAGTGCAAAAGACAGGGATCTGTGTTTTTTCTCAGTCTCTTGTAGAAAAAAATAAAAGGTAAGTGTAGAGAGTAACCACGCTGGCATTTTCTTCTAGAACTGTTACAGGTATGTGATTTCCTGTGTTAACTTTTGGCTGTTCCAGCTCATGCACATTTGTGGTGGGAATATTCACTTTTCCTCTCTGCAAGAGTACCCCATTTTAGAGTGACTTCTTTCTGGCCATCTGCTATTTACTGTTCTCTTTTGCTTTTCCACTGATTGCTACTTTGTGCTTATAGTCAACTGTGGTTAAACTTGGCGCTATTTTCAGCTCCCCATTCCTAACTTCACAGAAACATTTAGAAACATAGAAGAAATATCCAAAGTGTTATCAGAAAAGTAGCTGTGATTGTCTGTACTTCTTCCTTTGTGTTATGTAGTTTGAAACTATTTTTTCACAGTTCCAGCAAAATCTTTCTTACTGAGCCCAGAGTGAAAGCTAAGCTCTTGACTTAGCATTTTGACTGGAAAATAGGTTTAGAAATTATTCTCTTCTTTGCTCTATATGAGATTATGATTTAATGCCCTACCAGGTCTTCTGGTGTATTTGAAGATTTGTCTAAAATCACTCTTCCACTACATTTTTCTGTGTGCTATGGGAAAGAGAGACAGAGAATATCAGCAGTATTGCACAAGTAGGGATTTGTAGTAAAATAGCAGCCTGCACAGCGTATCTATCTAGCAAAAGTGCTAACTGCATCATTAAGATGTTTCATAAGACCTGTCCTCTTTCCTTTGTCATATATAACTGTTAGGGCATTGCAAAGTTTACTTTTCTTTTTGGGTTTGCTTGTTGATTAGGCTTAGCCTAATAACCTCATTCTCTGTCTCCTTCCTCTAGTGCCCAGCTGGAAGAAACAATCTTTCAGCAGCAGCGTTTTTTATTCCTCAGCTTTGATAGCTCCCGTTTGTCAGTCAGTCAATCATGGAAAGGTTTAGCTGTGGCAGGAGAATTTTTGCAATTTAAGGATGCTCAACACTGTCCTATTTATCATGGCTGTGTGTTCCCATTGTGCTGCTGTCATGACAATGTCAGCCTTCCTGGATTTTGAACAGTTTACTTTATTTGTGTAGCTTAAAACACAGCTGGAAAACTCAGTTTGAACTTGGTTTCTGATTATTGTTTATGAATGCAAAAGTCATCCTCCCAGCACTAACTGAAAATGATTCAGGATTCTTACCAACTTCACAAGCATCCAAGTAAGGATGTTGCAGCAAAGGGCTAGACCTACATCAAAAGCAGAAATATTGTATGTGGCTCTTTCTCATGGCTAGAGGGAGCCAGAAGGGTGGGGTCAATCAGAGCCAAAGAACTCAGCAGACACAAGTTTTATTCTGGAGTATGATGCTGAGGTGGAACTTCACTGACACTATTTCTAGAATAAAGTAAAACTCAGCATGTCTAGAGATGAGTGATTAGAAATTAAATAACACTAAATGGAAACAAAGACTATTCCGAATTATGAATAATATTCACAAATTACTTTCTATGAGAAAACTTTTATACTTTGATGAAGAAAGAACCAGCAAGATTTCTTCAGCCATTGAGAGCCTGATCTTCTGGTCCTCCTGAAAGGCTAAATATGTTTTCCATTGTCATCAGCATAGCTTAGCCATCTGGTTTTTAGCTGCTACTTGTAGGATGTGACTGAAGGTGCTGTATAACTGGTTCAGTGAGGTGTCTCTGCCAATATATAATTTGTGGGGCACAGTTGTTCTGCAAAAAGTAATTCTCATTCATTTGTTTCCTTGGTCAGCTAGGGCTTTGAGGGGAAAATACATTACAGTAAATGAGATGCTAGCAATTTTTTGGAAAAAATTAAATGGAATGATTCAAGTGGTTCTTCTACCTGACAGCAGTATATCTGGAGAGGGGGTAAAGGCAGAGTGAAACAGGCCATGGTATAACAAACATTTTCTTGGTCTATCATGGTTAGTCTTCTTTCCCCCATTGTTGTTTTTCTTTTTACATTCCTTGTGGCAGTCTGTGACATAAATTAGTGTGAAACTTTCATTGATTTTTTTTTCCTCCTAACTGCTGTACATTATTTATTTTCTCCAGTGGGAGACAATTTATTTGCAATCGTAAAACCAGTCACCTCTTCCTTTTCATCTTTCTCCAACTGCTCAAGTTCCTGTCTAATGTCATAGGTGAGATGAGCCAGCGACTGACTTCTATGTGTGCACTCATACATGTTTCCCCATCTTCTTCTGTTCTTTTAATATCTTTTTAAAGAGTTACATTTAACAAGAGAATTATAGGTTGCATAATCAGAGATGTGCTCCACTGGATCTTGCAGGTTCTGAACCTACAGTCTTGAAACTAATGGGTAGCTGCTGTTGCCACCTGAAATTCCTGTGGCCCTGTTTTCAAGTCCACTGAAGTCAATCAAAAAGACACCTACTGGCAAAACAATTTCCTCTGTCTCCTACTACTCTTCCTGTTGCTCTTTTCAGCAATATTTTTCCTTACAAGAATCCAAATTAAGGGGCATATTATAGGTGACTTTTCAGACTCTTGGAGATACTTATTCAGTTATATACATATATTACATATAAAAAATGTGCATGCATATTCATACATAATAAAATGCATATTTTAAGGTATTGAGCAAGCTGAAGAGGTGTGAATGGAATCACAGTAACTCAATGCTGAGTAAAATCCGGCAATAAAATTTTCTGGTAGTTTTACCTGTGTTAATTATAGAGCATCAGTGACACATCTGTATTTCATTGTTACCTGAAAAGTAAAACAAGTGGATTTCTTGACTTGTTTTTTTACTAACAGGAGATATTATCTTGGTATCAAGAGAATATTCTATATTATTTGCTTTCTTAACAAAAAAAAATGTATTGTTTTTCAAATAAAGCATTACAGGAGTCCACATATTTAGAATACTATTTACAGAGTATTTCTAAAGAAATAATATAATCTCATTCATTTTAGAAAACTAATTGGAATGATTATATGAGATTGTATTCTGTCAGCATAGAAGTAGTTGGTTGCTTTTGTCTTTGTTGTACAAGAAAAGAAGTAAAAACCAAAGAAAATATAAGGTAAAAACCAGAATAACAGTTATAAGTTTACACATGCTATGGTATTGCTATGTTCTTATAACTTTTGATGAGTGCTAGAGCAGGATCAGAGTCAAGTGAATTTTGTAATTGCTTGTGTGGAAGGCATTTGACAATTTAGAAAAGCTGTATCTGCAAATGTGTAGTAAACATAGGAGGGAGCATTTTGGCAGCATGGCAAGTTTTGTGTCTTGAAACAGATCTTTTTTGCGTGGGAAGTGAAGGATAAGATAAAAATCTTCTCAGTTACTCTCTCAAATGTACAAAAACACAAGTGTTGTGTTCTGCATTTTGGAATCCAGAATTTGTGTCCTGCCTTCTTCAGAATCCAGTTTCTCATCAGAGGTGCAGATGGAGAGGGGATCTGAATTTGGCTTTTCCACCTCCTAATGCACTGTTGTGGCCAACATGCTGACAACATCATCTCGTGCTTTGTACATTTGTCTGTGTGACCGACAGTGGAAAAGAAACAACTATCACAATTGATGCTTAAATATTATGGTATTCTTATGATGTTTTATCACAAGCATTCTATTTCTAAGCAATACAGGTTCTTAAGCCAAAAAGTCTTCTGGTTAGTTGGTTTTCAGCAGAAACAAATAATTTCTTTGTCCAAAACACAGTATAACTCACCTATCTAGGCTTCTATGGAGCCTGTTATTCAAATGATCATGTCTTAAGAACTATTATTTTTTGCTGAAAGTTAATCACAGTTGCCATTCCCTCCTTTTCTCTTGTGTCTTCTCCCTAATCTTCAGGTTCTGTTTTTCTGTGGTGTGATCTTTCTTCAGAATTGGAATGAAAGGAAAGGCAACTATTGCCAAATAAGAGAAATTCAATTTGTGGCTTCAAGAAGTTAGTCAATCTCTTGCACCTTTTCTGCAAACCACTGGATCATATTATTTCTTCTATGACATATATTTAAAAAGGAGTTGCTATTAATTTGGTTTTCTATATTCACATTGAAAGATTATTTATGTAAGAACAAGAGTTCAAATGAGCTGACCTTTCGCTATTATTCAGCAAGTTCCAGAGGTATTGTAAAGACAACAGAAAGGAAGGCAATTAATTTTCTGAGGTGCAATGATTTAGACTAACTAATTTTTTTTTTTTGTAGATACATGTATCACCAGATGAGTTTTGAACAAGCAGTAGCAAAGGGGGTGGAAGAGGCACGGAAGCCAAAGGTAGTAACTAAATATAATTTGTAAAGAATGCATCTTATTAATTTGGCTCCAAGCGTTAGCATTCACATTTAGTGACTAATAATTTTTGAATGTTGCAGAAGGTACTTAGGTTTTTAACATCATGTTCTTTTTTATTATTCTTTTTGTCAATTCTCAAGTAACAAGCCACTTCTTGTTGCTGGTTTGGGAATAAGAAAACAACTTTTATGTGGAAATGATAAAAAAGTTAGTAGATAGACTTACTACTGGTTTCCTGATCCCAAAGTCAAGGCAAGTGGATGGGCACTGTGCCTACACTTGTAACATGTCATTGTACCTACAATGGTGGTAATTGATCCTCAGCCAATTTCTCAAATCATGTCAATCTGCCAACAACATTGTTCTCATTAAAGGATACCATTCATTTAGGGTTGGTACCAGGTAGAAACATCTTGCTACAAATGCCTTCTAGCTTTACTAACTTTTTAAAAAAAATAAAGCTGAAAAGCCTTTCCTGTCTTTGTAAACAGCAAAGAAAGTGGCTCAAGCCTGATGGTCTAATGTCAGTGTTTGTGTCTTATAGTTGAATCATTACTCCTAAAAGTGACAAATGAAAATGTGTTCTACAGAATTATGAACTTCCTTACTATAGAAAACCAGATACAACTACCCTTGCCCGAGACAATGGCTGTTGTAAGACAGTAGCTGATAAAAAGACTATAAAGGGAGCTCAGAGATCTAGGATTGTAAAAATTAAAATGTGAGGTTTTCTTACCTTTCCAGAGGCAGGCAGAAAAGAAAATATTCTTTAGATTAAATCTCTCACATTCCCTTCAGGCTATTGTCTGAAAATAATTTGTTCTTATGTAGCAAGCACTGGGGATTGAAGCTGGTTTATACATCTTTTGCTCTTTTAAAACCAGTACAGATGGTGGGTGTTGATAAAATGTTTGTTGTCTCACTAAATTGTTCAGATAATTTAATTTTATTGAGTAGAATTTCTAGTGGTAAGAATTATGTGTAGATGTAGCAGTTGTAGGCTGAAGAAACTAATTTCTTGTGTCTGACTTCATGTGCTCAGAGTGTTATCTAATGGATTTATTTCCAGATTTATCTGGTGGAGAAAGAGCCCTCCATCACTCTTGCTGTAGAACACCCATTTTCTTTTATGGATGATAAACATAGGGAAATCCTGGGCTGGTGTACAAATTCCAGCATTGCCCTAATGAAACTCTGCAATCTGACAAAGATGGACTCGTGTTCCCTGCTGCTAAGCACTTTTTGCCTCACGTTCCTGTTGGTTGCTGAGGTAGTGTGTGGGATGCCCAAAAAGGCAAAGCCAGGGGTAATTGATCTCTGGAGCTGGGGCAGTAGACAATGACAACTATTAAAACCAATTTACACTCAGTACAAAAAGAGAGAAAAGTGGAGGGAAGGAATCCAAAGAAAGGACAAAAGGATAAAAGACAAATCACTAAATAGCAGGGAAATGGGTGATTGGAAAGAGAGCCCTGAAAATAATTGGAAGCTGAACTGAACTGTTTGGAGAGATGGTGAGGGCGGAGGAGGAAGGATTGAAAAACACACTGGTTTTGTCTGTGGTTATGTTAACGCTTGTATAATGATACATTTTGACAGGCATCCCTAGTGATGGATGCAGTTTTATCTGTCAACGCAGAGCAGCTTTGTTTAGACCCCTGTCTTTCAGCAGCAGGATTTCATTCAGCCTCCGTTACCACAGAGTCCGGATGCTTCCCATGTCTCCAGACCTCAAATGAAAGCATTTGACTTGCAGACTGCAGATATTATTTCTTTTGTGAAATAAAGCAATGCATTGTACATGGGGATGGGGTTTCATATTTTGGTTTATTTTTTTTTAAATATAAACTTCTGAGAAATTTCATTTGGGGGGAAAAACTGATTAACCTGAGCTTTATGTTGGTATTTTTGTTTTGATTCAGGACTAAAGTGCATACTGACATTTCTCGTGGCTGTACACTAGGGGCAGGGTTTTGGTTTTGCATACTATCCAGCTCCTGCCATCTCTTTACAGACATCCCAAAGCCTTAATGTCAGGACATTGTGTTTTGATACTGTGGACAGAAAATAGTGTGTTTCACTTAAGGATATTCTTTATCCAGTTGCAAGTCCCTTCCCACAACTGCCATCAATCTGCAGCAATCAACTGTGTTTTTCACTGCTGTCACTTCTTATTTGAGAAGAACAAACTGTTCTTTTTGTAAAGCAAAGTGCAACCTGGCATTCCGGGTTTATATGACTGACAAATTGATATGCTAATCAATGTATGTTGTCACCTTTGTGCTGAGCTCTATCCTGTCAGAACGTTCTGCATCCCACAGGCTTTGGTTTGGTGGTTTTTGGTTTTTTGGGTTTTTTTGCAAGTTGTTTTGCTAATGCAATTAATGAGCTAATCCAGGAATCATCTCCCAGCAGAGAAAAGGGGCATCATCTCTTCTGCTATATATACTCTGCTTATTTTTTCTCTAGTGGAATCATAGACTCTTAGACCTAGAATGTATTTTATCATTATAAATGGTTACCAGCACTAGCTCCAAATACCTTAGAAAGGTATCACTATATAGGTATATATAAACTTTAAAGCTTTTCTATCATTTATCAGTGACTTCACTGAGCAATTGGTCCAATGGAAGTCTCTTCTTCAGTCCTTTGATGTTTAGCCTTGAAAAGCACATGTATCCAAAAGCTAATTCTAAAGTATGTACTTTGTATTTCCTGGTTAGCAGAGAATCTGTGAAAAAAGGTTTTTAAAGATAAAAACTTTCCATTTTTATAAGACAGGAAACTCAGTAAATTAAATTATGCTCCTGAATTCCAGCTGCAATGAATATGTTATTCAACAGCCACTGAGAGTTTCAAATAGAGTGATGCTGCTGCTATTTTTTCATCCAATAAAAGAGGCCCTAGTAGTTCCAGGTAAGTACAGGATGACTCTGTAAATGTGGACTTCTGTGTGAAGACCTGGCCACAAGGTCTTTTCCAGTACAAAGTTGGATAAAGCTGAACTGTCCACATGATTATGATTGGCTGCAGCTTTCTATGTCAGAGACAGAAAGAACTGGAGAAGTGTAATACAGTCTTTCACCCCGTGTGCCATTCAACTTCTTGTTCTTTGATGTTCTGTGAACTTACTGAGGAGATCAGATTTAAGCACGCTTAATAATCATGGTGAGACCTAGCAAAAGTGGCTTTATTTATACTTTTAGTACATACATCAACTGACTATGAGATCCAAAAGTAAATATTATCCTGTTCCAAAAAATTATTTCACCTTGTCTCTTAAATTTGTGCCCTAATATTTTCTTTGGACTCTCCCTAATATATTTTTAATTATAAAACTCAAGAAACAGCGATTCTCTATTTTCCCTCAATCCATTAATATATATTAGATGTGTTTCTCTTGCAAGCAGAGGATTTACAGTATTTTTAAACCCTCCCAAGCATAAGCTATACCATGGCTCTCATTTCTGTTAAATATTGCCAGCTTTCTCTGCAAATTGTTTACTTACCTGTTTCTTTTTTTTTCTGAATGGTTATAGTTATGTTATATATTAATACTGTGGTATAATTTTGTTTTGTTCTTTATACCCTTTCTAACAGTTAATAACATCTTATGTGAATTTTGGCTGCTATGAGCCAATGCTCTCTAAGAGTGAATCAGCCAGTTACAGCTTAACGTGGATATGCAGGAAAAGCTGTTTATCCCATGAAAGTTGTTCCTGGCTCTTCTAGTACTGAAGGATAGTTCAATATATGCTGTCTTGTTAATACAGGATTCGAAATTTCTTTCATTCAAAAAATATAAAAAAAAAAACCCATACGGAAGGCAATTTGAAAAATTGCAAGAATACCCTGAGAAACCAGAAGGCAAATGAGAAGGCTCTGCAGGTTTTTTAGCACTCCTTCTTCAAGCTGAGGATATTCAGTGGAGAACTTTTGTCTTCCAAGATCAGAATCCTAAATCCTGGATCCTTGCTGTGATTGCTCTTGTGTTAGGGAATCAGAAAGGATGGGTGACCACAGACAGAGGACAGGAGTCTGGCTGTAGAAATCTCTGGAGCAACCACCCCTTGGGAGAAGGCATAGATTAGGATAAATGAGACACAAGTATTGCTCTGGTGGAAGAAATCTGGGGCTTCTGTCAATTAATTTCTTTTAGAATTACTTTTATGTCAGCTAATGAGATATGAAGGGGCAAGTTTTTGTTGTACAATGAGTTGGTCATTTATATCTGAGACAGTAATATGATTTTACCCGTTTGCATTTCCCTGGATTATTAAGAGAAAATATAGGCATTTTTGTAGGAGCTTCTTTTTAAAAAAATAAATTGAAACACCAGTAGACTGTGAAAACCTAGAGAAAAATACCATTCCCTATTACATGCTACCAGGATTTTTATAGTGTATAAAAATTACTTGATTTTTTCTAAATCCTGTAAGATTTTTCTGGTTGGGATGGTATTCCGAATCTTTAAATTCGATTCTTGGTAGGCTTTAGCTAGAGTTTTTAGCAGTACTTTGAGAATTATAGAAAACACAAAATGTAGATGTAGACTGAATAATCATAGAATGGTCTGGGTTGGAAGGGACCTTAAACACATCTAATTCCAACCCCCACCATGGGCAGGGGCACCTTCCAATAGACCAGGCCACTCAAAGCCCTATCTAACCTGGCCTTGAACACTTCCCGGGATGGGGCATCTGCAGCTTCTTTGGACAACTCTTTCCCTGTGCCTCATCACCCTCACAGTAAAGAGTTTCTTCCTAATATCCAATCTAAACCTACCCTCTGTCAGTTTGAATCCATTCCCCCTTGTCTCATTACTACACACCTTTGTTAGAAATCCCTCTCCAGCTTTCTTGTAGTCCCCTTTAGGTACTGTAGATGTGGCACCTGGGGACATGGTTTTGTGGTGGACTTGGTAGTGCTGGGTTAGTGGTTGGACTTGATGATATTAGAGGTATTTTCCAACGAAAACTATTCTATGATTTTGTGATAATCAGACTTGTTGATTAATTTGATCTTCTAATCTGCCTTGTATCTGAAAAATTAAGTCTGTGCCAGAAACACCTTGACTACATAGCTGTGTGTTATTTTCTTGGGATAAATCACCCAAGAATTATACTGATTAAGAGAAAACTGAAGACAGCCTAAATGACAAGGGGAAAAACTAGCATTTGCTTCAGAAAGGCAAGAGGCTGTTTACATTTATGTCTGTCATACCCAATTCTTAAAGGTCAATACAATTTCTTTTCCAGAAAACAATAAATTAAGTAGTATAACAATAAGGCATCAAGCACTGTAAAAACCCATATGCTGTCACTGAAGAAGAATACTGGCATTTTGCAATAGACGTTGGGGGAGTCAATGGGAAACACTGGAAAGGGGAAATTATGTATTTGCAAACATTAATAAGAGTTAGTGATATTTTCAGGAGAATGACAGTATTTGCAGTTCAATAATAGCATTCATTTCAGGCATTTGGGCCTGAATTTTGATTTAGAGCAGCTGATGTGGAACTGTGAGCACTTTATCAGCTCAGCTAGTCCAGTGGAAGCTAATAAAACTGTACAAGGAACTGCTCAGGAGCTGTTGTTTTTATATGAATTAACAGAATCATTAGCAGTTACTTGATGACAATTATTCAGATAATCTCAAAAACATCTAAATTGAGGTACAGAATTGTACTTTCTGGAAGAGAGTGCTGTGGTTTTGGTGATTAAATGTTTTGGTTTTGTTCGTCTGTTTTTATATCTTGGGGAAATACACCCCAGTCCTTCCTCTTGGAGCCTCTGATACGGAAATCCATGAATAAATTGTGCAGTCTGAGAAGGTTCACTATTTTACTGTGGTTCGTTTTTGGTGCTTCCTTGCTGCAGGTGGCACTTTCAGGTCCCTCCAGAAACCTGGAAGTTTGGAGCTAATTAGAAAGATGGAGGAGAGCTGATAAAACTTAAAGGCACTTGGCTGGGGGAGGGAGCAGCTGGTGGATATATAGAAGCACAAAGGACAGGGCTTACTCTGTAGCTATTGCCCACTAATACAAACCTCTGTAAAAGGAGCAGAATTAAATTTAAAGAAAGATCTCCCACCACCAAGGTCTTATTAATGTCAAACCAAGCTTTTATTCAGTGTTAGTCAAGCTACTTATTGTCTTTTGTAAAAGATGGCAATACTTGCCCCCCCTCCCCCCCCAACTCTAAATATGAATTTTTTGAAAATAATTAGCTGGCTGAGAGCAGGGAGAAACATAGAGCAAAAATGTCTTGCTTTGTTAATAAAGTCTATCATGGTGTCTAATTGGCTGTGCAGGCTAGGCAGAACAGCAACAGCATTCTGAATGAAGAATAGCCACCTTTCACAAAGCTTGTCTTGTGATGCTGTTTGAATGCAAAGACCCCAATCTGTAGGGAGATTTTTTTTAAAAAAGGGTAGGTCAGACTGTCTTGTAAGTGATTCACTTCTACTCCTGCAGTGGAAAAGTAAACTTGCAAACATAATTCACAGTAATTATCTGAATGATTTTCCAGCAGAGATTTGTTATAAGTATGTGAAAGTCAAAGAATGAGAAAAGGTTAAGAAAAATACCTCTGGCTTGTGTTCTTCAGGCATTTATCTAATAATCACTTCCTCTGAATGGCTGTTTAGTAAATTAAGTGAACAATGTTTATAAAGCTCTTTGGAGAATGTAAGTATAAACAGGGCACAAATGCTCACTGTTACTATTACACATGAATGACACTAAGAGCAGCAATTCAGGCATGTACCCAACCCATCTCCCACTGGTTTTGGTAGGATACCTTTCCTCTACGTTCATGAGGAGGCCCAAGCAGTTGACTTTTTCATGTAATTTATGGAGGAAAACACTATTTTTTTCCCAAGGTTTTCATTATCTACAGAGACTCTAATAGAAGTCCCATGACTTGTTTTTTGTGTTAATAGCTGTTCCTGTTAAGTATTATTTGTTCAAATGGTACAGCATCTCCTCCCTGAATACAAAGGTAAATTCTTCAGCTAGTTCACATTATTGTTTCAGAGTACTGCAATAAAATCTTTGACTGCCATCACTTCTTGGTAGAGACTGTGAATAGAAATACCTGCAGTTTGGGAATTCTGCTTACAACTTCTTTCCTTTCTACATTTTCAGTTCTGCTTCAAGGGTATTACAGGAGGGCTGTATCACCCACCTTGCTCAGCTTTTCCTCTTGTGTGAAGTACTCACTACTATGGAAACTTACTGTAAGAGAGCTTTGTTTCTTGTCTCGTCTGCCAGTTGTTGTACAGAACAGACCATAATACAACACGGAACATCTCAAGCATCATGGCTTAAGAAACTTTTAATACCATGCTGGAATAGACTCACTCCAAAATTTTTCTCAGTGTGGGAAGTGAGTGTCTGAAAATGGACCACTGGAGAAATATTTGAGGAAACTGATGTTAACAAAGAGGAAAATACTAAGCTCGTAAATCATCCATTTTATTTGCATGGCCTTGAGCAGCTACTGATAGTGTAAGCATGACTGGACATTACTTGTATACGTATTTTTCTGAATCACCCAACACCCACAGTGTTTGATAACTGATGTCTATTTTGAAGAAGATATTTTAAGGTGTTGCTTTCTGGTGGATATCAGCAGCAAGTTCAAAACTTGTGTTCACACCTCCTGTACTTATTCTACTAAAGCTAGCTAGCAGAGTGCTTCTCTGACCTTAATTGCCAGTCTGTTATATACAGAACTTTGTGCTGAAGTTTGCTCTATATCACTGTGCTATGCAATTTCTTTCTCTTTTCTTAGCAGATATTAATTTTCCTTTATACACATGCCAGCCATCTGATATCTTAGTTCCAGCATTTTTAACATTCATAAACAGGCAAGTTTAGTTTAATTAAGCCCTGTGTCAAAACCGTGCAAAATGGTTGTGACTTAAACTTATGTTTCAAGAGCACTAGTTGTCTTTTCGTTTGATGCTGTTATCATACAAGAATATTAAAAACTTTAGGGTGCCTGCTTCTCTCAAGCTCAGCAATATCAGTGAGCACCCAGAGCCTTTCTGCGAAGCTTGCAGGACTGAACAGGCAACAGAGGTGTGAGGCACAGGGAGCTGTGGGCAGAGAGAAGTCTTCGTGTGCACATGCAAACATCTGCATTACTTTTGTGAAATTACTCATCTGACACGTTTTGTCACGTAGAGAGTTGAAGTCTGTGAGTCAGAGGCTGACTCTGAATTCATACTTGACTTTCTGTAGTAAATCCATGCCTGAACCTAAATTTAATTGTAACTGTTTTCTAAATATGTCTTGACAGCACTTTTGAAGCCATTTTCTGTCTTATTTGTACTCAGCTCAACCAGCAGCACAGGCTTTTTTTTACTTTTTTGACAGCTTGCAAGAGTTGACTTCTCCTTGCTCCCCTTTCCTGTGCCATTGTTGCCTGGAACAGACTCATCTTAGAGTACACCTGGGAGACTGGGCAGAAAGACCTCTGTTTTCCAGGTTAATGTAAACTGGTGGAAATGCTGTTAGGAAATTTATTTTAACAGTTTCTTGTACAATTCATTTATCTCTTCCCAGGCCCCTTTCCACTTCTTTGTTCGCTGAAATGAAAGGCATAAAATTCCAATAATGAGATCTGTGGAGTATCTGACTCACCTTCTATTGCTTTATAAAGTCTAATTTTTTGCTTCAGTTCATTCTAAACAAAGACCATGAAAGAAAACTAAGCCCCCATAATTTCTGGACCACAAAAAGCTTGATACTGAATTTGTAGGGCTTTACAATATTCTTAATTTAATCCACAGAAAATGACAGGAAATTTAACCTTCTTTTTGAGGTGTAATTTTTTAAAATTCATAATAATTTTTTATCAACTATAAAAATATTTTAAGTTCACTGTACATTTAAAGAATTCTTACTATTTTAGAACACAGAATCTTCCAATATTTCTGAAAAAAATATCTTTTCTGGTTTAGCACCTACCTACATATATGTCCAGTCAGGATAAAAGGGCCTTACACTTTTAGCAGTCATGGATTGCTCGGGCAATGGTTTGGGTGCCTTTTCTGTTCGAGATACAAAATTTCAGAAGATGCATTTGTATTTAAAGAAAAGGGGTTGTGTCTTGCATTTGAAGCCACACATTACAGACTAAATACAGACTAACACCAGATCAAACGGGAGCTGCCTTTCTGGTATGTTTTGCCACAGATGCATAATCAGGGAGGAACAGAGGGCAGTGAAAAAGAGCAATGAATCAAACTACTGACCTGGAAAAATTATATTTAGTATTGGTAACTCATGCAAATGAAGTCATGCTGAACTGCCAACTCTGACAACCACATAGAGTTGTATAAATTAATAATAAAACTTCCTGGTTTGAAGATAGAAGAATGTTTTTAAAAAGCTCTTTTCCTTCAAGGTGGTGGTAGCTGTTCATCCTGCTTCTGCCATGCTATTGTTATATACTTGGTTACAAGTTATCAAATCCATTGTTAGAATTGGCCCCGATTTCAGCAGTGAAGATGATCACTTGTGTTTAGTGTGCGGTGTGGGGAGCTGTGCAAACACAACTACTTGCAGAAATCTGTTGTGTAAGACTTGTTTAGAGAAACACAACTAAAAACAAATACTGAGGCAGGATTTGTAAACTTCAAATGAAAGTGAAAGCAACAATCAAATACCTTTTTATAGCTTTATTTCCATCCTTGTCATTTTTGGCCAATGGAAAGATGCAACAGAGTGTGTTGCTGTTACAGCTGAAGTGACCTGCTTCTCACAGCTTTCATTCCTTGAGCTGGTTGACTGAAAAGTTCTCTGTAAATCAGGACTTGAAAAAGAAGTAGGAGAACTTGAAGCAGAACACAAAGGCAGCTGTCAGTGCTGTTGAGGAGTTCAAGACTCACAGCCTGGCGAGGATTCAGAGGTGCTACTTTATGTGTCCTGCTTAACCCTAGGCACCAATCCACACTCCACACCACAGCCTTGTGAACAGCTATAGGGATAGATAGAAGATGGTTGTGAGGGATAAGTGAAAAGCAAAATATCTGCAGTCTGTTGTCTTCTGATTCCTCAGTGCCTTCCTATGCTCTTGAGAGTACAGTGTTACTGTAAGACCTTGTTTCTTTTCTGTTCAGTACCATTTTTCATGTAGTTCCCTTGGGATAACTGCAGCAGAATAACTGCCTGCTAGTTTTCATCCAACTCTTATATTGGCAAAGATTAGGATGGAGTCTGCTGCTTTTTTTCAGCTGAAGGTGCATTAGGTCCTTAGCTCTGCCCTGGAGGTAAGGAGTCATGAATTACTCCAGTGGAAAAGTATGAGCAATGTAGGAGCTGTCTGGAAATGGGCACCTGCTGAGCAACTTGGTGTTCAAGAAGAGGGGCAAGAGGATAAACAATTCACATGAAACAAGCATGAAAGAAGGTTAGAGGGACACCAAATTTGTTGACTAGATGGAGTTGGGAGCCCAATGTTGTAGTGGAAACTTTGCCATTTGTTTGCCCACTGACCTTGGGCAGTTACTTCTCTTTGGCACATTAGCACTATTCCTGGTGTATTCTGTTGAAAGTGTTACATGGGCACCATGTCTTTATGGGTCACTTTGCTTTCCAAGGAGAGTGTGGAGGCTGCACTGTAAGAGTTCCTACAACAGGAGTGTCATGTGCACTCTCCCACCACACCTGCTGCAGCCCAAAGGCTCATGCTCTGCATGAATGAGGTGCTCATGTACACTAGCTGGTTTTGTCCCTTCTTGAAGGGAAATGCTAAATGAAATATAAACAGAAATTATTAACTGAATCCTTTCATGCTCTGGGGATTTTTCTGCAAATATTACATCAGAAGTGCCTCCTCTCTGGTGCCAAGACCTTTCTGTTCAGTTTATTTTATAATATCTTGTTAGTCTATTTATGATGATGCTTGCTTATGGTTTTTATTCTTAAAAAAATACTGAATGTAGATATCCACTGAATGAGAACATATTTTTCTTTCCATTCAGAGGGTATCTGAATTCAATTTATCACTTCTCACTTTTTGGATGCTGTAAAAGTTGAGTGTCACTGGTTTTTTGAATTTATGTCTGCATCTATGGCTAAATTTTATATACTCATTTTTGAAGGGTCAAAGGCAATAGACCGTGAGCTTTTTAAAATGAGTGTGTGCTTACTGTCTGGCAAGTCCTACATAATGCTTTGAATTCACTATATTTAGAGGTAGTTTCAGTAACAAAAGGTACTGCAATTGAAGTTCTCTTTATACTAGTTAAGATAAGGTGGTTATTTCATCTACTTCTACAGTTGGGAAGACTATGAGACTCTTATTGTAACTCATCCAGAATTACTGCCAGTGAGATTTTGATGCTTTCTTGTACATTTCCACGACACTATTGAAAAGGTCAGCAAAAGCAGCTACCTGATACAAAGGTGATTTAAATTCAGATGTAAATGTGATTTGTGGTTAAAAATAGAAATAGGTCGAGAAAACTGTTAATAAGAGCAGGGAGTACATAAAGTTAGTTCTAAGAGCTGTAAGTAGGGAGTGTGAGGAAACATGTAGGAATTATACGATCAGAGAAATAATCTTTTCTACTGGGATCTACAACCCAAAATGTTATCCTTAGGGTTGGTGTGTGATAAATAATATTTCTAATTATTTTGTGAGAGAATGTAGGCTTTTCAGTCAGTCCGGGTTTCCTTTTTAGAAGGTGAAAAATATACCCAAACCTATAACTTAGCTAAATCCTGGTAAAGAGTCTGAATCTTCAGAGTCTTTACTTGCATCAAGAACTTTGCACCTTCTTGATTGAATCACCATCCCTGTAGATGTGGCACTTGGGGACCTAGTTTAGTTGGCAGTGCTGAATTAATGGTTGGACTTGATGTTCTTAAAGGTCTTTTCCAGCCTAAATGGTTTTATGATTCTATCTAGGTGCTTTCAGGGATTATTTGGCAAGTAAAACTGCAGCTTTCATATTTGATGTCAAATATATCTATGTTTTGAGAAAACAAAATATGCTAGTTTGTTCCACCATGGTAAATTGTACTGGGTAAAAGAGTCAGTTGCTCTGAGAAACCCTGAAAAACTAGCAGCAATTTCTGACATTTCCTGCTGTGGAGGTTTGACTACAGATTTTAAAACAAGGAAATAAGAAAATACTTTTTGTAGAAATGACTTCATTTTAGAATGGTAAGAAAAAAAATGAGTGCTATTACTCAGTAATCCTTCTGTGTTGGGTTTTTTTTTCAGTTGGTTGGTTATTGTTTTGGTTTTTTGGGTTTTTTTTGTTGATTTTTTGTTTGTGGGAGGTTTGTTGTTTTTTTGTTTGTTTGTTTTTTATCCTGCCTCTGGCCTGGTCTCCAGCAGCACTAGGGGTTTTTTTGTTTATTTTTGGGTCTTTTTGTTAATTTTTGTTGTTTGCTTTTTTTAAGTAAGCATACAAGTGAACCCTTGCAAGCGTCAAGACTGAAGCATTTCATATACAGAATAATTCCTCTAAAGGTGTACCTTGCTGAAAGTTCAAAACATATTTACATGGTTGTTCCTGGAGTAAACCAACACCACCAGCACCAGCAGAATGAGAAAAAGGTTTTTTTTGGAAAAAAAAATTGTCCCCTCTTGGACTTCAAATAAATCCCAATTTCAATTCCATCAGATTTATCAGTCCATGCAACTAACACTAACTCTACAACTTTATGCCTTTAAGACTTCAAGAAACAAAGCTATCTTAGGACCTAAAACAAACCTGATGTAAGGGGGGAAAATGATAGAGCAGCTGACAGATGGCCCAGAGAAACTGTGAAAGAATGAAATTTCAAGGTGTGTAGTCGTGTAGTTTCTCTGAATGTTTCCCCACACTTGCTGTCTTTAGCACTCTGTAGCTGCATGGATTGCTGTCTGAAGGTTTAACAACAACAAATGTAGTAATGATGATATGGCATTAATTTGAGGAAAGAACAATTTAAAATTGGACAAAGAGAAGGATAAATTAAAATGAGTTAAGATGCTGACACTTACTTATGTCTGAAGCAAATGAAATTAAGTAAAAGATGCTTTGATGTTTTAGCTGAGAGGAAGTAGTGCTAATAGTCTTTGCTTGAGTAATTATGGCAATAGAAAATTCCTGCTGTGATCAATATTTATTTTGTGTAATATTTTGGTAATACTCCATATTGGTGCTAAAATCTAATTGGTGGTACTTTTGTAAACACAGCTAAAAGCATGTTCAAAGGGTGATAATAACTGATGTTTCCTAATGAGACATTTACAACATTTTTTGCATTATGAGTATGCTCCAGCCTTTTGATGTTCCTTATAATGTCCTGAAAAAAAACCCTAGATTCTTACTGGCACTGTTCACTTTTTATTTTTATAAGCTAATAACCAGGTGGCCAAATGGAAGAGTTATTATTAAATTGTCAGTCCTTCTGGGTATCTCAAGCCACTGGTTCTACCCAGGAATTCATTCAGGAAAGGAGATGAGATCCTGCTAAGCAGACAGGACCACCTTTTTCTGAAAAATGTTCAGTTTAAGTTCAATAATGCCAAGTCCAACTACATCCTCTGCTAACCTACTACAAATACTTGTTCTTTTGACCACTTCTATTGGTGATCCCATTACTTTTTTTGAAAAAAGTCTGTTCCTGTCTTCCAGTCAGGATTGCAGTTACGTGGAATTGTAGCATCCTCTACCGACAGTCATCTGGGACATTAAATCCACAAGATCCCTCTTAATGTCTGTCCTTCCGTCCTTCTTTTGGTTCCTGCCTGATCAAACTGTTTCCTTTTTTATTACCATTCTCAAAGCCTATGCACAGTTTTTCAGATATTTTAGTGACTTCTAGTCCTTTCAAATAAGTTTAAGCTGAGATCCTTGATTCTTCTCTGACTTGGAGCCTGATTTCCACCTGACAATGCCTCTTCTACTTACTTGTGTGGCTCATTGGCATTAGGTTGTTTCCTCTGTGAGAAATGAGAGCTTTCTTCTCAGATCTGGTATCATCAGTTTTGGTAACTTGATGCAGCAAGAGTAACACCTGAACAGTCCTGGAACAATCTTTGGATACATCTGTTGTAAAATTTTGTCAAGTGTCTAAGGAGCATGTGGGAGCTATGACCCTAAGGAGCTGTAGCAAACCAAAAATGCTCTCAATTTCAAGGCATTGTTCTGCATAGAGATTTTTAGTAAACAGCTTAGGCAAAATGACATATTTCTCAAAGTCATCTTCTGTGAAACAACTGAAAATTTCCCCTGTAACCTCTGCAACTCTCAAAAGATCCAAAGTTGAGACTAATCAATGTGAAAGTTACCACAAAAATAACCCAATTTTGCTAGTGAGGATATAAAATTGTTTAAGGTTGGGAAAAACCTCTAAGATTGAATCCAAGAATTTCCAAATGCACCACTAACATGCAGATGTGGTGCTTAGGGATGCAGATCTCCTATAAGTCCCTTCAGACTTTCCTTCTCTTTTAAACTTGTAGCTGCTGAAAGAATATGTACTTAGTGTTACAAGAGCAGTATTACAAATTCTGCTTAGATTAATGATCCAGTAATTTTTTTAAAGATAGAGAAGAAAAGTTTGCATATTACCTTAAATAAAAAGAACATCAATTTTCTATGAGGGCCCTTGACCTGCTGTCTTGGCAGATCTCTCATGACTGGGCTATTTCTCCACTTAGATGGCTCACTGCATTAAGACCATTGTCTGTTACCTTAATTATATTTTGAAATTATGCTTTAAACTTCAAGTTCCTTTCAAGAGAAAAATAATATTTTTGTCATTGAAGTAGATGCACAGGTTTGGAAAGAACAACTAGTGCTTTATAATCATTTCACATCACAAGTCAGACCACGTATAGCCTAAATATAGATTAAAAAAAGCAAAACTATAAGTTTCATGTGTAAAATTACTGTATAGATCACTTCATCCATGTGTGTTAATTGCTAACTGCAAACTGCAGATACCACAGTGGGATTAGCAGCCATTTCCCATCCACATTGATTTTTCTGGAACACTGAACTCAGTCATGCCTTCTTTTCCATCAACATTGAATAAGTCGAGGCAATATAGACCCATGTGACAAATGGAAAATGAAGGGATCTGGAAACATTCACTTCACCTTGAGAAATTAAACACTTTTGCTGCAATGCAAGAGAAGTCTTTCACTGACATTGGGAAGATGTGGCCTGAACCCTACACCACGCTTGCTCACACATCCAAAAAGAGTAAGGCCATTTTGCATAAACGTGGTATGCCCTGTTGCTAGGAATTAATAGGGGCAGCAGGGATTTCTCTTTTATCCTGTGACCTCAAAATCCCTGCATTTCTTTTCCCTCCCCATGTCCAATTGGGTCAGAGATAGGAGATTAGTGCACAGGAATAGTTTGGGAGTTTCAAGTTGTAGGGGGCTTGCTACAGGAACTGGTGAAAAGGATTGGATTAAGGGACTAATGTAGAGTATAGGGTTAGAGATAAAGACTGAAGCCTTACTGAAGTGGTCTGCAATCACTGTCTCAACACTATTGTTGTGATGACTCAAATCTCCACAATTTTTTTCTCAAAAACTGAATCATCAACTTGATGCTCTGAAGGGACATGAGGACTTCCAAGCTATCAACAATGAATGGCAGCATTTTCACAAAATTCCCTGTGGATAATCCTCCTCTGTGGGAATATCCATGCTGAAGGTAGCAAGAGGTTTTATATGACCATGTACAAATGAAGAAATCAGGTATTGGGAGAGAGAGGAATCTGGTATGTGGGATCAAAACTGACATGAAAAGGTTGGTTTATGAACTAGCAGTGGGTTCCCCCCCACTAAACAGCCCGACTAAATCAATCTGTCAGGAAAGACAAGAACTCAGAAGGACGGACATCAGTCAGCTGGTGTGTGTCTAAACCCAGGAGTGCAAGAATCAGATGGTTGATCCTAAGCGAGGATGGGAAGGCCTAGGTATCTGTGTACTGCAGAGATGAGAAAGGGGAAAGAGTAGCTGGTAAGATTATTACAGTTACAACAGAGTTTTAAAGTAGTGTCATGAAGTGGGTTCAAAGCCATATGAGACACCTGCTAAGGTTGAATTCTTTTCTATATTAGTTTACTTGTTAGGAGATGAAAGCGAATTGCAATTCCCTTGCAATTGATGCTTAAGGTTGTTAGTAATTTCATTGATTCTAGTAAATCAGCTTTAAGACTAATTGAGGTTAAATTGGTCTGACTTAGGTCAGGCAAGACATTTAAAAATCTAGACAGTAATGGTCCATTACTCTCCAAAAGACTTTTCTCAGGTACTGTTTTTCAGTGTATTTAAGCATGTGAAAAATATTGGATAGCCTAATAATTCCTCTGTAAACTAGAAATATTGTTATGCATGTTTTTGTAAATGGGATTGTATCTTGCCAATAAAAATTCTATTTGTCCTTGATGAAAATATAAAAGGTGGATGGAAGGTAAGGACACAGAAAATTTCACTGCTTAGAATTTTGTTGAATTTCCTATAAAATCTCAGCTGAAACTGAATATGAACTAGCTTGAATAGAGTTATATATCTAAAGCTAGCCAGAACAGTTAACATAATAGGCCAAGGGTAACAGCAATCTGTCTGGAAATTGGTATTAAGAACAAGTTTATTAAATGTCTCCTTGTTTAAGCATTTAGAGAGGGTATTGATAATAGTTTAATGAAATCTGAAGGTAGTACTGAAATGATGAAAGAGATGCTCACGCTAGCTGAAGTGGATAATAAAACATTAATTTGGGGAAAATATAAAGTTATAAGAAAATAAAAAGGTGAAAGTTGGCAAAAGAAACCCCACAAAACAAAAGAAAGAGTAATTTGTATAGCTGAGGAGGATCTCAGCAATGCCTCACAAAAAAATCACTATGCTAGTGGGAAGAGACTTGTGTGGAAAGTGGTTATAATGAAGGAGATCTAGGAGAACAGAATTGTGGTAGAAAACTACGTGCTTTTGATGCACCCATCCAAAGTTGATTTGCAATACAACAGCATCTAAGGTAGGAAACTTTTTGTATGGCACTGATGTGACAATTCAGAGCAATTTATTATCAGAGAAGTAACAAAACTTAGGCATTTCAAAGACTGTGGGATCAGAGATGGACAGAAGAATTTAAAACTTAAATGTATCACTGTCACGGAGACAAATGGTCCTTCATCTCCTTTCCAGACCTCTTTTCATGTACCAGCTCTGTGGCATGGAAGGGTCACATGCTGCCTGGGATGGGGAGGAAATCCTCACTCTGTTCCCTGGCAGTGGCCTTTTGCTGCTCCTGGCCTTTCCTGGGAGCAGCCAAGCCCCAGAGGTATGGGAACAAGCACCTGTATGGATAGTCAGTGCAGGGCCTCAGCCCTGGGGCTTTACCACCTGAGAGGGCTGGGCACGTTCTCCTGTGGCTGCCACCACTCCTTGGGGGATG
Source organism: Campylorhamphus procurvoides (assembly GCA_013396655.1). NCBI lineage: Eukaryota > Metazoa > Chordata > Aves > Passeriformes > Dendrocolaptidae > Campylorhamphus > Campylorhamphus procurvoides. The sequence goes on along the minus strand of WBMV01003598.1, from coordinate 2,486,837 downwards.
AGCCAGGCTGAGCCCACCTGAGCTTACCTGGCCCAAGAGGTGCTGACCCAACCCAAGCCTGAACAGGGCTGAGCCAAGTTTCAGATAATTCAAGTTTCATGCAAATGTCAGAAATTTCAAAGTAATTAACCTGTTGAGAAGCTTTGCCTTGTCTAAGGCAACAGATTATCTCAATAGCTCTAATCTAATATAACTTAGGTTCAAGACTCTAAAATAATCTATTTGGTGATTTCAAGGGTGCATAAAATAGGGGTGAATTTTAAGAATTTTAGCCAAAAAAAATTCGGCTGTCAGGACTGTTCTCCATTTCTACTCTTATTCTGATGTGCATGTATTGAAATTGCTTATGGTGGGTTGCAAATAAACAAAGTAGAAAACCCCATATTGCAGAGCTAAGCTATGTAATTCCTTGCTACGGGCTGTTGCAGATGCTAAAAGTTTGCTGATGTTCAACACTGATTGGGTACACTAATAGACGAAAAAATTATCTAGGCTATTAAAAGAAACATGTCAACTGTGGTCAGGAAATTTCAGAACAATAAGCTAAAAGCGAGGTGTCACTTCTTGAGAAATATGTTTCTCATTTCCTTTCTACTTTTCTCTAAGAATCTTCTATTGGCAGCACTGTGTGCAGCATACTGACCTAGACAGATCTTTCATCTGAATCAACATGGCTGGTTCCATTTTCTCACTGAATCTTTTTAGACTTAAAGCTGTACTCTTTTTGAAAGACCTGTTAAGTGATCTTCACTATTGCAAATCATCCTGTTTACCTCCAAAGAAATATCAGCAGGGCTCACAGAAGTGGTCACTGAGTTCATGTAGTCCATAAAACAATAAGACACCTGTTCTTCACTAAATGGTCTCATTTAAAAGGAAAGCATTTTCTGTGAAGAACTAGACTGTAAATAATCAAAAATAACCTTGCTTTCATATGCATTTTTCAGCAATAATTGGGAAAAATACATTATTCTACTATGTCACACATCTCTTCAAGTTTCCATTTGCCTAAGCTCCTGATCTATTAAAAACTGACATAAAGTCATGTACCGGAACTAGCTCTAGAAATTGCTGAACTTAGAAAAAAGCTGCTCGTTTATAGGGCCTTGATATTGCTTGAGGAATAGTATGGCGTTTTTTTAATAAAATAGTATAGTTGTTATGAATGCAAAGAACATTCTGCTTTCCAGATAAATTTGAAAGAAGTAGATAATGTAGATTATAACTGTAGACAGTTTACCAGGAAAACTAATTTGTTTTTAGTCCTATGGGGAGCACAAGTGTCCTTTAATCTTTGGCAGAATTATTTCACATCCAGTCCTTACTTTGTTGCACTTCTTAAGTTTATTTTCATCAATTCTGTTTGTACTGCTACAGTTAAAAAGCCCTGTGGCATTATCTCCTGAGGACTTCAAGGACAAAAAAATAGAGCTGGTAAACTTCAAGGTTAACTCGTGGTCCTTCCTGAAATGACATGAAATATTATTGTATGTGATCTTACCAGCAACCTGTCCTCCTTGTTTCTTAATAGAATATGATCTTCCTTTACAGAAATGGACTGAGCTACAGTGAACTGAACTGAACTGAACAGAACAGTTAGTAGTGACTCAGCTGATAGAAGTGGAGCATTTGATGGGGCAAATGGAAGGATTGTAAGTTCCATGCTAAAATGTCATGTCCTTGTGTGTGTGTTTTCTCAAATGTCTTAGCCTGAACTGTCGTCTGTTTGCAAAGCTTCTGTTTCTTTATGAAATGAATAGACTTTATTGGGGTAGTTAAACAGAGATGGCTGTGATCTCCTATATTTTCACTGATAATCAGACTGAATTTCCTGAAAAATGAAATATGTTGCTGAACAGTGATTGCTTCAGTGTACCATTGGTTTAGGAGACAAACCTTACTGTTTCCTGCCATGGGGTTAACATTTATCAGAATAGGAGATTCACTCATTTTCAATAGCTTAGTGGTAGGATTACTTAAAGAATCATCAGGGAACAAAGTATTCTCCTTTTATACAATACTCTGCAATTAAATTTTATTGAAATCTAGAGTGAAGTGTGTATAGAAAACTAATGAATAGTACTGTCAAACATAGAAGAATATGTATTTAAAACTCAGTCCAGTTGTGGAAGGGTTGAAAGGGTTGAGAGTGAAAATATTCTTTGTTTCCTGCAGGCAGCATTTGATTAGGGTATATGTCACTTTCCAGTTAGTTGATTAAAAAAAACTTTCTATGCAGGCAGGGAAAGTTTCACATGGAAAGGCACAAATATGATGTTACAAAGAGAAAGAACAGTGGTTTAAAGTAATCAGTAGTCTGATTTGGCATTCCACACTCCCACCCTCTCCTTACTGCTGTGTACTGGAGTAAGGATTGTGATTTTTTTGTTTGTTTGTTTTTTTGCTTATTCCAACCCTTCAAAACACTGCAAAAATGAATCTCTCTGGTCAGATAATTCAAAGACTGGGGGTAGTGGAAAGGAGGAGAAATGTTTCTCTAATGGTGTCTAAATACCCAAAGCAATATTAAGTGTCCATTAAAGATCCATGGGGAGATTGGAATAAAATCCTACAGACTCAGTTGATTTTTCAAGGGCAATCCACTCTGACTAGATAATCAAAAGATCCACCTCAATGTGGTGGGTACATTCTGTCTGTAGCTTTTCAGTCTAGTCAATAGTAAAGAATATGCACCATGAGTTGTATTTTTCGTAGAAAATAGCTAGTGATAAGAAAACTGTCAAAAGCTGAACTGTTAGAGGAAATGATTATTTCCACGAGTTGTCAGACTCTTTCCTCTCTCCCTTACCTTTTGAATGCCCCCTTTGAGTGACTTAGGAGGTAGGTCCTGCTGAGTATGGAAAAGTGGGTTTCACAGTGTGCACTGCACTCTGTGTGCTCTGCTCCTGCAGGGAGCCTTGTGTGCTGCTTTCCAAAAGGATGGAGCATGGGGAAGAGCTGAATATGCGAGAGGGCAAATAAAGACTGCCTAGTTCCTCTGTGCTTAGGGACAAACGTCATCCTGAGCATTTTCCTTCACCACTTGTCTCAGGATAACTCCATGAAATGAACATTCATGAAAAGTTAACAAGCAGCTTTGTCATTAGATGGTCACCTGATGCTCATAAATGTTTATTCCGTCTGTGCTGAAATGTTGTGACTTACACTGCACGACAGGTGAAGGGAATGTCCAGCCCTGAAGTTGCCACAGGCCTAATGTTTGCTCAATCAGAAAACTTATTTGAGCAAGCCATCAATGGTTGCACATCTAGGTATACCTACAACAAAAGGACATAGGGTGCTAATGAAATTGTGCCTGACTTCCTCTGAGTTCACCTTCTAAGCTAGGGTCCTATGCTGGAATACAGATAGGTCCTCCTCACTCTGTGTGTCTGGTACTCTCATTTATATCTGTACTCTCATGGTACTCTCATTTAAGTACCATGAGAGTAAAGGAAGAGTGAAAGGATCGGAATTTTCTGGCTGGAAAAGGGAAAACAGAAGGTAAATGTGATAAGAATGCATGGAAAAGATGAAGAGGGAATTAAGGATTTGTCATTCAGGTATTGGTTTGGGGTTCAAGAAATCAGGGTTATAAAATGAAATAACAAAGAGTTAGGTAAAAATCCCCAAGAATTTTATTTGTGCCTCATATAGTGAAACAGGGGAACTCTGCTACAATGTGTTGCAAAACCCAGTGTTTACATGGATATAGAGAAGCAACTAGAAAGCTTCATAGATGAAAAAGAGCTGTTGATCTGTTATCACGAGCTGGTAAATCACAAAGATATTACCTCAAACCCCAGAATTGGTAAATGAAATTCACTAGATGACCTTTAAGGTCCCTTCCAACCCAAACCATTCTATGATTCTGTGAATTTCTTGCACCACAGGTCACTTGTGACCAGATGACTCTATGGGGAAGAATAAATACCTTTGCTTTATTACAATCTTTCTGTTAGGCATTTGCTGTTGCCTCTTGTCCGAACAGTTGGATGTCGGGTGATCCTGTCACTACACAAGCTAAGTCCTTACGCTGATGTGGGTTTCTTATGCAGTGGACTAATGTGTCTAAACTGTAGCAGTTATAATGAGACTTTTCACTGTAATTTTCGTTTAATTTCTGCTGTTGGTGTACTTCTGTTCTGGAATGTGGATGACTGCAGCCCCTTAGATCATGAATGTGGGATCGCAGTAAGAGAGATGTGAACTTTAGTAAGGCAGGAGTTAAAACAGAATTACAGGACTGCTAGTCCATGAAGTCATCTCTGCACTTACTGACATTTTGCAAGGTCAGTAAGCTTGCTGCTGCTTAAACAGCTCAGCTGTTGATTTTTTCCTCTGGTTTGGCTCTATTTACATGTGTCAAGATTCTAGAAAGCTGCCAGTAGAATTTCTGTCTAAAGCCTCCAAGGGTGGCATCTTCTATATTTAGACAGATAAATATTTTGATTAAGTTTTAATTCAGTATATTTATTAGACATCCAATATCCTAAGTAGCAAGGTAATATACCACATACAGACACCTAGCAGCTATCCAGCTAATTGTTGAAGAAATCTGATTTTGATTTCTGCTGTATTGATTGCTACTTTTCTTTCTATTAGAAAAATTGCTTACCACCTACACCCTAGCAATACTGTTGATACTCCAGGTGTTACATTTCTTCTCTCAACATTGCATTTCTTTGCAATGTTGAGGGCACTTGCTAGTGTTGAATTAGGAAAGTTCTCCTCCTGTTTTCGTTTCTTTGAATAGGAACAGGAAATTGTTTTGTTTCAAACTGCTTTGGAAATGTGTATATCAAATAAAGATACACTTTTTGAGGGAACATGGTGCAGGGAATTAGATAACTCAGTTGAACATTTGTCCCACAACTTTTGATCATGCATATGATCTCTAAATAGCCTATCTTACCCCTCTCCTTTTTCTATTATCTCCTATAAAATATATACTACAGTTAATTTCTGTCAGTTAAATGCAATCGTGCCTGGAATATGAAATCCACCTGCAGGGTTGGGTTGCTACAGAAGTAGATAGTAAAGTGAAAAAGGAAAGAGAAATCGAGATAATTGCATTTGATTTCCACTATTCCCAGAGGGCAGTTGTGCTTTGCATGTACAGAGCCCTTCATTATCCCATTTATCAGATATATTTAACTGTTCCTTCTTTTTTGTTCATTTATAATGTAGATACAAAATTTTCAATTTCTTCGGGAAATCAATGTTAAAATAGAAATTATTTCCATTTTTTTCCTCCTTTAATATACCACAGTGTCGTTAACATAACTTCTGGTGAAGATTTCAGTTGTTCACCACTGTTCATCTCCAGTAGAAAATGAAAGAGTACTCAGGGAGAGAAAGTGGTCTCACTGAAGTCAGGTTTATATTTTGCCCCAGGAGAATGCATCTGGCTATCTTGGACCTACAGATATAAACAGTTATTAAAATACTGCACACATTTCAATACTATAGTTAGCCTTGGTATTAGGCAAGAAGCAAAACATACTGTAATAAGAATGAATAATAATGTAATAAGAATGAATAATAATAAAATCACTTAGCACTTCTTTCTGCACACACATTTTATTTGTGTCTTAAGGTTGAAGCTGCTGTCGCAAAACCATTCTAATTACCTGCTCATGTATATTCATGTATGAATGACTGTGAAATTATTGTTAAGAGAGCTCTTTTTAAATGTTTTTTTCCTACTGTGCTGGCTGTCTCTGGCATCTGCACCTGAAGTCTGGAAAACAGAGTTTGTGGGTGAATTGAACAAAGTTTTACAAGCTCTACTCAAAATGGTGCTCTCTTCTCCTGTCAAGTGACAGAAGTAGTCTGCATTGATTTCTAAAACTGTCTGGGTACCTTCTAAACATTTCTGAGAGATGAGTCCATTGCAGATTTATTGGCAGTGAAAAATATTCTGCCTGCTTGATTTTCTGAAGTACTTTTAAGAACCCAATTTTTTATACAGATGAAGAACTTGAGAATTGAAGTTCGGCAGATGTGGCTGATTCCATTCTGCACATTTCTGAAACAGTCGCAGGAGATTTGAGTGAAATTTTGAATGCCGCAAACGTTTTCAGCTTGACACAGTGACAAGTTTACAAGACTCCCTGCAGGGTCTGAGCTAATTTTAGATGTAATTACAAAGACGTATTTAACTGATTGTGTCTCATTAATGTCAGAAGATATGACTGGAGCTTTTATAATACTGAAGTCATGTAAGCTACTTCATTATTTTGGTATAAATCTAGAACAACTTAATCCCTCTGCAGTATCTCTATATCAACTGGATAATAAAAAAAGTCATCTCAGTTCCATATACTATTATATGAACCATTGTTCTATAAAGCATGATATGAGCACAATTGTGCTATAATCTACCCTGAAAAGTAACTTCTATGGTAACAACTCCCAAGATGATGTCCTGCATTCTGCATGCAATGAGAGGAGTTAATTTTAAATTTTTGTATCCTAAAGGAAAAAATGGAAATACCATGAAATATTTCTGCTGTGGAAACATTTCATAGAATGGTTTGAGTTGGAAGTGACCTCAAAAATCATCCAGTTCCAACCTTTCTGCCATGGGCAGGGACACATTCCACTAGATCAGGTTGCTCAAGTCCAACCTGGCCTTGAACACCTCCAGAAATGGGGCAGCCACAGCTTCTTTGAGCACCTGTTCCTGTATCTCACTGCACTTACACTGAAGAATTCCTTCCTAATATCTAACCTAAACCTATCCTCTGCCAGTTTAAAACTATTTTCCCTTGTCTCGTCACTCCTCGTAAAAAGTCCCTTTCCATCTTTACTGTTAGGCTCCCTTTAGCTACTGGAAGGGGCTCTAAGGTCTCCTCAGACCCTTCTCTTCTCCAGGCTGAACAAGTCCAACTCTCTCAGTTTTTCCTCACAGGAGAAAGGCTGCAGCCCTCAGATCATCTTTATGACCCTCCTCTAGACTTGCTCCAACAGGGCCATGTCCTTCTTATGCTGGGGGCCCCAGGTATGTGCTCCAGGTGTGGTCTCACAAAAGTGGAGCAGAGGGGTAGAATCACCTTCCTTGACCTGCTGGCCACACTTCAGATGCAGCCGAGGATCGAGATGGCCTCCTGGGCTGTAAGCTCACACTGTTGAGTCATGTTGAGCTGGGTCAACCAGCACCCCCAAGTTCTTCAGCTCATCCATTCTCTGTCTGATCTGTATCTGTGTTTGGGATTGCCCTGACCCATGTGCAGGTGCAACAACCTTGCCTTTATCCAATTCCAACAGAAGCAATATATGTCTAGTTCCTAAACTGCAATAAACTTTGAGTAATGAATTTAATTACTAAAGTTGAATTTCTTAATAAGTTCATAAATTGCTTCTGTACAGTGCCTGCTAATGATCTTGAGAAATACACTATTGAAAATACTTGTGCAAATACAAATGTGCTCATGCTGGAAAGAGGCTGAGCTTCTTGTACTTTAAGAGGCAAAATGTTTATACAAACATTGTGATACACATTGACATGAAAGTACCAGTCATGCATAGACATTCTGATCTATCCTTTCGAGCTGCTTGCAAAGTGTATGAGGAAAACTATACAGAATGCCACACTTTTAGAGTTTAAATCCTAGTCATCTCATCTGTGCAATTCAACCATGCAACAACAAATAGATAACTTGGGGAGGGGAATAAGGAATTTTAGCAGGAGAGCCAAAATTTGAGACCTTTGATATTGGTTGTTTGCTTCCTCTGATGTTTTGCTTCATGCTTTTCCTTAATGTCTGATTGGAAACAGGGCACAACACTGAGTGACTGATAAGATTGTGTAGTGGGAGTAAAAGAACTAGTATGATCAGAGCATTAAGCTGAACTTAGCTGGTTCTTGACACTTTTACAGAGTGATATCTTGAATGCTGTCAGTGACTCAGGTGTTAAACTTTTTACTAATGCTTTCCTTATTTTTTCTCTGTGGCCTACTAGGCATAAGTCATGTAGTGTCAGGTATCAATAACAGTAGCCAATTTTCAATCAAAAAACCCCCCCAGTCATGGGGCTAGCTGGGAGTAGAAGCATCTCAGGAGATCTTGCTTAATGCAGGTCATATAGCACAGGAGAGGGAAGACCTTACTCATAAAAGAACAATGTATATGGGTAAAAAACGTATTCCCTGTTCCAGAGAAGGATGTGAAGAGATACTCTGCTCCTCTAAGTAGCTGTGGCCAGCAAAGACAATCTCACTTGATTTCAGATATCTGAAAAGTGGATTTCTGCATCTAGATTGGTTGTCTAAGCTCCTGGTGTAGCCAAGTGAGGAGTTAGCACCTCCATGTGGTGTCCCTAAATGAAGCTGAACCATTCTCAAGGGCATCCTGTTGCTCCTGTGTGATTCCACAGAGGTTTGATGAACCTCTTTAGAAATAGCTACAGTCTAGTGGGGACCCTTTTCATGAACCAAACTCAAATACACAGTATTGTTTGTATTCCTCCTAAAGAAGGGAATCTTTTACTTCATTGTTCTAGTTTGTAGCATTGGCCTAATCTTTCAATAATTCAGTTGTGTATAATACAAATTGAGATAATACCAAAGCAATTTTTGTTGTGAAACTTTTAATGTTGAGTGGAGAGGTGGCAGTAACAAGATCTATTGCTAAGATTATGTATGCTAGGCAATATAGGAAGGTCTAGAATGTGAATAATTCTTTGTTGAAATAGTATAAAACTTTCCCATTTTTTTTACTAATAGCTCAAGGGGTTTATTTACATGTGCTTTAAAAATAGTAAAAACCATACCTCATTCAGAGATAACCAGGCTGTATCCTTGCATTATTTTTTAAAAGCAGTATAATTTCAATTGTTTCAGTGATGAAAATAACTGAAAGGACCAAAATTCCAGGTGATGTTTTTTTTAAAAAATTAGTTGGTTGTGCTATCCATTATTCTTATTGCTAGCTTTGCCATTTTAATTTTTATTCATGTAAACATTCATAAATACTTGTGGACTATTTTCATGGTGACTATTAAGTTTGCTAGAAATGGTTTGTTTTAGTATTCCCTTCTTTTGTTTTGCATCTGTAGCTGTAAACATGAAAGCTGCATATAAGAAAAAAGATTTAATTTTCTATGTGATATTGCTTTAATTTCCAGCTACTTCTTCCTTTCCTCTTTCCCCTGTGTCGGTCCATTCTGCCTTGTATAATGTAATCCTAATAATATCCCCTGTTGTTCCTATGCTGTTCTTTACCCTGGTAGGAATTTTTTTTTCATACCATGCAGTTTCTAAACTAGATTTTACTGCTTGTGCCAATTTTTAAGAACCTGTAGCTACAAAACCAGCAAATCTTTACTGTGGTTTACATAAGGGTACATAAGGGACTAAAGGATGGCCATATACCTAGTCAAGAGCATCTTGTGTTATTCCCAGGTAAACTTGCTTATACCTAGGCAGCAGGATTTATCAATGTCCAATGAAGGAGAAATTTCGTTTCACTGTTTTAGATGGTTTTGGAAATAATTGACTTTGGTGTAAGGCTGTCTGGAAAGGAGGGCTTCTGCAAGGCTGATATTATCTTACAGAGAGAGCCCTTTCTGTGGAAAGATCTAAAAGACACTGTAACTGACTTATTGGCAAATGGCTTATTTGCTTTCCCTCCTGGTTTGCTCTGCTTTGCTTTAAAATATGCAGAGCTGGTGGAAACTGTTTTTCTTGCCTGTAGTTATGTCTTCTTCTGTGACTTTTGTAATCATGATTGTGAATCAGAAAGGGCAGAGAGAAAAATATTGAAATATAACAGGCTGTTTCATGTCTCCTGGGGTCTGTATTTTTATTAATTTGGTAACAAAAACACTGGATTTAATCCAAATAGTTATGCAAAGACAGAACTAATTTATTCTGTATGGGTTTTGCCACTCTTATCTTTGCTCTGCTTTTAAATTGGTATGGATATTTTTCCAACTATAAAAGTAACTCTTTGCATATATAATCCAATATACCCTGTCAGTTTCTTGGATAGGGCTGAGAAATTGTGTGTGTGTATGTACAGTTCAGAAACAGGCACATATTTTTCAGAATGTAAAAAATTAATTTTTGGCCATAAGGCATAGTTTGCTAGGATTAGGATTTTTTTAAGCCTCTAGTCCAATTCCCTGTGCAATTCAGGGCAAATTTTAAATTACAAGCAAAGTACTCAGGGCCTTGTCTAGCTGAGTTTTGAATATACCCAAGGGTAGAGACTCCACAGTTTCTGTGGGCCCTAGTCCAGTGCTTGGCCATTGTCAGAGTGAATTTTGTTTTTCCATTCATGCAGACAGAATTTCTCTTGCTTAAACTTTTGACTATTTTTCCTTGTCCTTTTCTTGGGAAGATATGTTAGGTGCCAATCTTAGCTATTATCAAAAATGTTGTCTCAGAATATAAATATACTTGCCAAATCCTGTACTTTATTCCTTCCCACATGTGGTAAAACAGCTTTGAGAAATACTTCTTACAAAACAGTGGATAACATGATGCCTAATGACTCCCTTATTTTTTATTTATATGTGGAATGGTATATTTTCAATGCCTATTTATTTGAAATTGATTCAAACTAGGTTAACATTACTGGTCAGCTTTTCTAATCAACGTATTATATGTTCCCCACTGTATTTTCTTTCTTTAGTGCCTGAAATAAGTGTCCTTTTCAAATATGTACTAATTAAGTTTCTGATATATAATGATTAGGGTCTCGTAAACTAGTTTTTCCCACTCTCACATGCTTGTATTTAGTGGCTGTAGTAAACTGTGCATTGCAAACACAAGAGGAGGGCAAACAAATTCTTGTATGGGTTTTTTTTTGTGTGTGTGAAAGCAGACCCTAACTACACAACTGTTCTGTACTGCTCTGAAATGAAGTAAGGTTACATTCAGCTCAGGGTTTTCCTGTACATTTATTTTTTTAAAATTCTCTGGTTTTTTTCTCTAGAGAAGTTTAATTTGCAAATAGCAAGAGATGAGACTCCTCTGCAGCTTGTCACAGCACTATCTTTTCAATTAAAATAAGAACCCTATACCCCAAATGCCTCAGACAGACAAGTCCAAACTGAGATCCAAGTCTCTTAACTATACAGAAACAGCTGTAATCATTTCAGTCCTCATCACAGTTGAGCCACATGAGTGGATTTGTCATAGGGTAGCTGGCTTAGTTTAAATTGCTTTCACTTGTTCTTCTTGAGCTGAAAATTACTTATTCAACAAGTATGTTAGTGAGAGCAAGATGTATCATTCCTAAGGAAGAAAAGGCCTTTACTATAATCGCAGTGAATAGAACAAGTAGCTTTACAACTTCTCCTTGAGAGGCAACTTGGTTTCTTACACAGAGTAAAACTGCATGAGGATAAAAATGTAGAAATGTAAAAATGCATTAGAATTTTGCTTAACATCTTTAACCTCAGAAATACTGACAAAACTAAGGAAACACAACAATTGTTCCCCAAATACAAGAAAGAGAGCTTAAATTGCTGGGGAACATTAGTGTTTTTCTATAAAGTTCCAGAATATAAATGGAATACCAATGGTGAGAAAACAGTTTTCATCTCATAACAAACATGAAATATTGCCAGTTAGTGATCAGAACCATCATTGTGCTTTGAGGATGAAAAAATAAGATTGTGTACTCTTTATTTATTCTTTGACATCCACCAAAATAGCTTAATTTTAACCACTTCCACAGGGAGAAAAATTATGATATTAAAAAGTTTTTACTTGATTGCATGGGATTAAATCATTATGGTTTATGTAACTATGAAGGAAAATGGACCACTGACTCACAACAGTTTTGAAAAGCTGTCCTTGTGACTGAGTGGAGTCCCAGTTGCAGATGTATTGTGTTCTTTGTTAGCTCCTCATGCTTCTTTTATGTCTTGGCCCCCCATTATGGATGACAGTATATTCACCCATTTTTTGGATATGTTTTCCAATAGTACCTACAAATCCCAGGACAGGGAACAGTAAAAAGGGTCATGTGTTTGACCGGGAAGCTGAAATGGATTATACTCCCACTAAACTTGGGGAATGTTTGTGGCCAGTTTAGAAGAACAGAGAGCTTAGTGAGACTTTACCTGTCTAAATAAACAGGGTTAGAGGGGAGCAGAGGGGTCTGAGGTTTTTTTCTTGTTTTGTTGTAACCTGCTGTATTCTTTCTTCAGTTGAAGTCACCTGGGGCCTTTATCTTGATGTGAACAGAAGCCAAATCTCACACTTCATTTTTATTATTTCAGTTCATATATTTTATCAAATAAGGATAATAATCAGCATTGTTAGAACTACAGAATTTGTAAGTTTTTTTGTTAATTACAATATTAACAGAAGAGCCCTCAAAACTAACCCTTGTAATCTCTCAATTGCTAAATTCTTGATTCTTGTAAAGTTGTTAGTATTTTTTCCTTAAAAAGACATTGGTAATAGTAATGTAGTAACAGTAACATCAATATATCTGCAAATAAATTAGGTACTTATCAGCCAGGCAAGGCATGTCATTGCTCCCTGGTAATTTTCACCTGAGTGGTCTCCTTTGACATCCCTTCTCCTTGCAATTCCAGTCACCAAATTAATGTGTCGTACCTTGTGGTTGCTTGGGAACAAGCTCTTGTCTGCCTGCCTTTATGAAGAAAAGATTCTCCCTCCTGTCAAATGAGACTTACAAGGTGCTTCCGACTTCTGGGCAGTGGAAGGAGGAGCAGGTGGCCAGAGGGTCAGGAATAGAGTGGAGAGAGATGTTGCAGGAGCACTGGGCAAGAGGCAAATGAGATTGACCGTGCAGCCTACAGCTTCCCTGAGAGCTGTGTGTCAAAAGGGCTGTGCACAGAGGTGAGAACAGCTGGTGTGCAACAAATCTGCTGGCAAGAAAAGAATCTCCCTCTTCCTAGGGTGGGTGTGGGAAGGACAGATGTCTGCATGGACCTAGACACACGTCTCCTTCACAGTCAAAACATGTTGAAACTAACTCTCCTCCTCTTCTCCTGCCACTGGGAGTGGACCCAGGAGAAGGCAGTAGATGCTGAGCAGGTCTGTCATCCCAGAATGGAGAGCTAGCTCTGACATCAAGCAGTTACAGAGGCTGAGTAAACCCCTCTTTATCCTCTGTGACCGTAAATCAGATGCAAACTGCTTCACCAAGTAGTCAGATTGCTGTACTCACATTGGGGAGAAGGGGACAAAGTATGTGTAGATTTGACTTCCTCTTTACTGAAAGTAAAAAAGCAATATTCTCATTTCTTTGCATAAAGATTTATGTAGGGATTATAGGTCATTATCACCACTCTTTTAATACAATTGAGATAAAAAAAAAACTTTGAAGGCAGTATTTCCCTTCTGTGACAATTACTGCATTATCTGATGGACAATCTTCGTAAATCAACAGTGAAGTGACAAAAAAAACCCAAAAGTGTTTGTCTTGCTGCCTATCAGACTACTCTAAAGCAGTAAAATGTTTAAAGGATTTGCTGTCTATTTATAGTGCCATTTATATTCACTAGTTTCAGTCAGAAAAGTAGCTGTCTCCAAGCAATGTACAAGATAAATGGCAATGGACTTTCTCCCTACAACAGTCCTTGGTGCCAGCATCACTACATAATAACAAGTGAAAAATAATGAGAAGAGTAACAGACTTCAGAAAATGAAGAGTGGTGAATAGTTGGAGGGAAGTTATTTTTAGTTTCAGAAAAGGACAAAATGAATTTTCCATGGTTTATATATGAGGAGTAATAATTGATTTTATGGCACTTAAATCACATCTATTCAAAACCTAAATTGTACCTTATCCATAGAATAATTTTGCAATGAGAAGTGATCAGGTAGGATTTCCATTGATGTATGAGGAAATGAATTGGCAAAGATTTGAATGACTGAAATATGCTCTTATCTGGTGTGTTGGCCCATAAATCAGAACCTGGCCTTCTGACATCCACAACTTTTCTTGTCATGTGGCCAGAGCATCCGACAGCACAGAGCCAGTGCTGTCATTTAAAGATGATATTGTCAAGGGATAAGCTGGTTTTTGTGAAATTAAAAATTCCTCGGAACCACTGATTGTCTGTTGCAGGAAATACTGAGTAAATAGTAGACATAAGGGAACTTTTACACTCTATTTTCAGTGCAGTATTGAGGCATCCCTAGGCTGTTAGTTTTCTCCCCCGTGTACCTGGAGTGGCAGTCTATCACCGTGAAAGTCGACAATAAATTTAAAGCAGTCACTATGTCATCGTTGCATTGTTCTATATTTGTCAGCTACTGGTATGAAATGAATGAATGAATGTAGAAAGGGATGGACTATAAAATATTGCTGGGTAAACTGCGATTATAGGTAGGAAAATACTGAAGGGAAACATTTTGTTCTCTCTATCTAGTATCACGGAAATGTCTCTTTTTTTTTCCTCTAACTTTCTATTTGTCAAGGTAAATATGTGACTAAAATTTAGTATATACAAAATGGCTACATCAAGATATACTAAGATATAACAAAGAAGACAACTCATGGAATCTATTATTTGATTAAAATAAGAAGGAAAATTTGACCTGTCACAATTGACAGCTCATGCCACTGTTGTTTTTCCTCTGTATGGGTTTAGGGAGGAGTGCTATTGTGCAGATTTTGCCTCTGTGAAACCAAAATATGGGAAGGATATTATTTACCAATCATTGTGAAATATGATAGTCTAGTATAAGTATGCCTCTGAAATCTAACTGGCTGTATGTGGAACAGGGGAAAAGCTATAATAAAAATGAATATTTATGGTTTCTATCCACTGTTCAGATGAGCAGCATGTGCATATGATCTATTATTTTCATCCTCAAAGTGGTTTGGTAACAGAATGAGGAATTACTTATTGTGTAGGGTAATCTGAATTTAGAAGAAAGTTTCAAGCCTGAAAAGGATTTTTCTGATGGAGATGCACTATTTGTTTGTTGTTGTATAAGTAAAAATGTAACTATGTAAATGTAACTATTAGAAATTCATTGAAGCCTTAAAGCACTATTCTACTATGCCAAAGTGACTTGGCTCCTGTGTTGAAGAACTGGTTCAGTGTACTATACAAACCACTCCCTCAGTGGTGAGACCTGGTTTGTCCTCTAGTCTTCAAAACCAACCCAACATATTTCTGAGGATGTTGAAGCTGTGGGAGCACAAACTGAAGTTCTTGTTATAGAGCAGGAGGTACTAGATAAATTTCAAAGAAGTGGAAAGAGATTGTATGAGATTAATAGAAGTCAGAGTAACCTCAAAGGTTAGCACAGAGATCTCCCCCTCTTCCATGGTGACCCTATAAAAATGGGGCATGACAGGATGGAGGCGATGATGTGAAAGTGACAGTATAATCTGAGGGACAAATAAACAACATTTGAGAGGATGAGTAAGGTAGAAGAAAGACTTGTCTTGCTTTTGAAAGTGACCCAAAACTAGATGATTTGATTTTGGCAGTGTGGAGGAGGGAAGAGAGGTATAGCACAAAATAGGACCTTATTGTTTTGCTGGAAGTTTCTCTTTAGCCAGGGCCCTCTTATATCAAGTGTGGAATAGGAGCACAGAAACTCTAGACACATCTGGATAGGAATGTGCTGGGAAAGAGAGGAGACTAAGAGAGAAAGAACATTAAGAGGAGAACACTTTTCAGACTATCAGTTTCAAACTGAGTCTTCTGGCTTTAATTTTTTTATGCAAGTTTCTCACTGTGCAGGTAGCTGAGCACTGGAACAGATTGCCCAGAGAGGTTGTGGAGTCCCCCTCACTGGCTCTTCTTGGTGGTACTGAGCAATAGGACAAGGGACAACAGGCAGAAGCTGATGTGCCACCTGAGTATGAGTAACCAAATACGAGAGGGCAACTTCGGCATCCCTTGAGATCTCCTCTCACTGGAGATATTCGAGAACAGTGGGGACACAATCCTGTGCCATGCATTCTAGGATAACCCTGCTTGAGCAGGGAGTCTGGACCAGATGATTCACTGTTCCAGCCTGACCCATTCTGTGATTATTTGATAGGATTTACAGCTGGGCTAGAAGCAAGTCTTTAGACTATGTTAATTGAAACACTACAAATTCACTTACTGGTAGTTTAATAATGAGATTAATAAATTAAGTAATTTCAGTTGAAGTTCTCTTTTCTGTCTCTATGACAAAATGCAATTCCTCAGTGCAATCTTACAAAAAAGAAACAGTATTCAGAGTAATAAAAATTTCTCATGGAGAAGGGAACCTGACCTCATCATTACCAGCCCTGAGCTGGTAAAAGCAGGAGCTTTATTTTAACAAACACAAAAAAATTTCTCTCCCTCTTTGTATTTACCATATTGTGGACTTCAGTATAATGCACTGAACTGGCTGCAGATGATTCCAGGCAGTGGATGGAGAACAAAGTTAATGACAATCTGGGCTGCATGGGTGGAGGTTACTGGGTGCACCTGGAGGGACTGCTGCTGGGGTCAGGTGTGATGGCCCCAAGAGGGGCAGGGAGCAGACATTGCTTTGTGTCTCAGAGGTGCCTTCTCTTAAGGAGGGTATATGGTTCAAGTAATCCACCTTGGGGTGTCAGCAGGGTAGAAAGTTGGTGACTAAAAAGCTTAAAGGAGCAGGAATGCTGTGCAAAGATGAGGCTTTTAATGCCCTATGCAAGAAGTATATGGAGAAAAGAGTCATGTTGCTATCTGGCAGTAAAGGTTCTGAATCAATGATGACCTTTTTATTTTCACAATTTCTTCTGACCACTGTGGAGGACTGTGGCAGCTTCCAGCAGTAGTCTTTCTATCAATGGTAAGTGTGACATTTGAAGAGGCATAGCATATCAAGTACTTTGAGGTACAAATGTCTATAGCTGAGGTGCTTCTTAAAGCATATTAATCAGTAGTAGAAGAATAGCTTCAGAATGGAATGGTCAGAAACATGTTCAAAGTTAACGCACTTTTGACATTTCAAACATTCTTTGCGCGTCCTGTGTAATTCATATCTGTTTAAATTGTACCACATACATTGCTGCAAAGTACTGATGATGTTTTGCATGTACAAGTAAAACTAACTTTATCCTCTGCATAACTAACTGCTTTTAAAATACTCTTATCAATTCAGAAAGGAAAGAAACTTGTTAAAAACCGTGCAAACTTGCAGTAAACTTTGTTCTAGGCTTTTATATTTACAGTACATGTAAATGTAATTTGAAGAGGGAAAAAAAATGGGGAAAACTGTGTAAGCACAGGAAATATGGCTGTTACAGTATTGTTTTCTACTAAGGCTTTTTTTTCTTTGAAGTTTACTTTTTTTGGGTAAAGTGCTTCAGTTTGGCACCAATCTACTACTGGTGTTAATTAGAGAGTTTTAAAAAAGTTATTTGCTGAAAGGTCTTTCTATCTCAGAGTGTGAGTTGCCATCTGGTCTAAAAATGTTCAAGTTAAACTACTTGCAGAGGACTTCTGCTGCTGCCTTTAATAATGTTACTGCTGCAGTGGTGCCCCAGTGAACCGATGATTTACAAATTGTTCCTCTTTATGATAACTTGCAGAGGTGTGGTGCCTAACTATGCCAGGTCTTCTACATGTTAAGACTTTTATGTTTTCCTACTTGTATCCCATGTGAACACCATGGAGCCACTTGTCTTATCTTCTCACCAGACAACAGAAATTGCTTTTTAGCAGTGAGGGTGATATGGCTCTGAAGCAGTCACTATGACAAGAAAATAAGAGAGTTTAATATTTTTTTTCTAGCTGACTTTAAATGCAAAGGTAGTATTGATGACAGTTTAGTCTTCAGTTCACTATATATGAGTTATTGCTGTAGCTGTGATCTTATATGACAATAAAGTTCACAAGCTTTGCTTTAGTTTTGCTTTTACTCTTTTTATTTAGCCAAAGATTTTATAGTAAATAACAGAAATTCTTACAGGTATCTTGTATGCCTTTGTATATCTAAGTGAAACTCTAGTCAGAGGAAATCATGTATGGATGTCTCAGAGCTGTATCATCAACTTTTTCAGGCACGAAGCGTATTTGATCATGCGAGGGGTGCTGCCAAAGTGGGGGGATTTTTTTTTTTTTAAACTTCTCTACGAATTTGTTCCACTTCTTTAGTAAGCTGTGGAGTGCTCCTAAAGGTGTTAGCTTGTAGTGTTCCATTTTGGTAATATTTTCTGCTCGAAACTTATGTTATTAAAACACTTCCTGGAGTTTGTTCTCAGTGCTTCTTGTCTGAGCAGAGACAAAGAAAAGTTGAGAAGGTACAACTTGCATAAGATCTCTGTTTCAATGCAAAAGCAAGGAGCGATGTGGGCATGAGAGTCATGCACAACCTGAATTTGTGTTGCTCACACATTTGTCTCCTTAGTACCAGCTGATAGGCAAGTTCCCAAGCTTCTTAACAGAGGATACTCGTTGTTACAGCACACTGTATTCTCAGGTGTTACACGTGGTGGTGAGATATCCCAGCTCCTTGTGGTGTTTAGCTCTTTGTGCATCCTCACCAGACTAAGCTACAAATGTAAATATGAGAGGTGTGAAGCATTACTCCTGTCAAGCTGGTGGCTGCTGCTGTCTACCTCTGCACTATTAACAAACACTGGCAAGTCCTATACTTGGCTGATATGTAGGGCATTGGATGGCTTCTGATCAGGGCACTTGACACTTAAAATGCATGTTAAAGCCTCTCTACAAGTTAAATCTTGTTTTTCTTTGTACTTGTGTTAACTTTCTAATCATACAGGTATGATTATATTAACCATAATTACTGCAAGTAGCTCATTGCCGGCTCCTGACTTAGATCAGACCAGATGGCAATTAATTATATAGAGAGAAAGACAGATGAGCTGAGGAGCATCCACTTTCAGCTCTGCCTTTGGGGTCAACTGCAATGGTGCTGTTCTGTAATGTCTAATGAGCTAAATAAGCATGTCAAATGAAAGATGCTGCTGTTGCTGATAATGGTTTTTCCTCTGAGAGCCTGCTTTTGGAGCACTTCACAAACTCTAATTAAAGAACCACTGGAACAGGCTTTGCCTACCCAATGGATTGATGTTATTGTATCTGCTTTCTGTGGATAAGAAAATCAGTGCAGAAGAAATGTCTTCCTACAGAGGAAATCAGCATAGAACTGAGATTATTGATCAGGTCTTTGTTCCCAGGACTATGCTCAAATGTCTTGTTAAACAGGGAGGATCCGGTGAAAATGCAGCTATGAATACCAAGACTTTAGAGAAACACTTTAAAAATAAATAAATCAAGATGCACCATCTATTGACAGAAGCAGCTTTCCT
This sequence comes from Campylorhamphus procurvoides, assembly GCA_013396655.1. Lineage (NCBI taxonomy): Eukaryota > Metazoa > Chordata > Aves > Passeriformes > Dendrocolaptidae > Campylorhamphus > Campylorhamphus procurvoides. The sequence continues at coordinate 2,467,584 of WBMV01003598.1, read as the reverse complement.
TAGTAAGAATGCTTGCTTAGTTCCCTAACTTTATTCTCATTTCAAGTCTCTGTTGCTAGTGGGCAAAAAAGCAAATCAAGCCAAGTTTTATTTTGCAGTTGATTTCCACCCGCCCTCTCACTGCAGTCTTTTTGCTTGATAATTACATTTTAAGTCTTGGCTCAAATGCATGGATTAAATGGTTCATGACTTTACTAAATGCAGGTTTGAAGTTGTCCTTCTGTTTCACAAAATCTTTTTGAATCTTAAAGTGGACTGTTTTTCAGAAGTAACTATTTATTTTAATTTTAAAATGCCATAATGCCAATTTCTAACAGCTTTTGTAGTCATCATAGCTTGTCATTATCTTCTGGTGTAAGTAATGACTATATGGCTAAACTGTGTCAAGATGCTATGTATTTCTATCTATACTTTTGTTTCAACCTGCCATTATTGTAATGAGTGCCATATTATATCTTCTAATGTGTAGTCACCTCTTGCACAGCCCAGAAACTTTGCCATTAACTTAATGAATAATATAGAGTAGAAATTTTTCAAAATTCTATGGCCAATTTAACAGTCTGTGTATGTGAACAATCAAATTTTACTGCTTTTCAGCCTTCATATTCGAGTGTAATTCCCAGTTCTGCTGAAATGATCTTTTTAGAGGACCTTGCAATCACTTCAGGAGGAGGTATAACTAGGAAAGAAATAACTTGCTCTTCGTGGTGCAGCCTAACTAATGCTCTAATTGATGGGTATGTGTTTTGCATCAGTGATAATCATGTCTTACTGTAGAGACAGTTTTTATTTGTTTGTTTTTTCTTTACTGGAATTCTGTTTGCGTAAATATCTCATTCCTAATAACTTGGTAATACCAATGTCATGGCTATGCAGGTGATCTCAACAATGTATGCCACAGATTAAATGGAGTCTGAATTGATGGAATTTACTGTGCAAATAGCAGGCATGCAATACAATCTTATGTTCAATGATACCATTCAGTCAAAACAAGAAACCATGTTTTGAACAATCCTAAATTGTTGTTTAAACCTGGGTATCTGGCCCTGTGGAAAAGGTGAAAGCCTGCAGAGGGGCAGGCTTGAGCAGAGGGGTGTGAAATCTAGACTGAACGAGGAAAGGGGAAGAGGATATACAGAAAGAGAAATTAGAAGAATAAGAACCATGGATGTATGGAAAGATTATGTGGGAGCAGGAGGATTGGCCAAGATGCTTAGAAAAGGAGGTAGAGACTACTGACTCTGGCTTCTTGAAATTTTTTGTTGTTGTTCATATAAATAAACTACAAGAAAGCTGTGAGGAAATACTAATATGTCCCTCAGTGTACGTGTTTATATATATATATATATATAAAGGTTCCAAAACAAAAGATGACTAAGTGTACAAAATAAAATTCTCAGAAATTAAGAAATGCTAATAATCCTCAACTTTAACCAACCTCACTTGTGTATAGTCTTTAATTAGGATTACATATGACTGATTATTCAAAAGTAACCAGGCAACATCAGAATTAATGAGTTTATTTAATCAAACAGCATTTAACAGTTTTAATTGTAATTTATTAGCAAAGGCTTAAATTTTCTCACCTGACCTTGCAGTCTTATGGTACAACTAAAGTAGCTATATTTCCAAGGTGTTTAGAAATAGCTTTAGATGCTACCATGTCTTTAGAGAGAGCACAGTTCACTACTCACTGTGACATTTGACTGCATTTCTTCTTATTAAAATGTCATTGCGGGAAATTACCTAACTTCCTCACCAGAAGAAGATACAAAAAAACCCTGCAAGGTCCTTGAACTGTTCTATTGAGCTGCTTTTCAGAAATAGGAGAAAAAATTGTATTACTTTCATGTTACGCAATCATCAACTCTGTCTCTCACAAATAACTATAGTCAACATTTCTGGCATAGCTGTGCATGAGGTTGACTTCTCAGAACAGCAATATTCCACTAGTATTAGAAGCTCTTATTGCAAAAAGAAGCCAGATATTCAGGTGACTCGATGAGAATGCGAGGGAAACTGTTTTCGTTGTCATGGCCTGTAAAGTCCTCTTGCAATTCTATTTATTCCTGCAAAAAAAGGAAAAAAAATATTCCTTCCCCTCTCTAAATTGAAATAAAGCACAATGGTCCTTGGTATCTTACCCCCACAATCCAGGTTTTCCAAAACTTCTGTGTTCAATAGGCTTTAATTGTTCCTGTGAGTGGAACTTTCATAGAAAAGTTGTTGCTGAGTTATTATATTTGCAACCTTCAGCTGTCATTAGAATGCCTTTAACAAGTAATGGTTTTGGTCTGTGTCAGCAATCCTCATGGCTACTCAGAAGGAAGTAATGTTGATGTGCCAGGAGTCTAAATATGTATGGCTGATTCCATACATGTAGAAATGCTAATGCAAGAACTTTGACTTATAGGCAGAAATCATGTTTATTCATAACAGAGAAAACAGTCTATTATGCATTGTGGGCAGCTCAATAAATAAATAAACAACAGGCCTAGTAGAGTTGATTATGATGACATTCACTGTTTAGTGGTGTTTCGTTTCCGTGGACTTCAGTCTTCTGGAAAGGCAGCTCCAGCAACTGGTGGTTTTCCATAGCAACATTAGAAGTTTTAGCTGGCAGGAATAGTCTTTTATGTATTGTTGAAGTTCAGGCTGCCAAAGTAACTCTTAGTTGTGTATAAATACAGCCTGTTTTGAATTGACCCAATGTAATTTAGGGGGTTTATTTCTTTATTTAAATAACAGAAGGAAAACCAAAACAGTGTTAAGACTGGGTGATGGAATGGGAACAATTGTGTAATTGCACACCAAAAATTCTTTCAGATTTGTTAATATGAAATGTCATATGATGATTTCATTCATCTGCAGTTCTTGTCCTATGAGACCAGGTATCAGAAGTCTGCAAGTAGGTACTTGGCTTAGATTTAAGATCACCGATATTAGAAGTGTTATCCTTTTTTAAATAACATTCATATAATGTGGAAAGGAGCTTGTGCATTATACTGCCTCCTCTATTTTTTCTTTAATTCTTGTGTAACTTTTCTTTGAAACATTGAACGCTTATTCACCTCAGTATGGAGAATGTATGCAAAGGTAAATTTGGCAGACTGATTCCCACGTGGGGAATAAGACGATGCTGCCAGTTGCTGAAGCTGAGTAGAGTTCCATTTATTGATCCATCTGTTCAGGAGTGGAATTACAGGACAGGAAGGCAGATAAACTGAAACCGAGAGGAAAGTACAGCAGCACTTTTACAGAGACACTGTTCGTTTAGTAATTTTTTAAGTCATGTATCGCTTATGTACAAGTGCACTTCCTCAGCCAGTGCTCCAAGATCTGCTGGAGTTAGCAGTTCCTCAGGGAGGGGACGCTGTTCTCCTTTCTAGTCTAGGCTTTTTCTAGTCAGTGTTTATGTTGTCCCCTGAGTGCAACAGGATGGTGCTCAAATCGTGTATTTTATCAAAAGACATACTGGGCTCAGAAACAATCCAGGGTGACTTTTGGTCTGAACTGAGGTGCAATTTTACATGGTTACGGTGGTCGAAAAACTATCTAAATTGCAAGTGGGTCCATAGGCCTATTGAACCTCCTGTGAAAGGATTCTGTGTGACTCTGGGCTTCTAAGCTCAGCACCTTTATGCTTCAGTTTGGGAGGGGGAGCAGCTCATCGCTGACCCTGTAATAAACAAAGACTTGGCAAATTCCAACACCTATTAATACCCCACAGCTGTCTGTAATCCTTTAATATATTTGCTTGCTACTGCAGGTGAGTTTTGTAAAAGATAAATTCCCTGGAGGAAAACCCTCCCTGCAGGTATCTATTACAAATTTCCAGTTGCTGCCTCTCTGTGTGCAGATGGCTGATCTCACCAGCCACTGGCTGCTGGTGAGCCATGCCAGGATGGTGCCTAGCAGCTGTCCTCATGTGACACTCTGCTTTGCAGCAGTCCCTGGGGAGCCACTGCAGGCATTGTTTCTGCTGGCAGCCCCACTGGTGGCACAGCAGCACAGAAAGGGAGTTGTCTGCACCTTTACCAGCTCAGGAAACCCTTTAAACTGCTTGTTACAGCAGCTGTTCTTACTTGTGTTGTCCCACTTTGTGGCAACTTTGCCTCTTTTGAATACCCTTTATAAGGTTTAATAATGAGGAGCTGGGAGTCAGGGCAACTCCTGCAGTAACTGAGTGTAGAAACACCTTAGTGGATCTTGCCCATCCTCAGCATGGGCTGTCCCCTCCTTTGTACAGTGTGTGTCTTGGTTGGCTTTGGGGGCCAACAGGGAGGAAGGTTGGAAATCTGCTTGAGGTGCAGCATGGCAGTAGTTCCCTTTTACAAGGCTCCCTTGCAGAGGAGGTGTTTGTTTCACAAGGGCTGGAATGAGGCAAATCCCTGGCCAGGGTAAGGAGTCTGCCACTGGGCCATGGAGCTCCTGCTCTGCTCTGGAGTTTTTCAAACTGCCTTTCTGATGGCAATCCCCAAAAACCATGCGACTCAAGCACTGCTGTGCTTGGTGCAATAGCACACTGACTTTTGCTGAAGCCCCTAAAATGGCATACCAAAATTTTAGCCACTTGGATAAGACTGATAAGATAGTGCTGACCTGCATTTGACATCTGATTTAGGGTAGCCTGACAGTGTCTAGACACCACAACTGTGACATTTCCTTCCAACAGCTGTTGGTAGGAACTTTTTTGATACTGGTTTTTCCTATGTGCAATCAGTGATTGCCTAGCAGTTAAATATAATAGCTCTCTAATCGCCTCCATCTGCAGCTATGCTGCTCCTCACTATGAATGAGGCGCTATGGAAAAAGAACTTGGCTTCTGACAGGGATTTATTATAGATGGGGAGTTTGTCTTTTATAAAAGGCTTGTTTGGTCCATTCCATGAGGTGGAGAGGAAACACCTGGGGCTGCCAGGGGTTTTCCCTGAAGCAGGATCCCTTGCAATGGCCTGGCAAGCTCTACATGGTGCTGGCCGTAGAGCACCTTCCCTAGGCACAGGGGTATCCGTGTTCTTGGCTAGACTGACACTCTAAGAGAGTGCTCCTTTTCTCTTGGGTTTTGCCTGAGCAAAGAGGCCAGGCTCTGCTTATGCTGCTGGGGATAATCCCGGTTTAGCACTCTGGCAAGCCTGGACCCAAACAGTTTAATATCCTGTTGCCAGCATTGCTCTTTCTCTGGTCTAAATGCATGGGAGGTCTCCTGTGTGTGAACAGTGCCAATTTGGGAAGCACTCCTTTCATGTGAATACAGCACTGCTGGGAATTAACTTCTGTGAGTTAATTAACTTCTGCTCAGAGTCTGCAGAAGGTCAACTGTGCCCAGGTTGTCCTCTGACCTTGGGAAAATCTCTCAACTTTCTGGCATTTCTCCATTCATATCCTTCTCATAAAATGTGTTAAATATCTTAAAATGCTGCTGTGAAGTAGCCTGAAATACCTGTGTGTCTTGAAAATTCTGCTGTGTAAAATAACACTGGTCAGATTAGAACTTGAGCTGGGCACCTCAGTGCTTTGCAGAATCCACAGGACCCCCTGGGGTGACATTTAGTTGTTCAGAAGGGCACTGACAGCTTGATGTAAACACCCCCTCAGAAATTAGCAACAAGAGACAGTTTACTACTGCGGTCATTCTAAATGTCAAGCCATACAGGCAGGAACCCACAGGGAAGTACAGGGCAGAAGGTTAAGGGCATTGAGTAGCAGATTTGAAGAAAAGATGCAGTTTTATTAATAAAAGAATTGAGGTACATAGTGTACGAAAATTTTAAATCCACCATTTTACTTGGATTTAAACTTAACTAGCTTGCTATTTGTTTTTTAATTCCCTTCTACCAACAGCAGCACTGAAAACCCAAGGTAGTTATATATAATAAGATGAATGATTCAAATGCTCTTGTAACTAGGAAACCTACTGGAAATAAACCTTTCATGTAACACCTATGCCTCTCTGAGCACTCTCATATATCTGTCAAGGTGTTATTTGATTAATAAAGCCATAGTTTGAGAAGGATACCTTAAAAAAATTGTTCTTAAGAACATTAAGTGCTATCTCTTGTATTCATATGAAAATCCTCCCTAATACTGTCACTTCCACTCCTTGCTACTCACTGAAGAAAGCAATTGGTCAGATTAAACATTTTTGGGAGACGAAACTTAGCCATTATTACAGCTGAGTGGGTCTTGCTGTCTAGAGTTCTGCTGCCTTAGAGCAAAGCCTGTGTTTTCATGGAGTTCACTGCCATGGTGCTGAGGACACACTATGTACCTTCGGATGGAGTGGGTGGGTGTCCTTGGCAGAAATTGGAATGTCTGCAGTAAGGAAAGAAAACAAAACAGGGCATGCCAGGTACTCCTGTAGCAGATGACTGGAAGTCAGGCCTTCTGGGCCTCTACAAGCAGAGCCAAGCTCTGACTGGTTTATGAAAAGGACCGTGTTGGTAGCAGGTCTCAGGCATTTCAAATCTCTCTGCTCCAGGTCCCAGTTTAACTCATAATTCAAAACTCATTCCTTTCTCATTCATGCTTCCCATAAGTCGTTACCTCCTTCAAATATTGCTGATGGTGGAGCTGTTATTCTAGGGCCAAAACTTGCTCTCTTTTGTCCTATTGGCTTATGTCATTGTCAGAGTCCAGCTAACAGTGGACCCAGTGACTCTCAGCCCTCCTCTCTAGCCTGGGTCAGCCCTCTTGAAGCCTTTCTTTACTAGGAATTTTTGCATCCTGAGACAGCGAGACTGAGGAAACCACAGTAGCCATAAACCTTTGTTTCTGAGCATTTTTCTTCAGCCACATTCCTGTGCCGAGGTCTCTTTCACAGTGTGCAATCAGCATTGCTTCATTAAGACACTAGAGGAGAACTGAGGGGATGAGAAAGAAACATAATGATGTTGACAAGCTGCCCTCCACTTGTTGATGAAATTCAGTGGAATGAGTGCAAGAACAGTTCGAACTTGCAGGCAGAGTACTGGGTTGTTGGATTTAATTTATTTTTTTTTAATAAAAGAACAGGAGGTCAAAAAGGTACAAGTGTGAGCAGATCATTTTAAACTTTTGCTTACTGCCCTAGAAAGAAATTTTAGTGTGTATGGGAGAGAAGAAGTTGCATACAGAATATCAAATTGGACATTGTGATCTCTCTTTGAACTCTGTGTTTAAGGTTGGTCAACTTGACTTAGTTAGAATGCAATGACAGTGCCGAGATAGAGTACAGGGTAGAAACAAAGGCCTGATACTGGGGTAGCTCTTTACTGAGCCATCTCATGCAATACTGAATTATAAACGTGCTTCACTTTTGCAGGATGATTTTTATCGTTCTAAAGTAGAAGCTTGTGGTTTTGGGCAAGGTCAGAAAGGAGGCAATGTGATAGCAGGGAACCAGACTGCTGCAATTTAGGAGTAGAGAATTGCAATAAACTCCATCAAACTTGCTCCTTTGAAATGCTAATAAGACCAGTGATCAAAGAAATACAGAGGTGATTTTAATGATCTCTCTGGTTGCTTCTCAAGCAGACTGATCTAAAAAAATTGCAGTTCTCCATTGTACTGTATGTACTTGGATTCCATCTTATGAGGCCTAAGTGGTATTTTTCTTCCGCTATCTGCTTTTCCTACAGATCTTTTGTGATGTAAAATTACTTATCTAGTTGAATCCAAAGGTAAAGCATCAAAATAGAAGTAGTGATGAGCGGTCTGTATTTGAGCAAAAATTTGCAGCAGTTTCACAGGGAATACACTCAGTGGGGTTGGCTTCTGACCCAAAGTAAGGGCAAAATATGAAGCATCCCTGTAGGAAGAACTGGAAAAGTATTAATATTTCCTTAATCTCATCAGAAGACATTCACCAAGCAGTCAATGCTCCTTTCCATGTGTATTACCAGGGCCCTTAGAAGGTACCTTGTGAGACCCTACATCAAAGGCTGAAGCACTGCACCTAACTTGAGATGAGTGACTGAAGGGAAATTGTCCCAAAACTCACTTTTCTAAAGTCAAAATTTTTAAAGTCTAAGGATTCAAAGTCACAGCCTCGGCCCCATTGTCAGATTTTGGCAATGGTCATCCAAACTTCATAGACTTGAGAGTGTGTGAGGTTTTGGAAAAGGAGTATGAGAGGGGAGAGACAGCCCACTCAGAGGGAGATGCTGGCTCAGCTCTCTGCAGTCCAGGAGAGCTCAAAGGACCTCATTTAGGATCACTCTTGGTACGGTCACAAGACAATTGGCTTTAGTAATCTGTAGATTTCCATTCTGGCCACATCCAGGTCTGTAATTACTGGAATTTTCAAAAGTCCAGTGAAAATGATACCATTCCACGTGGGCTATTATTCAGGTAAACAGTGTTTCAAGGCTGTCAGGGCATTACTGGTTATTCTCACTCTTATTCCCCACCACGATCAGGCAAGAGGAGTTCCTGGTACAGTCAGTGCCATCCTCACCTTAGCCATGCAAGAGTTCCTAGTGCAGTCAAAGGACACTTGATCACCCAACTCATCAGACACAGGCCAAGGTCTCACAAGAATTGCTGAGACTGTAGGGCAGCCCAGAGGATGGGGGTGGGATTGTACCCCAACAACCCATTCCTCACAGAGGTGGGAAAGATGGTGCAAATGCCTCTTGCCTCTGTGCCGATAACAGACTAATGTCAGTTTTAATTTGAGGGAAAATTTTGATTAGTCTACTTAATTAGCTGGCCAGAAAAGGACCTGGGGGTGCTGGTCAACAGCGGCTGAACAGGAGCCAGCGGTGTGCCCAGGTGGCCAAGGCCAGTGGCATCCTGGCTTGTATCAGCAATAGTGTGGCAAACAGGTTTCAGGAAGTGACTGTCCCCCTGTACTTGGCAGTGGTGAGGCCGCGCCTTGAATCCTGTGTCCACTTCTGGGTCCCTCATCTACAAGGAAGACATTGAGGCTCTGGAGTGTGTCCAGAGAAGGGCAACAAAACTGGTTAAGGGTCTAGAGGGTAAACTACATGAAGAGCAGCTAAGGGAGCAGGGGTTGTTTAACCTGGAGAAAAGGGGTCTTAGAGGAGACCTTATTGCTTTCTACAACTACCTGAAAGGAGGTTGTAGCAAGATCGGGAATTTGCCTCTTCTCCCAGGCAATCGGTGACAGGACCAGAGGAAATAGCCTCAAGCTGCACCAGGGGAGGTTCAGGGTAGACAGAGGGGAAGAGTTTTGTCACAGAAAGGATGTTTAAGCATTGCAATGAGACTCCCAGGAAGATACTGGAGTCACCATCTTTGGAGGTGTTCAAGAAATGACTTAGTGCCATGGTCTAGTTGACAAGGTGGTATTCAGTCAAAGGTTGGACTCAATGGTCTTGGAGGTCTTTTCCAACCTTAATGATTCTCTAATTAATTACTATTTGCCATGTCCCATTCTGTTCTCAGACTAGATAAAATGGTGAATTATATGGGGAAGGGTAGTGAAGATTTGTTGTTTTTCCTAATCAGTTTTGACTTCAGAAATTCCATTTTGTGCTACAGCAGAAATTGAGTATTCTGGTACATAAATAATCTTTGAATCAGGGATTGCAGGAGCTGCTTGGAGTACACACACTGTTGCCTCCCAATTTCTCTCAGGGTTAGGGTCAACATTTGAACTGAAGGACCACACTTGGCTGTCTGGCAAGTGCCAGCTTTCACTGTTCAGAAAATTTAAACCCAAAATATTTTCCTTGTGAACTTTAACAGCAGAGCAAGTAGACTTGTGCTTTTGCCCTGGAGCCATAAATAAACTTTTGCAGTTTGGCACATTGCTCAATTCACTGCAATGATTTTTAACTCTTTGCTACCCAGGTTGCACACCAAATTTCTCAGGATGGTGTTGCGTTAATATTGAAATCTGTAGTCCCATACACAGAGATTTCCTTAATTGCTGTTGTGAACTGATTGGAAACAAAATATATGTGCCATATCATTGTGTCTGTGAAACACATTAATTAGATTCTGGATAATGCTGGCAGGTTGTCTCAGCTGCAGCTCATGGAATGCCTAATGCTAATGCTTGATTATATAACTCTCTCCACCTCTGAGTCCTAGGTTGAGGATCAATGAGTCCCACTTTCTGGGAACTATTTTGGAACATTGTTTAATTTTTTTGTATTTTTGATTTCACTAGATAGATCACCCCATCCCTCACCATAATTTATGATACAATGGATAAGTGTGGCCCAGGTAGGGAGATTTCTGTGCATTGGAGCTTTTTGCCTGTGCCTACGGCAACTTTCCTTATGATCAATAGGGCATTGAAATCCGTCTCTGTTAATTTCATCTTGTTTCGGAGTGAGATAAGGCTTATGTACAACAGGGACTCCCTTAATTAATGACTTTAGCATGTCATGATCCACGACTGCCAAAATAGAAACATCAAGAGGGCTGTGCTCATGCACGGCCTAAATACAGGCAGGTTTTGGTAACAGCTGTGGAAAGCTTGCTCTAGGATCTAATGGGTATTAACAGAGGTTCTCCTCTCTCCAGTGTATCCATTCTGCTGGCCTAATAAGCCACCCTACTTATTGTAGAGTGAGGATCATTTGGGGCTCAGGGCCAGAACTGAAAAAGACACCAGGATGCCAAAATCCATTGACCTCATCACCATTTAGTAAGATTCTATCTCTTCTAATTGGACAGACTCACCCTAGATATTCAGTTTCAGTCTTACCTGGCTCAGAGCCCTTACACTCTTGCCAGTCAACACTCTGAATGGGTGTCACGATTTGAGGCAATTTGGGGGGATGGAGACATCGGACAATAGTCTCCTTCCTCTGATTCAACAGCCCTGGTTCTCCTCAGTACAGAGAGAGAGAGATCAAATTATGACTGGTTGTAAGTGAAAAAGAAAGAATTCTTTAACAAGAAGAATGCTAAACAACAATACTGATAAAACTGGGTTAAGCTAACCAGAAAACTCCCAAGATCCAACCCACTGGACCAAAACAAGATGGTAGCTGAGGTACCCCCATCCGTTAAAACCTGGGAGGAATGGTTTGGAGGGTCAGTGCTAGAGTGAGGCTGCAGTGCCAGCACAGGCAGTGGGAACAGGTTTGTGGACCCCCAGGCTACTGGAAGGACCCACAAGACACTCACCAGATCCATGGGTAAGACCTGGTCACTGAATCTCCAATGGTGGTTGTAGTCCTGATCTGCTGAGGTGGAATGAGGGAAGGAGACCCTCAATCTGCTGAGTGAAATCCCAGTGTGGTCTTTTATTGGCTCAGGGTAGGTGGGAAGGCCTCGGGTACCTCCCCTGGGGTGGGGAGTTCTTCACTGGATGATTGATACTGGATCAGGGGACATTTCAAGAGTCTTTGACACCTTCTAAGATGTTATGGCTGCCTGTTATGTCAGCACAGGTGGATCCATTATGGCCATCAGCAGAGATGAATATCTTCAGGTCATGTGTGTGAATTGTCCTGATGCCTCCCCAGGGGGAGTTACCAGAGATGAGTCATTTCTGTAAGGACAAAGAAACAACACCCAGCTTGTACCCTGAGGTGACAAATGTTTATGCCCTCAACACCTGGATTGTCTGAATCATCAGCATTCCAGTCTTTTCACACTTGTGGATACAGTCTTCTCCTAGGATAAGATAATACCACCCTTAAGGCCCTCCCCACAGTCTAAATTAGTAAGCATATTTGAGGAAAAGAGAAAAGAAAAGGTGGATACCAGAGTCTTTATGTAACCCAGGACAATGGGAATCATTTTTTGTGTATGATCTTACACTCCATTCTGAGACCTGTTCTTTCTTCTCTTTTTGTAATGTGTCTGGCTTCATATGTAGGGGGATTTCAAGGACTTAAAAGAATTGTCTTCGCCTGGGTCACCAGGCAACCCTTCAGGGTCACCTGTCATGTTTCTATCCCTTTCTTCAGGGAATACAATTAACTTTCTAATCTGTACAATGTTGGGTGGAATGGATTGGATGCATAAGCATCAGCTCAACCTTTTCTTGCAACTTTTCTTTTTTTCTCCTTTCCCCCCACTCCTGTAACTCTTTCTGCAGCTACGCAATCCTCAATGACAGTAATGACTCAGCTGCTTTCCTGCCTTCTATTTCTTTCTTCAGGTCCTGTTCGCTTTTATATTTTATTCTTCCTAAACTTACAAGCGGTTTCTAGGCAGGTGATTAACATTTTACAAATAATTCCTTTTCCATCCTTTATGTGGCCCCTGGCCATTTTTACCTGTTCTTCTACAGCTTTCCAAAAGTGCCATTTATCATGAGCCCATTCTGTTGAGAATTTGGGGGTTGGACTTATCCCATGCTTCTGTAAATAGCCGGTGACTATCACTTGCCATCCTGCCGACTATGCCAATTTGATGCAAATTAGTGGTTTACGGAATCACAGAATCTCAGAATACACTGAGTTGAAAGGGATCACTGAGTGCAACTCCTGGCCCTGCATAGGGTCAACCCCAAGAGGCATACTGTGTGCCTGAGAGTATCATGCAAACAGTTCTTGAACTCTGTCAGGCTTGGTGCTGTGACCACTTTGGTCATTTAAGAATCACCATCAAAGCTATTAGCAAAAGCAGGTCTAAGTTGCACTGAAACTGTGTGACTTGACAGAGTTCAATGATAAGGTTCACTCTATTACTTATTATGTGAATGAAACACACAAAGGAAAATCGAGGGTTTTTTGATGTATAGATAGTCCTATGAAATCCTGTAGGGCACCTTGTGATATAGCAGATGTTAGAGATATTCTGGAAATCATAATGGTATTGTCCTCTTCACACTCAATCTAGCAGCCACGTTCCCATAGCAAAGAATGGAGTGGTGCTGTCATGAAAATTAATGAGAAAACAAACTTTTTTAAAAAACTGCATTTATAAATTTCCTTACAAACTAGAACAACAGAGCTGATATGTAATATCTTACTGCTGAAGTGACACATACGATAATTTTAAGAGCTTGATCCTATAATATTTTGTGGAAATCTGTCACAGAAATCTGTATCATGGTACATTTAAAAAAAAAAAGTTGTGTCAAAACACAGATTTAGCATGTGTGCTAATGGTTTACCTCACATCACATGAGTACTTCATTTAGAGTTCTGTAATGGAGAACTCCTGTCATTCAGGTTGGTCAGGGGATTTTGTTCAGAGCTTTTAGTTTCTGCACTTCAACAGCTCCCATTTTGGACAGTGCTTAGTAGAGATGGTTATTAATGCATTCTGCAACCTTTCTTTGGATGTTGAACTGACAGTATTCACTTCGTGGTTTTGCCTTGAATCCTCTTTTCCTCTCTCATGTTCATTGAGAATAGTGAAAGCATATATGGCACATTTAGACATTAAAAAAAAAGTACTTCCTTTAGTATCTAAGATATGATGCTTTTATTGAAGAGNCAGAAATGTCTCTCTCAAGGCTACAGACTGTCTTTATCAGCCTGTTTCCCATAACTTGGCATGAGAAAACCCAGCTTCTCACAGGTGGCTGGGCCAAACACAGACCAAAAATACCCACATTGAATTCTACCCGAATACAAGGTCCTGTTTCAGGAACAAGATTATAGAATTATTACATTCAAATAGACATGTAGACAAATAATGTATTTCCAGACAGAGCTTGGGCACTTATACCAGAAAGCTGTCAGGACTTCAGGAACAGCATCAGTTTGGATAGTGTCTGGTTTCATTCACTAATGCTGCGGTGACCAGAGTCAGACACACCACTCATAGAGTTATAGTGAATGCTCCAACTTTATTACAGACTTTACTGCTTTATATAGACAATTATAGCCGCGTGTTATAAACTAATTGGCTACTAATTTGCTCAGCTACATAATGATAGGTTTGGCATTACTACCCGTGCACCGGGCTGCCTGGTTCTTGCCTTGCACGTTGCTTCAAGGACTTATCCGAGCTTCACATATTTGTGGCAGCTATTTAGAGAAACTGTGATAGCTCCTTATCCTGAACACAATGCTCTAGTATTCTTTCATGACCTCGCTTAGCAAGCTATCTCTCCACAATTCACCAAGCATTCTTGAAATGCACTTTATTTCTGAGTGTTTGTTGTTCATTTAAAATGCAGTTGTGTTGAGAGATTTTGGGACATTTTTGCAAACACCTAAGCTGCTGTTCAAAGGTCAAGAGCCTCCAGGCAGTTTTCTTTAGAACTACACGTACTTTCTGACACTAGGGGGACTTTTAATAAACAAGAGAGAAAGAGGGACCTTCATTTACCTTAAGACAGATGACTGTGTAGTGCCTAGGCATTCCTCTGGGCTATTTTAAAAAGGGTTCAAGAAATTTTAGCAGATTGGATGCAACAGAGAATCTCTGAAAAGCATGCTTAGTTGCAGAGTTGTATCAGCTTGTGAGAGACCACACTGAGCCAAACTACTGTGTGTTAGACTAGTTTAAAAAAATTCTCCAATAAATCTGAAGCAGTGGAGTTATCTAGGAGTATCTCTAAAAGAGTTGGCAAGTGTGAGGATGAGACCTAGTACAATGGCTGAATAAAAGCTTCCAGTTGACTAGAAGAGTCCTAAGGCTGTGAAATTCATGAGACTAAAGATGGAAAAATACCTCCTTAACAAATACGAGATACACTAAAAAGACAGAGTTAGCTCTTTCGAAAGTAAAAAGTACAGCACTTAGTCTGGCATCTCCCCTTTTGACCTCCTCCTATTAATAGTTTTCCTTCCCATTTAAATAGCGTCATAGGAGGGTCATAATAGCAGCCCTCCAATACCTAAAGGGAGCTTAAAAGAAAGCTGTAAAGAGACTTTTAACAAGAGACTTTTAACAATAGAGTGATAGGACAAAAGGGAATAGCTTTAAACTGAAGTAGGGTAGATTGGAATTAGATATAAGGATGAAATTCTTCTCTATCAGGTGGGTGAGACAGCAGAACAGATTGCCCAGAGAAGCTGTGGCTGCCTCATCCCTGGCAATGTTTAAGGCTAGATTGGATGGGACTTTGATCAACCTGGGTTAGTGGAAGAGGTCTCTGCCCATGGCAGGAGGATTGGAATTAGATGGATTTTAAGGTCCCTTCTAACCCAGACCATTCTATGAGTCTATGATATTTCTCATCTTCAGGACTATTTAATTTCTGATTCAGAACTTGAAGCTCATGCCCTTTTCCTCAGTTTGGTTATCTGGCCATTTTCTTTTTGTTCATTTATTCTTACATTTAAGAAAACATTGTGTCTGATTGTAAAATATTCTAGAAGTTGCCCATATGGTGAAGAGTTGAGAAAAGAAAAACCTGAATGAGTAGTTGTTTAACCGTAGATAAAATCTGGCAGTTCTTTTCTTTGCTCATTGTATAGCATACGGGATAAAACACATGGGATTGTGATATATTTTTGCCAAAAGACATCAAAATCTGAGTTGTCTTGATCTGTGTGCTGAATGAATACAGATAAGAGACTGACAATACCCAACAACCAAGATTTCCACTGGAGAAGAGAATAAAGAAGCACTGATGTGTTGATTTTCATAGATTTTGGTTTTGCATCACTGCATTTCAGCTTTTCAAGTTTGTGCTGTGGGCAGTGCATAGCAGAGCACTATGTGCTCCTCCCTTTCCCTGCACCTAAGCAGCTTCCCCGTCTTGCACATGGCCGGGCTGCCCCCTCTGCATTGAGTCAGACTGAGCTCTGCTGAGTGGACAGCAAGACTGCCTCTGTCCAATGATTGTTTGTTGGTTTGTTTTTAAGAGCAGAAGTGTTTAATAGTAGGCAGTAAGTTCAAGTCATTCTATCCACTCCAAGTATCGTGCATTGCGTCAGGTGAAGCAACTCGAAGTTGCTGACTTTGGAAACCTAAAACAGTGGGGTTCTGATGACTGAATATTAATCCCCCAAGCACAGCGCACATCGTTCACAGAATTAAAGGGCAGTCTCTCTGCTTTCAGCATTTCCTTATTGAAATCAGGAAGAAAAGACTATGTGAGGAATAGAAATGGTTGCTGCTATGATATTAGAAATTAATACCAATGCATATTTGCTTTATGTTCTTAGCACCCTCTAATTTCCCAATGGAACAATCATCAAAAATCCCTTCAGTAAATTTTACTGTGAATGTTGCTTTCAGCTTAGGACACTCATCTTTAGCATCATGATCATAAATCCTCAGTAGAATAGTGTGGTTTCATCAAGGAATTCCTGCCATTTGCTGCAGAATTGAGGTGGCTGTATTTAGGCAAGGAAATCCTGACAATGACGGTGAGGGAGGGCATAAAGCAAGAGCAGGAAAGACTAAATGACAGGGTGCACTGGCTTGCATCTCAATGAGGGGAAAAAACAAGCACAGTGACAAAGTTAAGGTAGGAGTAGCTGGGGAATATCATCAGCAGAAAATGTGAACAAAAATAATAGAAAAATTACATTTTGTCCTTTTTTATGCCTATCTAATTGGACCTAACATAAAATCAATATCCAGTGTATGGAGAAGAGTTGGAGAAATCTATAGTGGTCCAGTGAGCCAAAGGGGATGAATGAATAATGAATCAGTAACCAAAATCCTCTAATTATATAGCGGATCATTTCCTCGGAAGCAAAACAAGCTTAATATAAACACAAAAGGACTGGAAACAACCCCTCCAGAATTATCTACAAAGATGAGACAACAATTTGGTGTCAGAAAAGGAAACTAAAGTGTATGTTCTGGAACCCAGTAGCAGGAATGGTATTTTAGACCTTGATTACCCAGTGGCTTGAATGCAGCTTTTCCATTCCAGGAATTTCTTCTTTATTAGAGAAGCAAAGATCTCAGTCTTTTCATCTTGGAGGCTGTGAGGAAAGACTGCACAGCCTTGCTGTGCTCCCCTGCCTGTCCCCTGAGAATTGTGGCTACATGCCCTTTACAGTACCTTCCAAGAAGCCAGGAATTAACTTTTGATACCTTCAATTTTTACTTGTATGAAGGCTTTATTCACCTATGATAAAGACTTTCTATAGAATTCTATCAAAAAGGTCATATTGATTTTTTTTCTCTTCACCAAAATCTCTATACTTGATGGATTTTATATTTACTTTTATATGTAAGGATGTCTTTATAACCACAATGTAATAAAGAAAAGGAAATGATCTTGTTATTTTCACCATGGCTTAAAAAAAGGGTATGCGTTTAAAATATAAGATGGTGTAGTTTAAACCCAACTACAGTTTTTCTGCTTTATGGTATGCAATGCTCTGCAATTGCAGTTTTCAGTTACTATGGAAACATATGTTTGTAAACACACGCTCACCTGCACACATGAAGAGACTAAAAAGTGCCAGAGAAGGTCTAAGCCTCTGCTGGAAATGATGTATAGATCTGTTCCTGTGGCTGAAGGGAGACCTGCATGACTCCTGGTGTGCGAGAATTCCACTGTATATGAAAGATAATACTGTCCCAACAACAAATGTGCATAAATTGGCTACACTTAAAGTCAGAAGCCATCTTTTGACATTAAACCAATTCAATTTGATGTCCAAGGTAAATAAAGCAACAATTTGCACTAAGTTTAGTACAGAAGCAGATCTGAATTTCCTGGTGTGATTGACTGTGGTAGCAAAGAGTTGGCCACCCTCTGGCAACTTTCCTCTGTCTATTCACATGCATCATTATCTTCAAAGGTATTTTTGCTTGGCCTTGCCTTTTTGTTCTCTCTATGCTATCATAAGCCTCAACATCCAAGTGTTCCTGCTTGCCAGCAGTAGCTGCCTGACTGCCAGTTCTTACAATCCATGTAGCAGCCAATAGCTGACTGCCCACCTGCAACTAGGAGCTCACGGAGCAGTGAATAAGAGGCTTATCTGCCTTGAAGATAAACAAACAAGTCAGAGATCCAAAAGAGCCAACTTCAAACGCACAAGGTAAAATTTTCACAGGAGAAAGTTGGAAAGGAGCATGAATTAGGTGAGGCAGAAGAGCAGGAGGGGCGACAGTGAGGCATCTCTCCAGGCATAAACAAAAGCACACAGGTCCAAAATTCACCGTATGGAAAACTGTTT
Source organism: Campylorhamphus procurvoides (assembly GCA_013396655.1). Taxonomy (NCBI): domain Eukaryota; kingdom Metazoa; phylum Chordata; class Aves; order Passeriformes; family Dendrocolaptidae; genus Campylorhamphus; species Campylorhamphus procurvoides. The sequence goes on along the minus strand of WBMV01003598.1, from coordinate 2,449,624 downwards.
TCCTTGCTAACAAAGTTGAATACTCATAAGATCTACAGACCCCAGAGCTTGGCAAATTCTGAAGCATGTGTAATCATGAAGGGAGAAATGCTTAGGAAGTTACTGATGTATAAACTCTACTGAAGAATTGCTACACAAGACCAGAGATGTCTGTAATACGTTTAAACAATATGATTTTTTTGCTTTTATTTTATGTGCCCAGTGCTTTTGAATTAATGTTAGAACACTACTTTGTTTTGCTTTGTTTTGTTTTCATATATATTCCCTGACAAGAGGTGTAAGAGACTTTACTAAGTGGGAAGATTAGGTCTGAATAATGCTGTGTGTTTTGGGTTGAGTAAATTGGGCCTTTCTTACAGTAGGTCACTGTAGGTTTCAGCTGGGATAGAGTTATTTTTCTTCCTAATAGCTGGCACAGTGCCATGTTTTGAATTTGTATGGAAATGTTAATAACACACTGATACTTTGTTTTTTGCTGAGTAGTGCTTACCCTAAGTCGAGGACTTTTCAGTTTCCCATATTCTGACAGTGAGCAGATGCACAGGAAGGTGGGAGGAAGTATGGCCAGGGAAGTTGGCCAGAACTGGCCGAAGGGATATAACCATAACATGAAGCATCATGCCTATACGTACATATAAGGTATACATATTGGGGGAGTTGGCTGAGAGGTGTTGATTGCCACTCTAAGGGACAGGCTGCACATCAGTCAGGGCATGATAAACAATTGTATTGGATGATGCTAGTCTTTCTTGGATTTTATTCCTCTTTTTTTTTCCCTTTTGTCAATATTATGAATTTACTACTTTATTTCAATTATTAAATTATTCTTATCTCAACCCACATCTTTTACGTTTTTTCTGCTTCTCCTCCCCACCCACCAGCAGTGAGGAGTGAGTGAGTGAGTGGCCATGTGGTGCTTAGTTGAGGGATGGGATTAAACCATGACAGACACAGTGCTGAAGTGACTTTTAGGTCAGTACCTCAGACCAGACTGGAGTAGGTTGCTAGCATTTTTTCACTTGATGAAAACTGAATGTGATTTTAAAAGCCGAAAGAGTAATCGTACTGTAATTATCAATTGTCAGTGATACTATGCATGTGTAGTGTAAGGCCACTCTTAAAGGCAGAGCTCTGCTCGAAATTGAACACTTCAGCTAATGTTCTGTGATGACACAAATGAGCAAATTTATTGTCCTACTTAAACCCTTCAAGTAGCTTTTCTGGGTTTTCTCTGCGGCTGATTTACAGCTTCAGAAGACAGAGGACAAACAGCCCTTGGTAGTGTCCATCAGTCATCTACAAATAGGGAGAAAATATCCCAGTGCTTTTTTGTTATCTCAAAAGGGTTTGTAGAAATGGCCTCTCCTTCTGCAAGAGAATGTGGGACTTGGAGAGGAAAACACCATGTTGCAAGAGCCTAGGGAAGTCAGTGAGGCAATATATACCACTTGTAGCATTACTGTTTAATCGGCTGAACAGTTTTGTTTAGCGAGAATACAAACCTTTATTTCTTTGTCCAGCATGTGGAAAATACATCTACCTGTAGTTCATCTTTTGTACAAGTGGATTGTCTGTAACTACCATTTGAGCAGTGTTTGCCACCTTGCCTGGACTGTTTTCCCTGAGCCTTTGCAAAGAGCTGTGACAGTGGAGGAGACTCTTGTATATGACCACATGTCATACAGTGTGCTTGATGAGCCCAACCCAATGTCAGTGTGTTTTGGAATACTCAGTTGCTACTTTTTCTGTCTAACTCTATTGTAAATTTGCTCTTTCTTTTATGTCATGATTTGAGGAAAAGAGTTTTCAAAGTTTTATTAGCTAATGCATTTCAGAGGGTTTTATACTACATGAAAGGCAAGATGCTTAGCCAAAAATTTTGGCTTGCTTTTTTTAATGTACTTAATAATTCTTTCTGAGTTCAATTAAAGGCTTTTGAATGTTATGTATGAGTAGCCAGCAGTGTGTTTACTAAGGATCTATTGAATTAATTATGAATCTGAGACAAAACTAATCGTGTCTGTAAGGTCCTTTACTCTCGGTAACATATTCTTCAGCCTTCTAGTTCTCTGTCTCTGATGAGACGTGGGCTTCACCATTATCCCAGTGTGGTCAAGCACTACCTTGCCAGTGATATCAGTAGCAAAATCGAGCTGTTGTCATTACTGAACAGGAATTGCCTTAATAGACTATTCTAAATCTCCAGTTACTGAAGAATTTCATATATAATGATACAGCCTAGGCACTTTTTCCACCAGAAAACCCTTTTCTGTGCTAATAATGAAGCTCAAATTATAAAGGGCTAATTTCTAAATTAACACTTCTATTTATGAGTTTTTCTCCAAAGTTATTGAATTGTAACTTATACGAACTTACTTGTTTTTGTGAAGTTTGGATGATAACACAAGTATTAGTTTATTGATGGCAACCTTGGTCTAATTTATTGTCAACCAAATATCAGGCAGAAATTCTATGCTGCATGTGATTTTCATGAAGTGTGCTTAATTAATACCAATTCATCAAAGATCACAGTCTGTTAGTTCCAAAAGAAAATAAATATAATTAGAGAGCAGCTGTTAGTAAACTTTTTAGCAAGTAGTTAAATTGTATTTGAAATTTCCAGTAACTGGAGAGAAGCTGGGCCCAAATGATTTTAAGGTTTTGTACTGGAACAAATTATTTTTAGCAATAGCTATTGATTATTAAAGTAATTTTTCACACTTCAAAACACTAATTCCAAACTTCCTCTCAGAGGCAAAATTAAATTGGTCTGTTAATAGTTGATGTTGCAGAAATCAGTGGAGTTAGCATTGTCTGGAGATAATGTGTTGTGACTCACAGCTCATCCTGTTTATTCACAGGGCTGTTACTGGATTTAGATGGGATAGTTTGTGTTTCCCATGTTTCTTCCCCTATTGTTTGTGGGTTGCAGCTTCTGGGCTTCACAGGGCAAAGTTCACAGAATCCAATCTGAGAGGCAAATTGTTCAGTAGCCATTGAGAACTGGTCACTAAAATGTCTGGTCCTTCCAGGCACATCCTGCTCACCCCCATGCCCCTGCTGAGCTTGCTCCTTTGTATCACAAGTGAGACTTATATTTTGGTGGAGGGAACCCAAAGTGGCAATTGGCAGTTCATTGTTTCTAAAAATAAATTGGTAGAGTACCTGATTGTTGATGGAACAATCAGGACAATGAATATTAAGCAGAAAATTATGAATGCATGAAAGGTTTATGGGTTTATAATTCAAAAGAAATCAGTAGATTGTATTCTAGTACTGCTTAGTCAGTGTTCAAAATCTAAGCACTTAAATAATTCTATCACCAAGTGATATTTTACAAATATCTGCTAATTAGGAAGATTTAAGCAGGAAAATTAGCACCAGGCAGGTATTTACAATTCCCCTTGAAAAATCATCTAGAAATGCCTTTCTTCAGAAGCCAAGCCATCTAAGTTGCCCATTTCTAATACAAACCTGTGCCAAGTGTTTGGATCCATAGCATACGTATGCTAGGATTACTAAGGAGTCCTTCATGGTAATTTAGCAATTCATTATCTTGTTGTAGACCCCTCTCAGGCATCTGACTGTGTGTGTAATCTTAATCTGTTACAATGCAAAATAGAATGGGTTCACACCACTGGCCACTGATGGCAATAGAAGACAATTTGCACAAGCCCTGTGAAGAAAATCTGGTGTTAGGTTCCAGGACGCTTGAACATCGGGAACTTTATGTAGGGTGAACCACAACAAAGAGCAGCAAACCAACTTGTCTTTGGAGTGAGGGTGGTTATACTCACCTGTTTAACTTAGCCTTGTAACATTAGATGTGCTGGTAAAGCCAGTTACCATTCCTTGGCCATACATTTATCCAGCTGAGGTGTCCATAAGACTTTAAACTGCTTTGATGCTTGTATTTGTGTCTGTTCATAGTCTATGAACTGTTTACTTTCAGGGAGTAATGTAGAGAAATACAAATACCTGAGCAACACTGCTATGTTAATGCAGTGCCCCACTGCTCTGCTGGGTGAATTAGCTGTGTCACTTGGCCCCTGGTGAGTGAGTTCATTTGTTTGAAATTGCTGTTCAGAAATTCCTGAACAACTCACCTAATGTATACACACTTCTATCCCATAATTTTTGCTCTTCACACCAATTTGATTTAGTTCAGCCTGGTTCCTAGTTGTACTAGGGTAAGATACTCTGAAATACAATTTTCTACACATGGATTACTTTAGGAATAGCTGTTGTATTTTATAGTTGCACCCTCTGTTGTTCTATCNACTTTAACTTTTCACAGTTATATGATTAATATTTGGTTAGTATTCTATGATCTGTGGCTTAACTTTTATATTTCTGAATAAACACCTAATTTTTATCAGCTTTCTAAATGTAGATCATCCTTACCATTTAAAAATTCAGAAGTAAGTAAAGTTTTGAAATACATAAACTTTAAACCAAATAATTGTGAAATGATCAGTAATTCTGACATCTACATTGAGAATAGGAGTTATGTGAGACTGGTGTTCCTAAGAGATGACCAATGAAAACATTGATTTAGAAGTAAACTGCCTGGAGTCCAGCATTTGTGTAATTTCCAGCATTTCTTGGACTATGATAGATATTAGTTAGAGTCACTGTAAATTAGGGATCAAAATCCTGCCAACTGTAACCAATGGTGATGGTCAAATCAGTAAATAACACATTTAGTATCAACTCACTGAAAAATTTGCAACCACATTATTTCTGATAAGGCTTGTCATGAAAAATGTCAATACCTCCTTGTCGCAAATAGAAGCTGTGAAATTAACCTCTGCTTCTATTTGCAATTCTTAGTACCAGGTATGAGTGTGGGCTATAGTATGGGCTACTATATCAGGCAGAGAGACTTTGTTATGAAAATCCTTGAATTCTGGTAAAGTATGTAAATCACTTTGTTGTCCCTCTTTTGGCATGTCTGATATTGATCAGCAGTGGAGGTTGCACTCAAGACTAAATGTACCATTGTTTTTTTGTGATATACATTCTTATAATTGGGGGTGAGGTGGAGTAAAGAGTGATTCAGAAGTATATTTCAGATAGGGAATAGGGAAAATAAAGAAAAATGATGCAGAGGCAAAACAAGAAGTCAAAGGCAAAACAATGATGTAAGCACCACCACAGTGCACTGCAACTTTGGACAGGATTTGCAAAGGGGGTTTTGCTGGCAGCCTGGTTTTCTCAAATAAAATTGGAGACTTTATCTGAAGTTCCAGATACCTGATTCAAGTTGAATTAAAGGACAATAGCTAGAAACAGAGTTTGTATTTTGTGTGCTTGTTCCCCAGGAAGCACTTCAATTGCTGTGATGCCCACACAAGGTAGAAATCTGGAGCAAGGTGCCAGCTCTGCTCTTGACAGCAAACTGAAGGCACAGCAGAGAGCACATGATTGTGTATATAAATATGAGGCAGTAAAACCCTTGCACAAATTAAGTCATTTGCTTATCAAAGGAAGTGAGAAAATAAGATCTTGGGTTAAGAAATGCACTGGGACTGTCTTCAGTTGCTAACTGCTTCCTGTCACCTAGATACCTCTGAGCAACTTGATTAGACGTTTTTCTACCTGAGGAGAGATGTTTGTTTTCAAATCCAGCCTGAACCTCTCTTACTTTGAGCTTATTTTTTGGAAACACAAGGATGCACTTGCTGATGTGAAGTCATCAGAAGGGCGGTTTTCTCTTGGTCTGTGCTTCAGAAAACAGCTGCTGTGTCCGAATTCCTAATTACTGCAGAGTAATACTGTGGGCAATGTGTTACCACCTGTAGCAGAAACAAATGTCTCCTTTGCCGAGCAGAAAGACATTTGGCAGATGGCTCGTTTTGCCATTGGCCTAAGAGATGACCCAGTGTGTGCTGTAGGATAATGTGTTTACAGTGTACATAAGACCTCCTCAAACAGAGGTGGGGTGGCCCAAATGGCACACAAGTAAGTACACTTGCAGAGCTCTAAGAGCACTACATCCAGCTCTGTTGTCAGGAATCCACTCTAAATTTTCTCCTCTCATTTCTGATGTCCATCTCTGCTCCAAGCTCACAACCAGTTTCCATTTTCTGCTGCGCCCTGTAAGTTCATTTGGTAAAACCTCTGCCTCTGCTTTGGTTGCCTTGAACATGAAGTGCTCATTTTTTGTGTCAGGTTGATGAGGGCTAATGGCTCCTAGAGTCAGTTCCTGATATTGTCAAGCTAAAATACACCGAGCAACTATGTACTCTTGCACTGTGTCCTATCAACCTTTCTAGTTTATCACATATATGACAGAAATTATGCCAAGATTTTCCATAACAACATATGAAGAAAACAAGCACAGAAAAGGCTAGAATCTTTACCTCGTTACACAGGCAGAAAAAACAAAACTCAGAAACCTTGGTTTCTGAGCCTGGCCATTGTGGGTCAGCAATCAAGCTACAGATAACAGCAGCAAGAGAAGGCAGAGAGAGGTCATCACAATATTTTTGTGCAGAACTTCCCATACATGTTGCTAAGACACCTTTGCAATGGCAAAGTTGTAATAGTTGAAAATACCTTCTATATATGTTGTTGAAATTAAGAAGGATTGTGCTTCTCTGATACAAAATGCCCTCAGGGAAACATAAAGCTTAAATGTGAGTAAGGAACCTCGCTGCGATATCACCCCGATGCTTTTTCTTAGAATAACTTTCTTTCAGTGAAAAATATACCCAGTTACTTTTAGATTAAAATTTGGCTGGAGCATCTGCCAGCTCCCAGGCAGAGAGTGAACTCCCAGGTCCACTGTCACAGCTGTGTCCAGCAGCTCAGTACTATTAGGCTGGGAGAAATAGCCAGGGAGCACTGCCTTCTGCTTTGCCTTCATGCATCACAGCAGGAGAAGTAACATAAAATGAGCAAATCAGCCTTATGCAGGCTGGGGAACCTGCTGATGGCAGGAGAATGGCATGGAGACTTTATGAACCAGTTTTACTGGGGAAGAGCTTCATAAAACATTTTTGTCATTCATGTGCTTGTGGATGGAATGTCCTTTCTGTAAAAGAAACTGGCTATTGCACTTAATAATTGATGATACATATTCTTAAATGTTAGCACTTAGGAAGATTTTCTTTGTAAAAAGAAAAATGCCCTCTTTTTTTTTTTTTTAGGTAATTTGGGCATTGTCAGTGATGTGTCAGTTGGCCTTGGGCTCAGAAAAGCTGCTGAATGAAAAATTCAGAGTTAAGCCTGTAAATAAATGAGCCCAAATACAAGGCTAATGTATTTGCACTTGCAAATGGTGCACCTGCAATTAGCAAAAGCAGTTTAGATTGAACAGAAACAGGTAAGAAAGAAAACGAGTAGGTTTTCAGGGGGAAAAAAAAAACCAAGCAGGCCACTACGTAATTGTCAACCTCATACGCACACAAAACCAAGTCCATATGAAACCACACAGACAGCACAGCATGTGTGGGCTCTGGGCAAACGCACATGTGGTCTCAAAACCATGCCAGGAGCCTGCTGGTAGAAATTAGCATGTAATGCTTCTTTTGTGACTGTCTGGGAAAAGTCTTTCAGCTGGAAATGATTTAAGAATAGCCCTCAGTTTGCCTGAGGTTACATACTGAGCTCTATAGAGTGGATGACGTCAGCATTTGGAGGGTTAAGAAAGACAAATTATGAGATGCTTTCCATAAAAACCAATGTAGCCAGGCTTTTATGCAGTGCCCTTGTTTTCTGGGTCAGCCAAAGAAGCCAGCATGCCTCAGAGATTGGCTTGGCAATCCATCATCCCTGCGAGGAATTGAAAAAGGAAATGCTGTGCAAGGCAGCATAGTCATGTTAGATCCATCACTGTCAAAGCCCAGATGGCTGTAAGATACTGTGCTATAAAATGGCTTCAGAATTATATATTATATATTAAATATTCCTTTCTCCTAGTAGACCATAAACTGTTTTTCTCTTGTCCAGTAACACTTGTTGAGAGAACTAGTCATGGCACAGCATTGAAGGTCTCTTGGGAAGCACTAAGAGGTTTCTAGTACTATTGGCTTAAGCCCGCAGAAGTTAAAAGTTCCTTTGAGTTCAGATGATTTTTTGCAATTTAGTCTATCCTGAAGGGTCAGGATAGCCTAAACACGCCAACATTATTCAGTTACCAACCATTTCCTGATTTAAGTGGGCCAATGCTACTGGTAGGACAGAAGACCAATTTATTTGGTCCTTTTTTATATTATATTAGCTTCTAGTAACACAAAAAAGTGCTGGTCATGTTGTACTTGTTGCATTTATCAGTATAGCATGAGGCAATCTCTGTCCCAGATTATATCCTCATCAAAAACAGAATCAGCAAAGGGCAGAAGTGGAAAAGAAAGTTGAATAAACTGAAGTGGCTCCCCAAGGTCGTGCAGCAAACTGCTGGAAAAACTGAGGTTTCCTGATGTCCAGCCTTGTGCTGTGCCTGCAGATCCAATGTATGTCACTGACACTTCTGAAAGCGATAGCAAAGCAGCACTGGTCAAAAGCCTAAGGGAGTTTGATAACATCTATCTGCCCTGCAGTTAGCCAGTTGAACGTTTATCCCCTTGAAGACAAATGGGGAGGAAAGCAAGCAGCCTAAAAAGCAAGGTGGCCACTGACTTCTGAGGCGTGATATAGGAGTGTGCGGTTCAGAGCTCATCACAGCAGTCACAGCAGCCAAGTGTTTGGGGTGATTTCTGTTGCTATGCATGCAGAGGGTTTGGCTGGGATGGGACAGAAGGCTGGAACCAGCAGATAAACAGCACCAGAGATAAATTTGTAATGAGCAGTTGTAGCTGTACTATGATTATTTTTTGTCCTGCAGTATTTATTATTCTGTTGAGCTGTGCTGCAGAGGCTTGGCTCTGGAGGTGTGTAGCAGTGAACTAATATTAAGTCTGTCAAAGTGAGAAATCTGAACTGTAAGAGAGCTGAAACTTTTTTTATATTGTTCAGGGGTGTGCTGGAGGAAAAAACATGGAGTAAAATCTACTTCGTTTACTCCATTTAGCCTCTATTCAAATGAAAGATTTAGAAAGCATCCAAAAATGTTGATTGTCAGATCTATAGAAACTAATAAAGGCTAGCAGACAATTACAGTAGGAGTAGCAATAGTGTTTCTGGCCTAAGTGCTAAGTGAAAACAGATTTCTCTCAGTAGCTCCACTGGAAGAAATAATCCATTTCTAATTAAAAAGAGATGGAATAGAAATGTGGGATGTTATGGCAAATATCCATAACTGAGGCATCATTAGGCTTACAGACGACTGGGTAATGTTAAAGAAAATTTCTAGCTCTAAACACTATGAGTTACAGAACTGGAGAATAAAATGCACCTTTGGGGAAGTGTATCTGCAGACAACGATCTATACCAAACTATAAATTAGATTGAGTGCTCAGCTTCAATCATTAGCTATTCATAATTTGGACTCCTCAAGTGTTCAAACTTGATAGTGAATTAAGGAGGTAGAAGAGGAAGGACAGCATTTTAGCATCCACATCTTATAACCAGAACCTCATGAACAGAAACCAAGCTTGTAAATTAGCCAGGCCCAAACCATCAGGACTGATGGCTCCTTTGCATCATCTTTGGTAACCAAGGATCTCAGGACATACTCTTGGATCATAGTCACACAAACTTCTTTGGGAATCAAGGAAACTAGGACCCTTAAGTAATATTAGGGGAGTTGCATATGTTAGTGTTGCTGGCCTGACAAATTCATATTTATAATATCTAACTCATGTTTAATCACTGTTTTCATGGCTGAATACCTCCCCAGGACTGATTGTGAGGCAAGCCAGACTCCTGCAATCTAATGCAACTAGCAGATGAATCAGTCACAAGCAATATCATAGCGTGTTCCAGTTTAGTAGACTGTTCAGCATTTGATTCTGGAGTATTTCACAGTACGTGGAACATATTTCAGACAGTGTTATCTTGTGCTGCTGCTCTTAGCATAGTACTCTAACTGAGATTAATTTTGTTCTGGTTCAGATGCTCGATTCAGTTCACTCTGAGGCAAACTGATGCAGCTCCATTCACGTTGGCTGATTTTGTTCCGTAGTCAAACAGACTACATTTTAGAGGGTCATGCTGATACTTGCCTTTGAGTAGGATATTAGTATGTATGTGTTCCTTAGGTCTCTCTGCATGGGACAGAAATAGGCTCAGTGACACAGTAAAACTGCTTCTGCCGTAAAGTAATATCCAGAGATAGTAAAAGGGTCAAAATCTGACATCAAGGAGCTATTCAGTATGAAAATGGCTGAAATTATCAGGTCTAGAGTAAGAAAAGTCTGTTTATTGGAACAAGTGGTATAATTCTGAATGCTTTCCAAACCTTTCTGTATGTCTTGAAGTGTTATGTGGCCAAATTAAGCAGGGAGTTGTGTTTTCACATTTCCTCCCTATCACTATCCTGCAGCTGACACTGGTGCAGAGCTGAGCGTGAGGAACAAGTGATTGAAATTTCTGTGAAATGGTTGAAGGTGTGGCTGTTCCTGGCCATCTGTCTCCCAAAAGTGAGTGATCCCATAAGGGAAAGAGGGCAGAGCTGTGCCTGCAAACATCACCTTCACTGGACGAACACACCTTGCTAGAGCTATTTAGCCAAAAATATGCTTCAGCATCGAACTCCAGGTTGCAACCACAGCAGTAGAGGTGCCCGTGGGCACAGCTCTGCTTGTGCTGCCCTGTTGTGAGGCCAGGCAGTAACACACAGCAGAAGACTGGGACAGCACCGAGGGGATGTGGGCACCGCATGAGAGCTCAGTCATTAGTGTTACTACATGCAGTTTTGAGCCCCAGCATCATCCTGGCACTACACATAGTCACGAGTCCCAGCAGGGGCATCTACATGTCATAGCAACAGCAGAACAGCGGACAGCCTTGCACGCTCGCAGCAGCAGCTGTCTTAGCAGCCTGGTATTGCATGCCAGACATCTCCAGCCGGACAGCATAAAACTAGTGTTGGGCACTTCAGTCTGTGGCAAACCTTACGTCGTTTCTCATGGCAGAGTTCAGCAGGGCTCTTCTGTACCTGGCCAGCCTCCAAAGTCATCTCTCTTGCCATATCTCCCACCTCTTTGCTCACCAAAGGAAGCTGGCTGTTCCTGGCAGTAGATGTTACGTGACAACAGACTACACAGCTGGCTGGGAGACAGAAGGAAAATAATCACTTGCAGTAGGAATCTCCTGAATCATCAAGTTCTGTCCCTGTCCTTAACAGACAAGCCTGACACATCATCCTTTTCACAAACCAGCTAAACACCATCCTAAATTCTTTACCCTCTCTACTTGTCTTGGGACACTGTTCCATAGCTTTACAGTTATTGTGGTTAGTAATCTTCTAATTCCCAGTTAAAATGTATTTCTGGTCACTGTATATCCATATGCTTCTTTATGATATTTGTAAGCTCACCAGTTCAATTTTATTTTTTTCCCCCAGGGAAATTTGAAAATGCAGAAAATGTAGTAAAGGAGGTTAAGGTTGGCTCTCTTCTGTTCTGCTTGCCCTAATTGTTTTGTGATGTGACTGAACAAATAGGACGGATGCAAAAGTATAATGTGAGTTGATTTGCAAAGAATTCTTATTAATTGAACCTGTCACCTTATTAGTTGCTTTACAGAGTACAAAAAACTATCTTAAAAAACACATTTGTTGTCTCTGTATTGTCCTGTTGGACATTAAGATATCACAGCTGCCCTTTTCCAGTTTCTCCCTGGAAGACCATTTGGATACCTCTGAGCATGTGCATTATGATCTCTTAACTGAAATATTTCAGGAAGTCTTATTCGCTTTCTACTGCCTGTTATTTGTTGGAGTTAACTAGATACTTAAAACTATATATTTTGATAATAAAGGTTGGAACCCTTTTCTTTCCTCCTCTTCCTCCTCTAACTTCCTGGGTGGTTCAGTGGCCTTTGCTATTTTAGCATTTAACAGGTTTCCTGCAGTTTTCAAACTCCCAAGAACTGAAATGGTCAAACAGAATCAAATCAAGGTACATAGAGAAAAACGCTCAAAAATAAAAAGCATCACTCTTTTCAAAGAGTAAAGACAGTCAAACATGCAATTCAGCTTATTTCATACATTCCATTTCTATAATGTATTGGTTATTTTAGCCTGCTTATAAACACATCACAGATTTCATCTATCATAATAACGGGTCACTGCTCCATACCTTGCATTTAACTCTCTTCTAGTTTTTCCTTCCTTCACAGTCAACAAAATAGGAACAAATTAAGTATTTTTCATCTTTAGGAGCTTCAGTAGAAGAGGGGTAGTTCTAACTGAATTAATCTTAGATGACATTAAGATAGGAAGAGTGATTTGGCTAAACGTCTTGCTTACTTGATTTGCTGATGGTAACAAAAGCTGTTAAAGGGTCTGGTTCTGTTCTGACTCACTTGGCTACAAGGGGGTCAGGTCAGTGGAAGCAGTTGTGGTATAAATAAATGGAGTTGACGTGGTCTAGGGATGGGGGCAGGTGTAGGGATGGTCCTCACTGGAAATGCTCTAGTGGGACTTTAACCATTGAGTCTATGAGATGGAAATGGATCTGCTTCTGTAGCTCAGCAGAGACAAAGCTACTGGGTCAAGGCATTCAGCATACATGTGTTTGAATGGTTCAAGCTTAATTAAGGGACTGTAATTCCTCTAATACAAGGACTTTGCAGCCCACTGCAACTGGACTTTTGCACAGGGCATCTAACCTTACACCAGCACCTGCTGAATGTGTTGTTGTCCTGCTGTGTACTACTCAGCCCTAAGGAAATAAGCTCCTGAAGAATACACTGAGTGCACCCAGTGATATGAGTGGACTAAGAGATGTAAGTACAGGCAGAATGAAGTCCTGTAAGTTTAATCTTCCAATATGCTTTTCAAACATGCTGCAAGGAACTACCAAGATGTATTTAATAAGATCTGTGAAAAATGTTGCTTAATGTTATGACTAAAACTAAAAAAACCCAAAACAGTGGAGTATATAATTTCATGTCAGGCAACACGGTTTCTTTGCAAATATAACACTGTGCTTTGTGACTTGCTGTTTGCGTTTCAAAGCAGTTAAATCCTCCTACATTTGTTTTCTGCTAACTAAAAGTAGTGAAAACATTCTAAACTGGAGATTTCTTTCCCTATAATTCTGAGTAATGGACAAAGTTAAACAGAGTTGGTTATTTACGGACAGCTGCTGTCTCCTTGTGCTTTCTATTTACTTGCATGCCTTCATCAAGGTGGTAAAGTAAAATCCTGGTTTGGTACAGGTCAAGATCTCTGGGTGCAAGAACACATTGTGAACAGAGCTTTGTAAAAATAATACTCAGAAATTAAAACTCCTGTGGCCATGTTTACTGCCCTAAATTATTTCTAGGATCTGCTGACAGAAAACAGTTTGATTTAGACCCCTACTTTGTCTTCAATGTTTCTGATTAAAAAACCCCCAACCCTATAGGCAGGGGGACACTAGTGCTGGTTTCCATCAGGCAGGGCCTCCTCCCCACCACTATGGGCAGAAGAAGGCAGAGGCATTACTGCATGTGCTACACTGAGCCCACTCACAGGGCATCGCAGCTGCAGGAGAAAATACAGAGGATTTAGAGAATGGCCATGCTGCCTGTGTTATGCATGGCCATGTCTCTGAGGCAGCCACTGCCTGGCAGCTAGCAGCAGAGTGCACAGTGGCTCTGGCCAGGCTGCACAGGGGCTGTGCAAAACTGGCAGCCTGACACCTCTTGGGCACAGTGATGACACTTATTATGGTCAGCAACAAAAGTGCAGTGTTTTGTCTTCCCTTGGATTTCAGGCATTTGTTCATTCTTGCTTTTTCCGGCTTTTCGGTGCTTGGTGGAGACCCCTGGCTGTGTCATTAGCCACGGGTGCACAGCCTTGACTCCAGAGCAGGGATCAACGGAGTGATGGGGAGCCGACCTGGCATAGGGATGGGGGTATCTCATGCTGAAAGAATAGGAAGGTACTTCTGGCATCATGGAGGCCTCCCCAGTTCAGGGAACTCACTTCAGCTTTTGCTCCGCATCCTGCAGTTGGCTCCCACGGTGAACTGGAAAGGCCAGCCCAAGACTTGCTCATTCAGCTGTACGCATGGCACTGACTTCTCTGAGAGTCAGTGGAAAACTTTGGCCCAAGCATTTGCAGAGGGTATTTTGCTTCAGTTATTACCATTATTTCTCTTAGATGTCTAGCTTTGAGTAAGGATTTAGTGTACATCAAATTTTTTGAAAATGAAGCCCAAATTTCAGTGTCACATTTCCATCACTTCTGATCTGTTTTAACTTTCAGTTTTGTGATGCCTCCTAGGTGCTTTTTCATTCCAGTCATTTGACTGTGAAAGTGAGAAAAATCAGTGCCAGTTTCAATTTAATATTGCTAACTGAATTTAGCTGATGACTAACATGGAGCCACTTTTTTTTTTAAAGATCCTAAATACTACTGATAGCTGAACATTTAAGAAAGTGCACTTTGGTTGTGGCTAAATCTCATTTGGGAGGGAAGCACAAATTTCTGAAATACAAAATAGCAGCATCTATTTCAAAACTGAGCATATGACTCACAGAGGGAATAAAATTAGTCTGCTTAATGACTACTGCCTGAGTGTCCTCCATGTCACTGGGCACCATAACACAAGTCCCTTAAAATGTTAGTCTTGAGATGGGAAGACAATGTTAATTTCATATAGACTCTTCACACAGCATCCAGAACATCACTGTATTTCTACAACTTGTATTTCATTTATTTTTGATATTTTTTATTATTTTAATCAAACATTTGTACAGATAAATAATGAGAGGAAAAGGAAAACCTCTACCTGTTGGCTTTTCCTTTGTAAAAAGTAGGTGTCCTAAGTCGGCATAAGTCAGTGTGGTGGGTTTTGTTTGGTAATATGCATGTGTTTCATAAGTGCCTTTAAATTTGTGAAGTTCATCCAAAAAAACCCTAACTATATTCTCCATGGAGAACCTGTTGGACAATGAAGAACCAGAAAGAGCTTTGTTGAGGGTGTAGAAAGTCTTGCTGGCTACTGCTTTTTGAACTTGGTGGGTGATTTCATGCTGAGTTAGCTACAGACCAGAAAAATCTTGTTCCTCTTGTTCCAAAGCAGCAGCAAAGGTGAGATGGAGCTTCTTGTCAAGCAGGAGCAGTACAGGCCAGTTACTCTGTAAAAGAACCCATCATAGTCCTGTCATTGTTCCAGTAAAGCCACTGTAGAAAGGGAGGTTCAACAGCCTCTGGTTGCTTGGGAAAGCAAACACCAAGGGAATTCCTGAGCTTATCCCATAGATTTTAGATCCCGTGTGGCAATTTACAAAGGTATGTTGTAAAGCTCAGAGGTCTCAGTAACCATGCTTTAAAACTTCCCAGAAATGGTCTTTTTTAATTATCTGTGAAAGCCATCACAGTTTATCTCTCTGCTTTCCCTTGCCAAAACCATCGGACAGCAGCTCTTCTCTGCCTTGTGTTCAATTATACAGCATCATAAGCTCAAAGGCTGAGAAACGTTTACCTGCTGAGAGCAATGACTATTTACACTGAGCTGCTCCTGCAAGGTAAGAGAAACGTGAGTTTAATTTGTGCCAAGGTCCTTGCAGAGTGAAGTCCTGGTAATAGTAATGGTTACCTGTGGCCCATGCTGATAATGTCAGCTATATTGACTTTATCTCCAATAGATAGTTGCTTTACTGAATGAATCACAGATGTCACTATGGATCTTTGTTATAAGAGAATGAGAAGAACTTGGTGTGAATGCTTTCCAGGCCAGTTATGGTTAAGCAGAGTAAAGGATTTTTTAGCATCTTCACCATCTAGAGATACTCATATGACTTGTAGAGAGACAAAAGGAATGGAAAACTGTGTTATTCTTGTGTTACAACTGCGTCTCTTGGGTACGGCTCTTGAAAATTACATGTGGCACAAAAAATCCACATTAAAATCTACTTGCTGTCAGCATCCCCCACCACACTCACACAACCCCTTTCAGGGGAGCAGTTCCTGCTGCCACAGGGGTGAAATACAGCCTGTGGTGGTGGTGGGGTTGTCCAGCCCAGGTTGAATCAATCCACCTGGCTCCTAAGTATCCTCCTGCCCCTGCAGTAATGCCCTCTGGGGCCCTGAGGCAATGGGTGCCACTACTTTGTCTCTGAGTCACCCTGCTCTCCTGCCCCACAGGCCATGGGAGAGATGGCACCCTTAGAGGGGTGGAGGCTCAGGAACATCCCCTTGGTGGCTGGGAGGGTTGTGTTTTTCAAACTGTGCCAAAACCAGGGGGTCATTGACAGTGTGGGGCCTGAAAGGTCACACAGGACACAGCTGGAGTGTTTTCAGGAAAAGCACTAGGCTTGGACAGGGGTGAGTGCAGGAGAAGCTAGAAACCTTCTGTAAACCTGTCACCCTACACGTTATATGGCAGAAAAACAAGCTGTTAGAGGGAGCAGAAACACTATGTTCAAACTCTCCTCCCTGCTGTGTGAGTGTAGCCTAGCACTGACTTTTTAAATAGAGGGTTTTTATAGCAAAATGAACAGTTTCAGAAACAGAAATCATCTTATATGTTTCACTTCTCTTCCTGTTGGAGTGCTGATGGAGAAATATATGTTTGAAATGTATGCTTCTTCACAAACCTGGATCCCCTCCTGTGTTTTTTGACTCTTGCAAATGAATTTGTTTAATTTCACTTGTAAAGAAAAGAGACGTGCAAAAAGAACTAAAGGGCAAGGAAACAGGCAGGCCTCAGAGAGCACACACTGAGTCCCTGCCAGCACTGTGCTGCCCACAAAGTTTCCTTCTGCCTGCATGTAGCCTTGGGAATTAAATGCCTGTTGAACTTTCTGTAAAAGACAGTGCACTTCGAAATGTAAAAGTATTTCAATCTACATAATATCTCCTCTTAGGTATCCCTATGATGGGTGTCAGGCATGCAGTGGTCTGTTGTGCAGAATTGCCTGAAAGCCCTCTGGTTGAGCATTGTGGTCACTGGCAATAGCCACAGGATCTTAGGAAAGATACAACCAGTTCCATCCTCTTAATAACTCTTGCCTTGAATACTTAACAACTGGTTAAAAAAAAAAGCTTAAATACATCATCCAGGGTAAGTTAGAATTAGAAACTGAGGTTTACAGACAAAACTTTGCTCAAGAGACTTCCAGTGTGGTATTTAACAAAATACATGAGTTCAGCTAGCAGAATTCCTATTTAAAATACAGTAATTGATTATATTGGGAATAATTCTAGTGTTTATACTAGTGAGGACTTTGGAGAATCAGTCAAATACTCTTTGATTGGCTTTAGCAGATATATGCCTCGTCAATCTCTCCCTGAGGTAGAGGACACTTCAATCATTGTTGTCCCACTGTGTTAAAAATTATATGAAACAAATGCCAGACATTATGCCAAACAGATTTCTTCTGTATAAAATTAATACCAAAAAATAGCTCTATGCCTGCTTAAAAAAAAATTGTCATTTTTCCTGTGAAAACTAAAAATGTTTTCTTTCTGTGACTTGCATCTAATATATCTGAACTGGGCAGAAGTTCCAAATGGAAAGTAAGGAACAAAATTTCTTCCAGAGTACATGTAGCATTTTTAATTACTTTTTTGATCACATACAGCATAAACCTCTATATTTCAAAGGAATGCACATATTTTCATGAGACAGCTATGCAAAGTTGAAATAACAAACAGTATTAATTGAAACTGACTTTCTTCAGTAGCAGGAATGTGGGTCTCTGTCCCTTACTGGCCTTGTCACACTTTTTGACACCAGGGCAAAGAATGAGATGACTTGCTGTTTGTTACAGCTTCTGTAAATTCATCCTGTTTTCAGCTGTTAATAAAGAGGATGAGAATATCTTGCCTGGAACACAAACACCCCCAAACCTTCTGGACATATACATACATAGTTATCTTTTTTGGGAAGTTTCCCCTCTGGAGTCTGTAAAACCATGACATGAAAGGCTGCGGCAGCTGTCGCTTTGGTTGCCATAGGTTATGCTCCCCTTCTGGCTTCACTGCTTTCAGTCCCCCTGAGCCCTCTTGAAAGTGTTGACTGAAACTACAAAGCTTTGCCACATCCAAAGCAGCCAACAAAAAGGTTGTGCTGCAGAGAAGAGTGATGATGGAGATGGGGAGGAAGAGGGATGTGGAGGGAGCTTTCTCACTGGCTGCTCCCTCCTCCTCAGGTGACTACTGGCCCCAGTGGCCCTGGACCTCATCAGCTGAATGTGTTTTTCCAGTCAGCTTCTGGGAACTCTGCACACCTCCACTAGCTGATGTGCACTGGCCTTCGAGGGGAGCGAAAGAGATGTGGTTTTACTACAGCCATAAGGAAAAAAGTGTGAGTAAGAAGAAACGGAGGGGAAGTATAATAAATTAAGATGGTATTTCACAGTTACCTGCTATTAAGCAAAGATTCTGGCCCTGTTTGTGATAACATTTGTGCTTTCAGACTTCTGATTTTTGAAGAAATCACCACAATAGCTGAACAGACCAATCTTTGTATTGCTATGGAATTGCAGAACAGTGAGCAGTCAGTATTATTGGAATAAATGTATGTTGACAGCTTTTGCCCAGAGAATGTATGCAAATCTGAAGAGCCCAATGTATGGGCTCCAGAAGCATAATCCCAGTGCATTAGTCTCTCTAAGCAGTGATGACATGATCAAACATTATGGATAGGCTATTAAACAGGCTATCTTACAGACAAATTGTACTCTGGAAGTGCTTGATATTGGCCACAGCACTTTGGCAGCAAATAGCATAAATGAGCTGTGCATGTTCAACCATTCCCACCGTGCTTACAAGCAGGACATGGGGAACTCCTTGGGTCGCTTCACTACTGCACTCTTTTTAAAAGCCTCAGAGCAAGTCTTATTTTCCTCAGGGTTCCTTTCAAAGCAGTGTTGCTGGCCGCTCGAACTCTGGGCTTTTAATGAGGTGCAACAGCAGCCACACTTCTGTGGCAGCGCCGTTTGCAACCAGTCCCTGATGGCAGTGTGAGAAGCCAAACCTGCCTTTCAGGATGCCCCTTCCGATGACATTTCTGCAGGGTACGAGGCCATGGGCACCTGTAGCAAGGATCAGCCTCCCACCAGCTTGCAATCCTGGGGAGCACCATCCTGACAGTTGGCACTCAGATGTGTTTATTGACTGAATATCTTGCTGGCAGTCTTGAGAGGATAATCAGGTACTTAGTATTCAAAATCCTGTACAGGTTGTGGACTGCTAGCAGGCAAACAAATGAGGACTCAGCCTTTCAAAAACCAAATCTGTGTGTCCTAAACCCAGTTTCTTTGCTATGTTTTCCTATCCAATTTGCTACTCCTTGATGTTACAGTTCCCACAGGCTTGAGTTCTGGCACCTCTCTTGACAGAATGGAGTGATGCACTCACTTTGCACTTTCAGAACAACAAACACAGCAGGGTAGTTGTTAGATTTGTGGATTAATCTTTCCTCGTCAGTGGGAAAAGCATGAGCTTTTAGCTTTAAGACATATTTCCACATTCGCCAGTCCACAAAAAGGAAGATAAAAAATGCAAGGGAGTATGAATGGAATAAAGAGTCAATACAGAGCATGGTCAGATTTTGATAAATATATTTGTATTATCTGGGGAGGGGCTTTTCTGGTTTCTACATGGGACTAGGCATGCTTTGGCTGTGCAAAACACTTGCCAACTGAATTTCTGAGTTGCTTGTGGAAGGATACATGGCTAGATACTCTTAAGGAGAGAGAAAGGTTTTCCCAGATTTGTAAGATTTTGGCACTTCTGATACTAGGGCTCTTTAGTCAAAGTGAATGGGAATGTTGCAGTCACAGCTAAGCCAACCTCACACTCAGAATTTTTTACACTTTCACCCTATTCCAAACATTTCCATTTCCGAGTGGCAGATGGTGTGCAGGGGGATGGGAGGGGTTGGAGGCATTTGTCAATGCAGCATGGCAGACAGGCCATGCACCAGGCCGTGCAGCAGAGAGGCAGCAGTCCGGGGGGACCAGGAGGCTGCTGCATGTACATCCCTCGCATAGCAGGGCCAGCCTCGTCCCCGGGAAGGCTCTGAGTAGCTGCAGCCTGCCTTGCAGATTTTAGCAGGGCAGAGAACTGGTGTGAGATGAAGCACAGTGAGGCAGAGGCCAAGTGTGGATTTTCATATGGGATATGTGAGATTCAGTGTACTCGTTTTGTTTCTGGGCACCCAAGTAGTGCTTGTCACAGACACTGCAGACCTGCGGCAGGATCAGTGAGGCTGCAGCTGAGGCACAGGTGCCACTTATCTAACCAATGGCACCTGAACTGGGATGCACACACATCCCACTCCTGCATCGCTTCAGCAAATCAGGCTAGGACAAAGGATGCTCCCTACAGAGCACTGTGTGAAACTAGCCTCTTTTTTCAAATCCACTTATTAAACTGTATTATAAACCTCTGACAAGCCGTGCTATTGTTAGGAAAAGTCTTCAGGTACCTCTAATACCAATTCGTTTAGCAGCATGCAGCTGCTAAGTGGGCATACAGCCTGTTGTTTCCCCTGTGGGCCGCAGCAGGAATATCTACAATAGCTATTGAGTGGGCAGCAGCACAGTTTGCAGCCACCGGGGAGCAAAGCCCAACCAGGAGAGGCTCAGCAGGCTTGCACTGCTGCCTGCAGGCACAGCTCTCTGGGGACATAATTACATCAGCATTATGAGGGACAGGGGATAACAATCCTACGGTGGCAGCAGGGATAATAAACAGGAGCAGTTGTCTTCCTCAGCAGGGATAAAAGATAAGTAAAAACTGCCAGACAAAAGCAGAAATTCCCCTATGTGTTACTTGTTGCAGCAGTCCAAGGAGGATTCTTGACCACACCTGCAACTTTCCTCTTAACAAGAAACTCTTGCTTAGCTCTTCTTGCCCCCAGAATTGCTACAGTCTCTCTTTTACATCTCTATGGTTCCTATTCCAAGAGTCTGCTTCTTCAGTGCCCAGCATGCATTCTTCCTTTCCCTCTTGGTATTCCCGAAAGTAGAATAGGTCCATCTACAATTTCCCTCTGATGTGAATGGCTTTTTCAAGGTCAGGAACCATTTCTGAGTCCTTACCTTTCAGCAAAAGATATTATGTATCTAAAATGCTATCTATATAATGTCTGTCAGAGGTAATGCCGTGCTTTAGTTTAAGAAAGTACTTTTAAATATCTTGCTGAGGATTTAATTTTCTATAACCTTTTCTCCCCCTTTTATCTCCATTCTATAGTCACTGATTTCAGTTGCAGTGTGAGATACTTCCTTAGCATTCCATTAGACACTTTACTTTTTTCTGCCCCTGGAGCAGCATGTTGGGCATTTCTTGTGTAATTTCTCTGTGTCATCCTCACTCACCCTTCTCGTGTAACCGAAGGGAGACTGATTTTTAAACCAATGTTGCCCTCTAGTGAACAAAGAAATACTTGCAAGCACCTCCACTTTTTTGGGAAAAGAGATGGCCTGAGAGAGCTTTGAGCCTTTATTTTCACTGAGTGGAGCTATGGCATTGAAGTTTCGGAGAGGAATTCAGGTGAGGACAGGGCCTATGTGGAGGCCCAAAGTTTTATATGAGCACAAAGTATAGAGCCAAGGTTTAAAAGCTCATCCTTGCCAGGGTAGCAGGGACATATTGCAGGTGTTACTCCAGCTGCATGGTTGAAATTGCCTCCAGGTAAGAGAGAAATGGAGCCCTCCAGTACAACCTGGTCTCTCCTGTGTCTGCCCATATATGCCTGGCCTCCAGGTATGAGAGAGCTCTTTTATGCACTGCTTTCAGCTGCTGTTGGGATGCATTTGCCCTTCACAAAGTGCTGAGAGCTGTTTTCTCACAAGAAACCTCTGTGGCATGTGTGGCTTTAGGAGAGAGAAAGGTTTGTTGCCCTTGGAAAAAGGAGTCCTCCTTGCAACCTGTTTCCTTTCAAATCACCAGGAAGTCACTGTCTAAGAAGAGTGTCTTCTCACAGCCAGTGCAGTCACTGCAAACCCCCTTGTTCTTGCTTTGCAGAATGAGCAAGCCTTAACTGGTGGGTGACGGTTTCACTCATATATATAACTCCAGTGGTCTGTTAGGGCTTTGCACAGCAGATGTGACCAGAAGCATGACCAAATCCTGAGCTTTGTGGAAAGGGTTGGCAGTTCAGTTTATATTTAAAAACCATCCACCTGAGTACATGAAAGTGCAGGAGGCTAGTACTGTTATGCTGTTTCAGGCAGCTGTGAACTTAGATTGGAGTGTTACAATACT
This sequence comes from Campylorhamphus procurvoides, assembly GCA_013396655.1. Taxonomy (NCBI): domain Eukaryota; kingdom Metazoa; phylum Chordata; class Aves; order Passeriformes; family Dendrocolaptidae; genus Campylorhamphus; species Campylorhamphus procurvoides. The sequence continues at coordinate 2,427,360 of WBMV01003598.1, read as the reverse complement.
ATACAGAGCTCTTTCCATAAATATTGAATACTGGAAGATGAAGACAAAGGAGAAAAGCCAAGACCAGTAGGAAGGAAGCAATAAACCCCATAATTGTCTATATACACATGCAGAGTGTATGGGAAATGAGCTCAAAGTGACATTACAGGAAGAAAATTATGATTTAGCTAGTAATGCAGAACTGTAATGAGATAAATCAGAGACCTGAAATGTTAATATTGATGGATGCAATCTGTGCAGAAAGGACAAAGGGAAAAAAATGAGAAAAGGCTGTACTGTACATCAAAATCTTGTGTGCAAGATGTATAGCATAGGTGGATAATTAAAGAAGTGGTAATGATGACTTTTTATGAGTTACGATGATAAACGTGATATAAAAAGAAACATAAAGGTAGCTCCAGATATAGATCACTGGCTTGGAATTAAGAGGCTGATAAACTCTGTCTGAGAAAGACATCCAACCTGATGGTGTTGCAGAAAGATGAGTATGGTGAAGTCATTGTTCCTATAATGGCATCTGTTATCCATACAAAGGAGAATATTATTTATCAGTACACTATGGAAAAGATTCCCATTTTCAAGAAATCACTGAGAAATAAATTCCTACTGACTCCAACCTTGCCCACTAAGGAAAATATTCTTGAAGTAGTAACTCATGAGCCACTAATGTTCACTGCATTGGTCCCAAGATAGAGACACCAGTAGTCTTCAAGATCTGTGAAGGTGATTCACAGTTATAATGAGCTGTAAGGAGATTCCTTCTTGAGGCTCTTATATCCATGGAATAGTCTAGAGCTATGTGCATTTCTTCTTTAAACTCAGTGGCTCTTAAAATCAAAAGCCACTAGGAATTAAGGCTAGATTCATTGAATCCTATGGTTTGCACAAGAATGACCCTCCTATCAGACTGTGCATTGTTCCAGGTTTAGAAAAGAACAATTTTTAGCATTCCTTTGGAAGGTATTCCACCTTGCATGGGCTGAGTATAAATGTAGAATAAGAGCTATGTTATAGTTGGAGTAAAGTTTGGAGTGCTTGACTGAAGAGGGAAGGTTTGGTTTTCCTTGCATTGCAGAAAATCTAATACAAAAATATACCCAGTAGAACAGAGCTGGAAGCCCACGTTGCCTTCTCAGTTACACATTCAATCAATTAGGCTTTTACTGGCATTAATGGCACATTCTGAAGCCTGACAGCCTTTTGAAGAAGAGCAGCCTTTGTATTCTTTCATCCCAACACACTTTGCACATTAGCATTGTTGCATAGTTCTTGTGATGATTGAGACCCTCTCAAGAGTACTGCACGAAGGTATCCCAGATATTGGTTAAATGCTCTGTGGGCTGAGAAACAGATAATGAAGGCATCACTGAGATGTCATCAACTGATGGTCATGTGCACTGTGGGGCCTCCAGTGGGTCTTTGGGAATGTATGCTAGCCTGAATCCCCACAAAAGGCACACACAGACTCTCACTCCAGCAGGATCTTACTGACAAAAATCTGAGACCACGTTCAGGCAGTTCCAAGATTTTCCATGAGATCTTGGGCCCTGAAGATCTGCATTTAGCTAGTACTGGCTTTTAAATAGGAAGCAAAGGTTTCTAGCATAAATGTTTTTGTACTGCTAGGAGTAAGAAGTCAGTTGTTAATTTGGCAAATAGAGTATTTATCCTGACTTACTTTCATTATCAGGGAATCACAGAATATGCCAAGTTGGATGGGACCCATAAGGATCATTGAGTCCAGCTCTTGGCCCTGCACAGGACCAACTCCAAGAGTCACACCGTGTGCCTGAGAGTATCATCCAAATGTTTCTTGAACTCTGTCAGGCTTGGTGCTGTGACCACTGCCAGGGGGAGCCTATTCCAGTGCCCAGCCACCCTCTGGGTGAAGAAACTTTTTCTAAAATTCAACCTAAACCTCCCCTGACATAACTTTAGGCCATTCCCTTGGGTTCTGTCACTGGATTGTGAGAGTTTTTGCTTCTATATTAGTGGTTTTAAAGAGTAAAAAAAATATTGTGAGAGAAAGTAAGAAAATAATTTGTGAAATAGGACAAGAGAACCTTAGAGAAAAGAATACAGTAGTAATTGGGCTGTTTGAATAATGATGGGTTTATTAATTGAATACATTATTGATTAACTGTAGAAATTATTTCCAACTCATAAAAATTCATAAATACTCTTTAATACTTGACTATGTTTTATGGAAGAATAAGAGAATCTGCTCAAGAAAAACAGAGAAAAGAGTGCCAAAAAAGAAAGGAAACAAGAAAAGAAGCATAGAGGCTGAGATCTTATTATCATAAATAAGGCTTAACTGATTAAGATGGCTTTATAGATACTTTATAGATACAATTGAACAGCACAAAGTAGCTAAAAGCACAAGTAGATCTAGCCCTCCTTCTGGAAAAGAATGATGTCTTAAGACTGGAGATTAACTCTAAAATTTATAAATGCCCAAATAGATGTTATGAGGAAAATTGTAAAAATGCCAAAATGAAAATAATCAAAGGAAAAAAAGCAAACAAAAAGTTGAAATTTAAAGCGAAATAAGACAAAATCATTATGGCTAGTGCATAGTAGTACCTAAATGATGAAGTGATTTGTCTGTCAACAAGACAAGTTATTCAGCTGACATTCTGTGAAATGGACAACTTAAATCTAGAGGTATTAAAACAGCGAAGAATGCTTTCATTTGGATAGTTACCATCTGAAATTAATCACCTTCAACTACATTTCTGCCTCATTTATGTATATTATCAAAACTACTTGCTACACAAAACTACTTTTGGAAAAGAAATAGGAAAGCAATTCTTCAATTGTAACAAGGTATTTCAGGGCACCAGATTTTGTTTGTGAGGGTCAACATACTGACACCAGAGGTGCTGGTGAGATTCCTAGAGAAAAGAAATGAGGTCGTATCAGGAACCCTATCTGATCTCTTGCAGCCAAACCATCTTGTCAACTTGGGCTTGTTTGACATTAACCTCTAGATTAATGTCTGATGTAAATCTGAGTAACATTTCAGCAGCTAGAGAAAAGCACAAATAAACTTACGGATATTCTGAGCTATGATAAATTGGCTTTGTTCACGTAATGAATAATTTCTGGCTAATTCCTCCATTTGAACCATGTAGATTAATAAAGAAAACTCTGTTCTATTTAAGATTTGTATCAGAAATTCAGATATGTTTCCTTCCTTTATTTTTCTGATATTATCATGTGATTCCTTTTATCCAGTAAAAGGGGAGACTTTTATTTTTGTGGTAGAATAAATCCCAAAATCTCTGACCTAGCCCACAGAGCTCCCCTGCAGTAAGTGCTGTAAATATGCACCCCAAAGAATAATGCCAGTCACAACAATTTTACAGTTTAAATAGTGAAAACAGAAAACAAGTGAAAAATGGCATCACTAAGAGCTGAGATGAAGAGGCCAGAACTATCAAGTGAGACAGATAGCTAGAAATGAAACACAGGGGCCCTGATTCCTAAGCTGGTGTCTCTCCCCTACTTTCACAAGATTACTTTGGAGCTTTACACTGAATCCTAATGACCCAAAATATAAAGCCCTTTTTATTTAATGTTTCCTCAGCTTAAAATAAGATCTATATGTTCCTGCCCAAGCACAAAATAACTGCTCTATGAAACAATATTTTAGCAAGGATGAACATAACACTATTTCTAGTTCATATGTGTCACACAGTAAGATTCTGTTACTGCATCTCTTAGTGATTTTTATGACTAATATAAAGTATTTTCCTATTATGTCAATAAATAAAAAATAACCTGCCCCAGTAAGGTTCAGCTCGAATCACTCCAGCATAATAACCCTATAAACTTTTATTACAAGACAAAACATGATGCAGTTTCTACCTACCTTCTGCAGAATATTTCCAAAGACAAGACAAAAGTAATGATTATAAAAAACATCTTTTTATGTGGATGTGAAGGAACATAGGGAAATACCAGGGTGAATTTATGGTGGAGTAAAGGATAAAACATTAGCTCTGCATCAACTCTATCACAAGTTGTGCCTGAAAGGCAGCTGTTCACTTTCAGTGTTTCTGATTTTAAGCATAAATTAGTGATGCAGAGACTAAGTTACATGAAAATTACATTCACTTGCACTGTGGACTAATGACTTTGAGAAAGTTAAACTGAACTCAGACACACTTTGAGCTTCAAATAAATATAAAAAGTCACAAGGCTTGGAGGATGTGCTTGCTCCTTCTGAAGTTGTACAAGAAATGATTGATAATAATTTCAGATAATAAATAATGATTAAGAACAAAAGGAAAATATAAAGATTGGCAGCATTATACTGTGCAATATGTAGGCCAGGGAATTACATCACAGCTGTCATACTTGCAAGACTGTGAATAAAACCAGGATGAATAAAATCAGGCTTGGGCTTCTTTCTAGCTTAGGTTTTCGGAGTTTTTTGGTTTTGTGTTTGGTTTGGGTTTTTGTTTGTTTATTTATGTTTTAATTTTTAATTTTTTGTTTGTTTGACAATGAAATTATGTAAGGATCACCCATCAAAAAAAATATATTAGGGGAAGTGTCTCATTGCAAGATACTAAAAGTCTTTTTTAATATAGAGATGTGAAAATACAGGGTCCTTAAGCAAGACATGCCTGGAAAGAGAATAAACCACACAATGCCTTATTATGCTTCATTAAATGTGTCTGTTTCTGCCAGTGCACTGTATTTCAAACCCAAATAGAATACACTTAGTACTGAAGTCAAGTTTAAACTGAAACAGAAAAGCAATGTTTTCTCTGATTCAGACCCTGCAAGTCACATTTGTAAGGAGGTTTTAATGTAGGTTCATGGAAAAAACCAGTAATTGGTTCTTCGTATAATCACAAAGGCCTAATCCTATGCTCATTAAAGTAATTGATAAAACTCTCACTGACGTCAGCAGTGTGGGATTGAGCCCTAATACAGCATATTGGCTTTTAGACATACGTGTCACATCCAAAAGTTAATAAATGAAAGGCAGAGAGAAACACAGAGAAGCCACTCAGTAGAGCACCTTTTCAAAGACAGAATACTGTGTCCTTATCTCCCAGACACACACAGGCAGTGAAATGGCTGATCCAACACAATACTCCTCCTGCTCCAGGATAATGGCCATGCTCTTAGACAATGATGGGAGACATAGGGAGGGAAAGGAATGCCTCTAGATGTGCTCTAGCCCAACAAGGAGTAAGCACACATTTCTAAAATGGTGAAAAAGAAAATGAGACTGCATAATAACCCACCACCCAACAGAGATGTTCTTGCAGAATCACACAAATTAATTACCGTATCGAATAAGCAATCTCTGACTGCATTTCTTGAAAAAGCAATTCTACATGCACAAAGAAAAAGCTGAATAAGGGGCTAGTAATTTAGGATGAACGGACATGCTGAGCATAATAACTGTAGCTTACACAAGGTAATACGTTTGTGCCCAAAATACTTCTCCTAGGTTAGAACTGCAGACCAGATGCTTTATCTAATGAAAACAGCCTGGTGTCTTTCTTTTCTCCAGCTGAATTCAATCCAGCTCCCATAGGAGGCTGAATCCTGGGCTTAGGTAGAGTAACAAGGGTTTAAATTCATTTATGTTGATATTTTGTTTAGGGGGGCAACTAAATCAGTCTACTCTCTAAACTTCAACTTCTTTTTGCAATATTAATCACGCTTGTTATGATAATGCCAAAAACTAACCAAAAGTCAAGTTCCGTTGTGCTGACACTTTACAGAAATGATCTTTGTTCCACTTTTACTCCCATGTCTTGTATTCCCTGCAATTTATGAAAACTAGTGTAGTAACTGTCTTTTATTTCCTCAGACTCTGTGAATAGGAAACTAGTCTTAGCACCAGTCACAAAATGCCTCCTTTTTCTCACTTTCATTCATAAAATCCATAAAATCCCACAATCAAATGCTCTTGCAGGATTACACCCACACAAAACCAGATGAGGAACTGAGGCTTCTACTGACCCAGAATTAAACATGCAAGCAGGTTCACATCTAGGGATTTAAATCCAAACTCCTTTGCCTAGAAATTCAAAGAGGATCAGATCTGAGGTTCTGGTTTTGCACCATTTCTAATCTTAATATTTTTAACTTAATCCAAACCTCAGCTGCAGAACTGTACAATTTTAATCAGGACACTACTGACAAATTTGAAAGTGAAAATAGGAAGCTGAGAGTGACATTTGCAGCTACTGCTATTCATTAATAACACATTTCATATCAAGTAAGCATTGAAAGAACCTCATTTTTCCCTCAGTCTGCTTCTGCACTGTTGTGACTGCTAATTTCAGCAGAGTTATCCCTAGCTCATGCCTGTATATGTGGAAAAAGGTTCCATCTTCAAAACGGGAATGAACATGGCCTAATGTAGACAGCATTAATTTTCATTTGCTCTCTGTTCTTTGAAAGGAAGGTTGTTTTTATTTCTTCACAGGTTTTATCTTTAAGTAATTATTTGCCTAAGTCATGCTCAGTGAGGACTGGGTTTTTGGTTAGTTTTTTATAATTACCATCATAGGGCACCCTGTTTTTGTAGAATATGTTTTACCAGGAAAAGAATTTGGATTACCATCAGAATTTGTAGACATCGCTTTGATTCAGTTGAAATCGAACACATTTTCAAGTTCACTACATAAAGCGGTTTGTTTGGGTTTTTTGTCAATAAACAGGTCAAACCTGACTCTGCAGCCAGCCATGGCACATGAGCAATTAAGAGGGCCACATCAATTCTTGAGGCCATCTGACTCAGGTAAGTGGATTTACAGCTGCGATGCCTGGATCTGCCTGCTGCAAAAGGGTAGGCTACAAACCTTCACATCTTATGGACAGAGAGATAGAGAAGGTCAAGATGTTTGCCATATCAACTTCAACACATACATTTAAAAGCAGTGTCAGATCACAGGAAGAGATAAATTTAAAAACAGTAATTTAAATCCAGGTACAAACCAGTAACTTTTCAGTTCAACATAGGTTTGTAGTTTTGTTCTGCTGTATAGGGGAAGAAAGCAGTTCCCTGCCTTCTCTAGCTTTGTACGTAAATAAAATCTCGAGGCTTGCCTGATAGCAACATAGTTGGGAAGTTTTCCCATATCAAGCAGAAAACTCACATGTTGTTTTGCCAAGATGCCAACTGATTTTCTTGACAGGAATTGAGGCTTCATGTGTTTAGAACACTGTTGTTACTAGCCCAAAGGCCTGGTGCCCTTGCTGTGCTGTAGGCATCTCCCAGCAACAGTGAGTTGCCCTCACAGGCAAGGACTGGCTTTGGTGTGCTCCAAAAGGGGCTGCTTGGTCTTTCCACTGTACCTGTTTAAACATGAGATCCTTTGTTGACCAAGGCTAATCCCAGAAAATTATTTACCCTTAACCTTTATGAGAAAGAAGTTGTCTTACATACAAGAGAGATGAGACAACCCATTCATAGAATCATTAAGGTTGGAAAAGACCACCAAGACCATTGATTACAGCCACTAAGCTAACACTTCCAGGTCCACCACAAAACCATGTCCCTAAGTGCCACATCTACATATTTTTTGAACACTTCCAGGGATGCTGATTCCACCACCTCCCTGGGCAACCTGTTCCAATGCTTGACCACCCTTCTGGGGAAGCAACCTCTCCTAATATCCAGCCTAAACCTCCCCCGGTGCAACCTGAGGCTATGTTCTCTCATCCATGGCACTTGTTTCTGGGGAGAAGAGACTGACCCCCTCCTGGCTACAACCCCCTTTTGGGTATTCGTAGGGAGTCATAAGGTCTACCCTGAGCCTCTTTTTCTCCAGGCTAATCACCCGCAGCTCCCTCAGCTGCTCCTTGGAAGGCCTGTGCTCCGGACCCTTCACCAACTCTATTGCCCTTCTCTGGACTCGCTCCAGCAGCTCAGTGTCTTTCTTGTAGTGACAGGCCAAAACTGCACACAGGATTTGAAATGCAGCCCCTGGCACAGGGGGACAATCAGTTCACTGCTTCTGCTGACCACATCCTGCTGATATAAGCCAGGATGCCAATGGCCTTTTTGGCCACCTGGGCATACTGCTGGCTCATGCCCAGCCGTGTTTGCCACAGAATTCCTGTTTTGAGAAAGCCTGTTCGTATAGCAAGACCTCAGCGGCAGAGGGCCTGCGGCAGGGCTTTCCTTTAGCGGAGAAGTGACAAAGCGCAGCGGGGCCGTGTTTGCTTCACCGACCCGGTCCCTGGCCGCGGTTCCCACGGGAGGCGGCTTGGGGGGCGCGCCGGCCCCGACCCGCTCCGGGCGCTCATCCCCGGCTCATCCACCGACTGATCCCTTGGCTCCGGGCGCTGATCCCTCCGCGAACGCCTCCGCGGCAGGGCCGAGGGGACGGGGACGCTTCCCACGGGAGCGGGAAGGCGGCGATCCCGCGGCGGGGGCGTCTCCCGGTGCGCCCCATCCCTGCCCGTGCGGGCTGCGCCGCGGGGAGCGCTCGAACCCTGCCGCAGTGCTCCTGCAACCCGCCGGAGGCATCTCCTCCCGGGCGCTCCACGCCCCGCTCCCGGCACTGCCCGGCATGGGAGATCCCTTGGCTCACAGCCTGCACCAGGAGGCAGGTGGCACTGGAGCCGTGCGCTCCCCCGGCCGGACCAGGTGTCACCTCCCGGCCGGACCAGGTGTCGCCTCCTGGCCGGACCAAGTGTCACCTCCCGGCCGCGCTCGGTGCTGGAGCGCGACGGGGCCGGGAGCGCTCGGCTCTTTGCTGGCATTCTTTGAGAGCGTGGGAATGTCGAGGACGGTGACAAGGCTGGAGCGATGCTGCTGTTTCCCCGTCCTCAGCTGCTAGCACATCCAGCCCTGTGAGCAAGCGTTGCTGCTCCTCCATCTGGGCAGAGAACACAAGTGACAAAAAAACCTAAGGGGTTCTCTCAGGAAAACAAGTGTTTGACCAGCAAAATATCCGCTATAGATGCATGATGGGATCCTGTGCAGAGGCTCAGGTGCTTTTGAAAATGCTGTGACTTGTGTTTCACCTGTTTAGCTTGTACAAACCCATCATACACTGGCCCTGAACAGAAAAGCCAGGAGTTGTTCCAAATGCTAGCAACACATATCCATCCCTCCGTCCATCCATCCATCCATCTTCTGAAGACCTCTGCTCACAGAATAGTTTCAGTGCCACCAGCTGTAGCTTGGATTCTTCCAGGGTGGTTATTCCCAGCAATACCACTCAACTTAGCCAGCTGGACATCAGGCCCAACCGGACAACTTTGTTGCAGTTTGTGTTGTAGGTTAAGTCATGTGTTGTAGTATATGTCATGTAGTATACCGAGAAATTCTCAAATAATTAAGGTCAAGTATTTTTCAACATGGTATATTTGCCCAGGACTTTGATGCCTGTTCCTCTGCAGCTTGGAATAATAGTTTAAACCTTTCTCACCTTTTCCCATGTGAGCAGAGGTGATGTTTAACTATGGGAAAGTGGTGACTGGGTAATGATTTGGATACAATTTCAGAAAAATGTGAGCACAAAAGAGTTAGAGACAGCAAAAGTAGGTATTCTGCCTAATGCCCTCAGCTACCATTATGAAACATGAAAATCTAATTGTACTGAATGGAAATGTACATCTTCATCACTGATTATGACACCGAGAAAATTACGATATGATTGGCATCATAATGGCCAACGTTGAAATGTGATGACACGCCAATATGATGTACATCTCCATTAGGAATGATAAATCAAAGGTTATTCATTTGTGCTTGATTTATGCCTGGGAAATGCTACCAAGGGAAATCTTGATTTAAATCTCTCAATTCATAAAAAAAAAAAAAAAAAAGCCTAGTGCCCTCTTCTGGCAGCAGATGTAACTGTAGGCCCTGCAGTACTTCCCTGTTGCTTTTTATTTCTGTATATAATTTAAATTTTCAATCTTTCATTATCTCTTTCATTATCCCTTTTACCACCACCATGGTTTGTGATATTTTCAGTAATATAATTCATAGTCCTTTCTTGTATTTTATCCTCTGTTTCAGAAGTAGACTGGATAACATTTAATCCTGTGAAATCTCCCTTCTCACAACCAGAGGCCTTAATCTTGCTGGTAATCTTGTTCCAGGAATACAGCAGAAAACTGCACAGGGTCTGTGCAGTTTATTACTGAGCATGGAGGAAAGGATTCATAGTTTTTCTAAGTTAGATGAGAGACACAATCTTGGGGTATAGTGAACAGGACCTAGACCACATGAGAAAAGAATTATTGATGGGACTGAACTTAAATTACTTGCTGAACTGTTCGTTTATCCTAGGCATCCACTCTGTAGTTGTCTGTACTTAATAGCTGCAGAGAGAAGAGTGGAACAGGAGACAAGAGGGAGAAAATGCCTTGACTTCTTGCTTGTTACTATTGCTCCGAAGCTCACTACTGCCTTGCTGTCCTGCACAAAGCATACCATGCTGTCTGTCACTCACGGCTGTATTGGAGCATCAGCTCTGACCTCTGTTACATACAAGTAAAGCTTTTCAGCTGCTTATGCCACCCCATCTTCAATGCTTAAATCTTCTAGTGTTTAAGATGTGTCTTTTCCCACTCTTCATGCAGGTAAAATTCTTGCCTAAGTTCACATTATTTAACAGCTGAGTTGCTGCAACATCCTTTTCTCTGGCCTTGACGCGTGGAGTCTTACCTTTGCCCTAATCACACTGCATGCGGCTGCTGTTGCTTCAAAGATCATTTTCCTATCCTGTCTCTGAACGTGTCACTCCTGTCTTGGCACCCCTATGCTGCCTCCCCCCTCCCCTATCTCACATCAACATAAGCTGCCTATCTTCATTTCCAGGGTCCCCTGGGACCCTACCTATCATCTCTCATTGTCAGGAGGCAGGAACAGGGAACAGAGCAGCTCCAATAGCTGCCCTGCCTGAGCAGACTTCCAGCTCTGCCATGCTCGGTCCTTATATTCTTTTTTAGAGGAGGATGTGGGTGAATACGATCAGTCAGGAACAAGAAAAGGGATTCACTGTTAAAAGCAGGAATAAAGGCAGCTCCGATGTTTAAATGCTGTTAAAACCTTAAAATGGATCATCACCTTTTGTTTAGAGTTCCCACCCTCCTGTGTTGATCTCCAAACAAGCCCATTCTCATTTTTTCCTCTGTGGTACCTTTCATACTCAGATGGAGGCTACCCTGCATAAGCATCCCCAGATTTATGTTGGTAGCTCTCTAGAATCTCCTTAAAGCTCTCCTTTGCAATGATGTCTACAAAAGCTTTGACAACACTTAGGCTGCTAGTGAGGTAATACTGCTGTCAGCCACACTGAGCATTCTCATATCCTTTATTCTCCATCTGTTTGTATCCATCTGTGGTCTCCTGTCCTCTGTTTAGTTTGTAACCACTCTGGGACAGGGCCATCATTTTGTTCCATGTTTGCACGGTGCTTCAGACAATATTTGTTGTTGTGGTTCCTGTGTGGTCTAATAGTACAGACAATAAATAAAAACAGTAACAGCCTGTGGCAGGTGCTCTCTTCTTGCATAGCACTCATTGATTTCAGGCTGTGGGCTGAGCAAATTGCATGAATGCGGATGCATCTTGGGTCGTGTGGATAACTGAGCAAGGGGCAGAAACAGAAGAACAGTGCTGTGTGTTCCATTCTAAATGTTGGCCAAAATGCCTTTAATTAATTCCTCCCCTCTCTTTTTTTTTTTTTTTCTGTCAAGCAGTGTAGAGCAGATCCAGGGGCAACCTCCTATTAGCTTCATGTCATTTTCTTCTGGAAAAGGGCAAGAGGAAGAAGGCAAAAGTTTATGGACTTTTGTTTCTAAAAAAATACAACAGAAGGGCTATAAACATCTGGAGGACGAAAAAACCCAGACATTTGAAGATCCTTAGACCTCAGCTTTTGCCCTTTGTAGTCGCTATGAAACTACTTTAAAGCCCTAATTCTCAGCTATTTTCATAGCCAATAGTAAACTGAGTATTTGCTCAAGTTTCCTAATCTTTAAATTGAGCATTTCTTGCTTTGACTAACACAGGAGCTGTAACCCTTTCTTTATAAGTCCGTTGAAGATTGACAGGGAGATGTCCATGGTAACCTGAGTTCAGATTTATTAGAAAAATGGGTTTAAATACTATTTGATTCTATTGCCTGCTCTTATCAACCTCCAGAATTGCCTTCCTACAGAAGGCAAGGAATATGGCTGTATTGCAAAACACTCAAAAAGGATTCTCTGTGGCTCTGAACTGCAAAGGTATCCATAGAGAGCTCACTTTAGACTGATATGACCCGTAATGTGAGCAATCTTTGGGATCAGATCTGAATCCAAATTGTGCAAAAGTGAATTAAAGTACTTTCACAATACCAACACAACTCAGAATCTCAGCCTGTGTGGTTTACAGTACCAATCAAGAGCAGACAAAAAAGAATTACTGGATGTAGTAAACTGGAGTTCAGCGTTACAAATTCTGTATCAAAGTATTGGATAAATAGGATGAATATCAAGTGTAAGGGAACTGTATGAAAGCCACAGAAAGCTGAAGTTTTAGTCTGAGCTATTTTTAGGGTGATAGTGGAGTCCCTTGTTTAGTGTCTTTTTGTCTGAAAGTTTCCAAAACATTTTCAGAATAGTGATTAAGAAAATGAAGTTATTCTATTGTATTCAAAAGAAATCCCAAAAGAAGATGACAGGAAACAAACATCTGTGAGTATAAGAGAAGCCAGGATGTGTAGTGGGACACATAGCATGATGTAGTAGACAGCTGTAACACAAGATGCTGGATTGTAAAGTCATGCTCATCCTCAGTGGGAATGTTGTGCTTAGTGGTACTGATCCCTGCAGAGACAGCAGTCCAAGTAAGGGTCATACTGAGAAACAGCACCCAAATTATTAAAGATCTTAAAGCAATGTAGCCTCTGTCACCTCCTCTGAACTAAGGCTTATGAGGATCATTAGGTCTGTGTTGATTGGCAGAACATGACCAAAAATTATATGGCTGAAATGCATTAGAAAACAGAAAATACAGAAAAAAAATCTTTCTGTGAGATCTTAAGTGTAACATTTTGATACAGACTTGATTTGAGAAACATCTATCTTCCTTTAAGTCATCTTTTAAATTCTTCTTCCTGTCCCATGCCCATCTTTCCTCAGCTTTAAGCTGACCCTGTTGTCTGTAAACTGGCTCCTTTTTTTGCCCTGATTACTGTCACTAATGGACAGACTTAGGCAGGACTCGACAATTAAACAGTAATATGGCATTCTTGTTGATGTCATGGGGACCATTCCACAGTGGCATTCAGTTTGGGAAGCATGAAATTATTTTTGTTACGGCATGAATGATTTTTGGAAGGTTTTTTTTTTTGGTTTGTGATTTTTTCAACATCTAATCAAACTGTTCTAGAAGTAGAAGGAAACACAATAGGTGAAAAGCAAGGCAGTTAATGAGACTGAACAGGCATAAGAACATAGTAGTTACGCGGTACACTATGGGCGACTGTGAAAGTATTTATTTATTGTCTCAATCAAATGGCAACATAAAGTTCTTCTTTTTCTCGTTATATTATTAGTCTTATAACATGGAAAACATTTTCTTTCCCTATGGATCTCCTCCAAGTCAATCCACTACAGTAAGGAAACCCAACCTTTAATACTTTGTAATAAATAAAACATTGAGAATAAAGGTATACAATAACACACTATGACAAATATTAGCAAAAAGCGTGCACAGGTCTCTTCAGTAATGTCTCTTTGGAAAATTCCTCTCCTGATGTATCTAACCACTTAAGAATTTAATATCTGAGCACCTCACAATCACTAATGGATTTTAGTCTCCCTTCACTCCAAAGGCAGAAAAGTATATTGCCCTTTTACAGTTTTAGAAGTGAATAGTCAGGGACTTGCCTAAGGTCATACGTAATTCTTTTGGTGGAAGTGGGGCTTGAGTCAGGTTTTCTGTGTCATGGTCCAGTACCCTGATCCATCTTTTCACCCAGATCTCCATCATAACATTTAGGAAAGGGCTGTGTGATGCATAACGCTCATTGGCCTTTTTTAATATCCTAGGTTCTTCTAGTCCTCACTAATCACCAGGAAGACTTTGCTATTAGCTTAGCCTTTAAAAGAAGCTTCTCTCCAGTGTGGTACACTTTTGCCCCGACCTTAGGAGTTGCACGCAGCCTTACAACCATTTGTATATGTGCAGCTCACCCCCCAAAGGAAATTGTCCAGGCAGGGTTCAGGACCGAGGTTTGCAACGTGTTTAAAAAGCACTTTGCTACATATTGCTTGGTTGGGAAAATTCTATACAGGCAAAGTGATAAAAAAACAATTAAACGAAAAAATTTCCCTCTGGCCAAGATCTAAAAGAGTGGATGGCGCTCAGTCGATGCTACACCCATGTTTAAGTTCTCTAACCCCTACCTAAGGGAGCACTTAAGCACTTCAGCCTTAAATGCATGAGCAACCTCGTTGCCTCGGGGTGGGGGGTTGGGGAGAATATTCATCTGCTTTGCTGGGTCAGGACCTTGACCTGGAGTCCGTGGATGTTCGATTCTTCTGAAAACCAAGCCATTTCTTTAGCACTTTCGATTTGGGAGTCTGATTTTAGGCAGTTGTATTTCTAAAATCCCGGCCTATACACGCTTGCCATAGGAGACACAGTGCCCCTGATATTTGGGGCAAAATGCTGCCTTTAGGGATAATTTCTTAAAACCACTGGCCAGCAAAGAAACAAACCCAAACACCCATCCTGCAGCACCCTCCCCCCGCAATCCTTTCCTATCCCCAAGGTTAGTTTGAGACCCTGGGTATGTATTGAATGGCTGTTGATAAAAAGTCGTGCTCTTTTCTTTTTCATGTCACTTATTTAAAGAGAAGTCTTGAAGCCCTTGTTTACTGCAGCAATGCTTAGGAAGGAGAAGAATAGTGAGTGTATTTTCAAATGCCCTTAGCAGCTTTCTTTTTATTTTGCTCTCCAAGCCCCTGCTATTCAAGTTCCCTTCTCCTCAGAGCACTAACAGCTAGATTGTTCTATGCACCCAGCTCCCATTAGCAAAAGAAGGGAGTCGTGCACATCATTCCCATGAACCACTTTAACAGAAGAGTCTTATATGACAAAATGTGCCTCAAAGACAGAGGATGCTAAGTAAACATTAACCACAAAGTGTTCTCATTTATGCCTACATTTAAAATAGCATTTGGATTTCTAAAATGCACATTTAAATTATTTGATATCAGTCATCTTTGTCTTCCCAGTTTAAGAAATAGATATGCCAGATCATAATAAATCTGCATAAGAAGCATGAGGTTTGCTGGTTTACGTTGGAGAAAAAAAGGGAGGGACTGACATTTGGATTTACTGTCATACCTCAATAATCTACAAACTCCAATTTTTCATCAATGAGTTTGTGTCCTTTGTTTGCATTAATTGCATTGAAATTTATGTGAAATATTCAAACTCTCAGTAGTCACAACTCATTTAATATCTATAGCTCTGTGCAGATAATATGAGATCTCACCATGATTAAATTCATATATGGACAGACAGAATGACTTCTTTACATGGTGGAGATTCCCTTGAAATCCTCCTGCCTCTCAAGAAAAGTTCCGTTTAATATGAATTAAAATATGCCTGTCACTAACTCTCATTTGGGAAGCATACCAGTTTCACTGGTTGCATAAAAATCAAGCTAAAAAGTATAATCTGAAATGTATATACTCTCATTGCATAGATTCCAACATGCTACATTGTATAAAAGAAACAGAAATACAATTTTTTGGGTGGTGTGGGAGGAGAGAAAAACATGTTTTTTCATAATGTCAGACAATTAGTTTCTGATTTATATTTTAAAGCACACCAGTTGGTAAACCTCACAATTTCATCTTAGCTGGCATAGCTGTGGAGAGCTTTACAGAAAACTCATAAAAATTTAAAAAGCATTTTCTAAGTCTGGTAGACTTTTTCTTCTCTGTTATCAATGACAGTGAATTCTGCTGTCTAGATGTGGATTTTGCATTTTAAAAAACCAAACCGTCTTTTGGATGAGTTTTGGGTTTTTTTATGTTAAATCAATGGACCTTTCATTCTTCATGGATAACGGCAGTGATTGACAGTCAAGTGGATGTTTTTCTGTAGCCACCCATACCAGTGACTACAAAATCAAGCAAACAGTCTCAACTTCATAATAAAAAGTAGAAATTGTTTATCTTCAGTACTTCAGTCCACTTTCAAAATGACCATGTAACCCTGCTTGAGTGCATGGAAATAACTTTAAAACATAGCGACCTTAAAGCTGGAGAGCACCTCCGATAACTGAAATTCTCCAAGCTGTGGTTACTATTTGCTCACGATTTCAGACAAAGTAAAAACATAAGAGCTTCTGTTCCCAGAATTGTTGCATATTACCATCATTCATCAAAACATCGTCTTTGTGGTCAATGTCTTTTCTTCCCCACTTTATATTATTTTCGTATTCTTTTATCACCAACGTGGAGGCCGTGAGAATCTGCACAATAACAAACCAATGACTTTATGCAGCAAAGGACTGCAGTATGGGCAAGAGGAAGGTTTCAAGTACCCTACTGCCAGGAGGCTTATTTAAACCACAACAAAATAATTAAAAATTGCTTGACCATACCTTTTTAATTGGCTCCCTGATAGAAGGGTTAATAGGAATTCTAATACCTGTGTAAAAAAAAGACAGATAAAGAAAACAAGGTAATGTAAAATAATTCAGATTGTCTTTGTGTAAATGAGGCAATAAATGCCTGCAACACGAAGCTCAGTCTGACTTCACAGCAGGGCCTGGCGCTTAATTGAAAGTCCTAACTAGACCCATTTATCAAAGAAATCACTCAGAGGGAAATTTAATTATCACAATTAATCTATGTTTTTTTAGAAAGTCCCAGAAAAGTGCAGTGAAAATTTCTTTGGGAGGAATTTTACACTATTATTGCCAGAAAAAGTCAAGTGCCAAACTTCTTCCCCTCACAGGTAAAAAAAAAGGCAGGCAGGCATAGGGCACGTTTCAAGGCGCAGCTTGTAATGCCACTTAGACACAGCCAGTAATGAGCACTGTCACAGCAGGAGCTCGGATGGAACTATTTCTTCCTAAGTCACAAAACTGCTCTCTTTACAAACTGGAGAGACACCTGGCTTGCTGAGAGAGCTGCCCCACAATGTGCCCATGGACTTGGCACCCCTTACCACAGTTTTTCTTGGCTCTGCAGGACCCCCAGCACCCTGTAGCTACCCCCAGTGAGCCCCTGCTCACAGTTTGTCTCAGTGCACACACAGAAAAGCCCAGAGGCACAACGTGGTCTCTCCTCAGTACCTAACACATGATGCTTTGGGGAACTGGGGTACATGCTTTGTTTCAAACACTTGTGTTAAGAGGAGATCTCTCTGATAGATTGTCCATGCTTGCATCAACATTGAGTGTCCTCCAGCGAGCAAAGGCCATTCTGAAACCATGATATTTTCCCTGAATAATTGGTGATATCCAACTCTCAGCTGGCTTTGACTTAGCAGCTCTACAAGTTGGGAAGGAAGGTGACTCCAAGCTCAGTTCCTGCACAGCTTCTCACGTTTGCTGTTTCCCAAGAACTTTTCTATTGCTTACTTTTTAAATTTGACAGTTTAGTTAAATTTTCTTTCTTATTTTGAAAAGCAGCCCCTTCTTTTATGCAGAACCCTACCTAAATTTCCATGCCTCCAATGTCAGCCTGGGATGCTGCAGAAGGTTATTCATAGAGCAGATAACAAGTAGGATTATACCTATGTGCATCACATAGCACTTGACATGAATGAAGTTGAAAAGAAAGCCCCAAGAAACTATGCAAGTCTCTGCCACGATAAAAAACCCCTTCAGTCAATCAGCAAGCTGATAGTCGATAGCTTTTTAGGGCTTCTGGACACTAGCATGCAGCAAGTGATAGGCAGGAGTCTGCTCCTTCACTTTGAAGCACAGAGCTCCAGCACTTGCATTGGAGGCAGCATGCAAGGAATTGGCATAGTTGTGCTAGCCTCAGTGAAGGGCAACAGCCAGCGTTTCAAAGGACAGGGGAAACGGGGCCAGAGATTTTCTTTCACTTTGTGTGGTTTGCACAGCCCCACACGAACTCATGTTTGCCCATGCTTAAAGGTGCTCCATCACTCATCCTAAGGTAGCATAATTTTCCCTTCCATTCTTCACAGTCAGAGAACATTGGAGATTATGGTCCACATTAACACGCCCTTCCTCCCTCGTCTTCTGTGGGAAAAGTTGCAGCTGGGTCTTCCGATGTTGCTGAAGTTGTTTACTGCCCTTTTTTCCCTGTGTTTCCTATTTTATTCAGGTTATACTAATCACCAGAGGGGAAGGAAACAACTCCAGAACAGATTGAATTGACGTTGAATTGGACATCCTGTGAACTAAACATTGTGACTTGGATAAGATTAAAATGTGAGTCACAAGCCTGGTGAGTTTTCAAGTGTTAGTGGAATGCAGTGAAGGAATCAGGCAAGAACAGCAAGGAGAAAGCAGCTAGGAGCAATGCTCAGCAGAACAGCAGTTGCTATACATGCTTACTTGTTTTCACTAGGCTTAGACTAAAAGTCCAGTGGACAGAACTGGGGAAAACAACTGACAGTTCTTTATTTAGAAATTATTACATTTTCAAACAGTTTTTAATTTCTATTCACTTCCTGTACTGAACCCATCTGTGAATGCCCTCTAGCAATATACCACTGTCCAACTCAGCTAAATACATAGAAGTGCTTCTGGAAAAAGGGCTTCAGCAACAGGTTTGGCATCTTCCATGCACTCGCCTTTCATGTTCAATACTTTCCAATAATTCTGGTGAGTAGATTCTCTGGAAGAAGGAAATTGCAGACACTAAAATGAAAACTGTATTGTAGCATATTCATTAAAATATGAATTCCAAACCACAGAATCACAGAATGGGTAAGGTTGGAAAGAACCACAGTGGGTGAACTGGTCCGACCTCCCTGCTCAAAGCAGGGTCGTCCTGGAGCACATTGCACAGGTTTGCATCCAGATGGTTCTTGAATATCTCCAGTGAGGGAAGACTCCACAAGGAGTGAGGACTGAGTAGAGGGGCAGAATCTGATCTCTTGATCTGCTGGCAGTGCTCTTCCTAATGCACTGCATTATGTTTTCTTGGCCACAAGTGCACACAGCTGGCTCATGGACAGCTTACTGTCCACCAGGACCCCCAGGTCCTTCTCCACAGAGCTGCTTTCCAGCAGGTCAGCCCCCAGCCTGTGCTGCTGCAGGGGGCTACTCCTCCCCAGGTGCAGGACCCTGCACTTGCCTTTGCTTAATTTCAGAAAGTTCTTCTTTGCCCAGCTCTCCAGCCCCTCAAAGTCCTTCTAAAGGGCTGCACAGCCCTCTAAAATGTATATTCACAATCATTTACATAAGCCTCATTTGATATACTTGCACAGACCTGATGCTACGTGTAGTGGCAGAGGTTCTTATTCAGACACTTAACACTATGTCAAGCTCCTGCTTACAATGATAGAATCATCGAATAGTTTGGGTTGGAAAGGACCTTTAAAGGTCATCTAATCCAGAACCCCTGCAGTGAGCAGGGACATCTTTTACTAGAACAGGTTGCTCAAAGCCTTGTCCAACCTAGCCTTAAATCTTTCGAGGCATGGGGCATCCACTACCATTCTGGGCAACCTGTTCCAGTGTTTCAGCACCCTTGTTGTAAAAAACTTCTTCCTATATCTAGTTTAAATCTAACCTCTATTGGTTTAAAAACATTACCCCTTATCCTACTGCAACAGTCTGTGCTGAAAAGTTTAGCCCCATCTTTCTTATAGGCCCCCTTTAAGTGCTCAAAGGCCACAATAAAGTCTCCCTGGAGATTTCTTCATGCTGAACAACCCTGACTTTCCCAGCCTTTCTATATATGCAGCCCTCTGGTAATTTTTGTGGCCTGCTCTGGACTCACTCCAAGAGGTCTATGTCTTTTCTGTGCTCCAGAGTTGGACCCAGTACTCCAAATGGGGTCTCACGAGAGCAGAGTAGAGGGGCAGAATCCCATCCCTCGCTCTGCTGGCCATGCTGCTTTTGATGCAGCCCAGGAAGCAATTGGCTTTCTGGGCTGCAGGTGCACATTGAGGGATCATGTCCAGCTTTTCATCCTCCAGTACCCACGAGTCCTTCTTGACAGGGCTGCTTGCAATCCATTCTCCACCTAGCCTGAATCACTGTGGCTTGCCTTGATCCAGGTGCAGCACTTTGCACTTGAACTTGTTAAACTGCATGAGTTTCCCATGAGCTCACTTCTTGAACTGGTCCAGGTCCTTCTGGATGGCATCCCATCCCTCAGGTGTGTAAGCCACACCACTCAGCTTGCTGTAATCTGCAAATTTTCTGAGGGTGCACTTGATGCCACTGTCTATGTTATTGATGAAGATATTGAACAGTACCAGGTTCCAGTATGGACCTTTGAAGGACACCACTTGCCACCAATGTCCACTGGAACATTGAGCCATTGACCACTACTTCACAAGCTTACAAGCTAAGTCAGCTGTCCCTGGACTGCCTTCTCCTTTGCCTCCCTACTGAGGCAAGGTAGAGGCTGGCTGTGGTGGAGGATTTGGTGACGGAGTCGGCTGTCTGGCAGAAATGGGCCGGCCACCAGATGAGCATGCCTGTTCCACGCTGCACCTGCAGAGCAGCTGATGGAAACCTTTGCTGGCTGCCGTCTCCGAGCGATGGCTGCACACCAGCCACCTGGGCATGAAAACTCCCAGCCTTTGACAGCTCCCAGAGCTCTCTGATCCTCAGGGTATTGTGGCTTGGAAATTGCAAAGGTTGTTGGTTTGCTGTTTGCCACCAGGTGGCCTAACCACTCCACAGTTCGGAAGGAACTGAGACTCCATTGGAGAGCAGCAGCTGGAACTTTTTAAGCTTTACATATTTTTCTTCCCAAACCTCCACCTCCCCTCCTTCCTCCTCATTCAGTTGATTAAAAGCGATCAGGGCTGCTCTGATTTATCAACTCAATCCTTTACTCTAAGCAATTGAGAAAGCTGGTGCTTCCAGCAATCCAGCCCTAGCTTTAGAGATCAAGCTCAGCTGTCTCTGTTTACCTCTTAGCCCAAATGAACTCTGGCCATAACAATGCAGGTACCTTAGACTTTTACTCATGTGTCAGTAACTAGAGGTTGATTCCCGTGTTTGTTGTCTCTGTTATATATCTTGTAGCTGGTTTTGTGACCACCCATGAGTTCTGTGCTGGCCACATAAGCTGGATTTAGAGCTGCCTTGTGTCCCCATAGCATCGCAGAGTGGATTCAGTGGGCCAGAGGATCTGACTCAGTAAATGGGATTTGATTTTTAAAACCACAGACAGCACTAGTTTTGGGATAACCATGTTGGAACTGGCTGAGCTACGGGCATCTTGGGTTTCAAGGGAAGCTGGTATTACAGATCTCTCCATGAAAAGTCCTGCTGTTGTGGTCTGACTTCCTAGCTTGGACAGAAAGAAGCCAGACTTACTGATCTAAAATGGAAAGGAAGGTACTCTTGGATGTTTATCTCAGACTTTTTTTGATGAGAAGGGTAGGGAAAGCTTTACCTGTCATGGCAGTGTGAACTAAGAACAACTACATTTGCTGCAATGGTATTACACTGACATGCACGTATTGGGAGGGCACTGAATGACTTTTTAGGAGAATGAAGCATGATTTCAGGAGAAAAAGATTTATTTCATGTATGCAATACTGATAGCTTATTTATGTATTCTCTACCATTTGCATAATGCCTAAAAGCTTTCAGAATGTACTTTCAAAACAAATCTCAGTAACTAAAGTAATTAACTAAGATTAGTTGTTTAAAACACCCATGATTCACTTATTTACCCATCTTTGTAATTATGCATTTCAGTTTTGATGTGAGAGAGGACAAGGTACAATGATGGCAGGCAGAAACATCACAACAGAGCCCAGCAATAGAAGCATATTCCCAAGTTCAGTTCAGCTCAGCTCTGAAACTGGTGGTTTACAATCCCAAGTCAAAGCTACGCAGTTTCTGAATGCCCCCTATTATAACACAGTTACAACACAAAGAATAACTGGGCAGACTTTCACTAAAGAATGTGGTGATTGAACTTTTAAAAATACCGGTCATTTGGAGAAAATTTCAGTGATCCTTAAATTTGGTAAATGGATTAGTTTTAAATAATAACTACCTGGAAACTGGTAGGTGCTTTCAGTTGCGTCACAAAAACATCATGAAGTAAAACTGGATATTTCAACTACTTTAACCTAGCCTTGGGCACAGAAGAGTCCAATTCTGATCATTTGCAGGATAAGCAATCAAGTTTAGAGTAACGAGACTTTAGCCAAGGTGTTCCTCTGGATTTACACCTCTGCAGATAGAATCAGATGCTATCTCCTAGTCCATGCATCCTCTGAGAATAGAATTAATTTTGAATTCTCGTATCATCTGCTTGCTTGTGCACTTATTTGCTAACTGTCTGACTGAGGGAGCTATTCTGGGTCAGTATGATTTAGGCATCCTTTATTACACGGTTTCCAATTCAGTACATTTTTTAATCAAGACTAAATTGAAGTCAGGTTCCAGGTACATATAAATATAATATATATTTAGTGAATACATTGCAAATGCCCTAGTCTAATTTTGAATGTAACTATAATAGAAGAAGAAATATGAAGGTTCCTTTATTTTATAGAGGAGTGTTAAAATATTGCTATGTCTTAAAGGCAAGTTAAGACCTATTTTCATATTTTTAAAATCACATTAACTAAAAGCTTGTTAAGGAATAAATAGTCCAGAGGATAATTGAGACTTAGCTGGCTTAAGCATTAATGAATCAAAATCAGATGCCAGATCATTAATTAATTCTACAAATTATAATGTTGCCATTACTGGCAAATACTATGAGAACTAATACCAAGGAGCAAATTAAATTGCATAGTTTTCCTTCTTACTACATATCTTTTGCCAAAAATAAAACTGCAGTGGTTATTTTTGGTTTATTACATACATTTCCTGTAGTTTAAAAACTTTTGGATTATTCTTAATTTTTAAAAACATTTCAATTTCTTTAAGATGCTATTTATATCATCTGCCTATCATAGACTATAAGGATATTTCCATCAGTGCTGTAACCCACGGAAAGTAAAATGTAGTGAAAGTGACAGAAAAGTCTATTCAACACTTTCGAAGCCTCACAAAAATTCACACTCCTTCAAATCAGCCTCTTTGGCAAAAGACATAATAATAGATGGGTCTTGCAATGTGGCCTGAAGTGCCACTATCTCAGGCTCTGTCAGACCAGTGCAGAAAATGAATTAGATGGGAAGAAAGAGAGGAAAAAGAGAAGGTTAGCTGGACATTTCTAGCTACCACTTCTCATCCCACAAGAAGAAGGAAACATCAGTATAGTTTAAATGGTGGTGATCTTTAAACACTCTGGTACAGAGAGCAGAACCAACCTGGGGAATGGGCTGTGACAGGATATCACTGAGGTCAGAACCTTATGAAGAGAAAAAGACTCAACAGTGATGAAGTGATATAACATGAGATGATATAATGAGATGATAGAACATCAGTCTAGTCAGAATAAAACTTTGGGAGCAAAATGACAGAGCACCTTTATCTGAAAACTCTTAGTATTTCAACTCTTTGTCTGATGTGGTATATCTATTCCTCTATTCCCATCGTGTGACAGACACCAAAATTATCTGGGATCTAGAACACACAAGTGTTCTAAAACATACCCAAAATGCTTTCATTAAGCCTGGAGAGCAATAAAAGCCAGTGCACTGCAGCACTAGTATAATAGTTTACTCACTTAAACATCACTAAATAAGTGTCAAGGTGCAATCTCCTCTGAGATTAAATTGTCCTGAAGGATCCAGCATAGACTGTCAACTCTCATGCCCATAAAAGCAATCTGTGTCTGTAAGGACAAGCTGTGGAAGAATGTCCCCTTTTTTCTCCATATCGATTGCTATTTTAATTCCGTTTGCTCACTCTTTTTAATTGAAAAGAAGTCTGGGCGGATTATTTTAAGGTAAAACAGTATAATAATCTGAGATAAAAATATTCTTGCAGTTTCCCAAAATGAATCACAGCTCAGTTTCCAGCAGGAATCTGAGACTCATGAATCTTGTTACCATGAGCTACATTTCAGAAGAATTTGCAGAACAATAGGGTGGCACCTTGTTTCAGCCCTCAGTGTCTGTCCAGCATTAACGACAGCCAAACCTTTGCCAAAACAAACCTATCATCTAGGTCAGCAAGTGCTAGCCCATGCTGACAGTCTTTTTTGATGGTTTCATATATATGCTGAGTAGATGAATTCTTGGTAATTTTTCACCCTTTGGGTTCTCTGAACTTCCTAAAGATATTGACCTTTGCCATGCAATAAAAATGAAACTGTCAATAGGCAACACTGGACAATAATGTATTCTAATATAACTACATTATCTATCTCTATACTGAATTATGGCCCTTTTCCATGTTTGGAGACAGCAGATAATACCAAAGCTGATTTATTGCAACTTTTGGCCTTCTGGTAAAATGACAGTATCTAATAATAAACCATTAATTACAATTTGCCTTCAAAGTTGCTGTCTTGTGCACAAGTCCAGAAGCAGCTGACAGCAGCCAAAAGTGGGTGCCTAAGAAACATGCATGAGAACAGAGCAAGTATGAAGGGGTGCTCCCTTCCAAGGACTTTTCCAGCTTGCAACTACTCTTGCATCTCACCAACTTCTTGAGACATTTAATAATACTTGAACAATTTTTCTTGTGTGAATTTATCCAGTCATTCTTTTTGTTAAGATATACAGCCAATATGGCTCACTCTTCTAGGTTTAGTCTCTGAGCAGGCTACCCTGCTAGATTGGTGATAAGATGATGGGGTTTTTTTGTAATGAGTAATGACTCAAAGGTGGAAAGGACTCTTTTTACATGGTTGGATGGCCAAGTTCATGGTGAAATAGCAGCTATAATTCTGCTGGGATTTCATATTATCATTAATGATTTGCTAGGGCACTTGAAGCCTGGAATGCCATCCCTTAAAAGGATTTAAAATCTAAACACATTAAAAAAGCTCTGCATTTGCTCTGCGTGGCTTATGTTCCTATTTTCTGACACTACAGCCGTAATTCTTTTGACACTCTGAAATCTGTCACTGTTGGAAATTATTAATGCCACCATCAACAAGGAAAACTACAAACCCAGAAACTTTTACAACTGTGATGTGAAAGCACAGTATTCAGCTGCTGTAGAAACATCTTTGGCATGAAACTGTCTTGTTCTTTAGCTTGTTTTCATCTTTTTCCACTCATAGAAGTTAATTAACTACAGTAATTAACAATTAGACCCAATCTATGCAGGCTAACAGAAACTTTGTTCCAGATGGACTTTGCCACATAATGAGGGGCAGTTGGTAGTGACTTTTTTCCTTTCCAAAGGGATTCCAGTGGTAGATCACAGTTATGGCAGTCTGGGGAGAAGGAATCAAAACAACTGGTCATCCATGCACGTGAGAACTCTGGTGACAAATAACTAGCTAATAAGTGGCACCAAAACAGATTAATATTTTTTGTCCATTTGTTACCATCTTACAAACTTTCAGCCAATTTATTGAGATCATTTGTATATATTTTTGTATATATTTTTATTGGATAGGCAAGCACTCATTGAGGCTTAATACATGATGGTCCTATCACATGGTTCTGTGGTGTACAATCAACAACCACCCAAGGATTGGATGCCCTGGAAAAAGCATTAGATGGGGTATGATTTTTATAAAAAATAGTTATGCCAATATAATGTCCCAAACAGACTCACTAATTTCCATATACTTGTGCCTTTTCGTCTTGAGTTGTGTCACCTTAGACACTTTTATCACTGAATGAAAGCAACTGTATGTCAATTGAATTAAGTTCCTACAATTAAGATAACTGCAGTGATGCAAAAGGGAAAACTTTCTATGCAGCCACACTGTCCCCAGGCCCTGGGGCTCTATCCCCCATTTTTGATGGAGAAGCTGTGGTCTATAATGCTGGTGAATTTGCCACAGCCCAAGCACTTTAGATGCTCCTGTTTTTAAACCCAAATGTCCTGAATCCACTTCATGCTGTGTCGTTTTTATATTACAAGTTCATTGGCACACACCTTCGATGAATTAGCATGCATTCTTCCTGCTATGCTCTCATTTACACTGAGTGATGTCAAAGGAAGAGAAAGGCAGCAAAATATACTCAGAGTGCTTTTTAGATTAACTGTTTGGGGGAAAATATAAATCATAGCAGAAGCAAGTAGGTTTGTTTGGGGTTTTTTTTTGGCTTTTATGGTTTTTTGTGAGGCTGTCCTAGAAGATGTGGCACAATGAGGGAAATTCTGCCCTTAGGAAAGTTAATGGAAAACAATTCAGCGGTTGCAACAGGGATAGGATTTTTCTGACTGTGCATTATCCTGTTTCCACCCTTCCTCCTCTGCCTTCTCTCCAGCGTGCACTCAGTAGACAAAGAAAAGTGCCTCTCCTATTTCAGCTGTCATTTCAAAGGAAGAAGACTGACTTAATTCCCTATCACCAGGTCACTTAATTGCTTGGCGGTCATAAAGGATAACAATTTTTATTGTTCAATTTAATTAGACAGCTTCAAGAATAAAATCATTTGAATTTTCTCATAACACAATCTGTCTCTTGGATAAAGGATAAAAGCTTATTTCAATGGGAAATCGTGGCTTGACTCACATCCGGAAAAACCCTAGCACCTCAAGTCACTGAAATGAAACTTCTTTGTGTAGACAAATGCAAAACCTATTGTGATTGCTATAAGAACAGAGAGTGATATTGTTTTTAGCTCTGTTGGTTTTTGGAAAAGAGGTTAAGCTTCTAGCTAGAGAGTGAGTGTAAAGAGGGCCTGGGAAAATTGAAAAATAGATTGTGTTAACTGATTGTAGCTAAGGATGAAAGCTGTCTTTAGGATCTACCATTTCTTTAGGGTGCTGCAGAACCTTACAGCTTCAACAGACACTGTAGCCACCATAAAGCAAAAATGTAGGTTCTGCCATTTTAAAATTTTTTTTCCAGGGAGCAAAATATCTGACCTGTTCACAGAAAAGGAGCAGATTGAGAGCTGTCTCATACTGATGCAGTAGGATGCCAACTTCAGCAGCAGTTTGCTTTTTTTTCTTAAAATCATACCAAAACTTCCTTAAGTTCACCAGGAATTTTGAAGCACCTGTCTGACAAAACTATCTATTGGTCATCTGTCTCTTCCTGTGGGTATGTGTATGATAACTGAAAGAGACAAAGAGGTAGAGCGGAAAGGCACCAAAAGGGAATGCTTTTTTACTTCATTAAGTTTACAAAATCAGTAAGTGCTGGCAGTAGCTCAAAGCCACATGGCCCGTAAAGAGATTCTGCATTTTGCCAAAGTATTTTTTCCTCAAAAGTTCTTCTACAGCAGTTAAAATATATTAATTTTTCCACAGGTTGTGGAGCTGATGGGCTAAAGTCTACCCAGTTTTCTACCTTGCTGAAGGCTAGTGTTTTGCCTAATGAATACACTGAAGTGGTATCAAAGTAACATTTTTTAATTTTATTTTTTTAAAATATCCAAATAAACCAGCAAAAGCAACCTCATCCAACTCAAGCACAGGGCACACTTGTTCTGGTATAAAAGTTTGGAAATAAGTTTAAGTTGGACAGAGAAGAGCAACTGGGACCAGAGCATGAACTTCTCTCCAGGTGTTAGGTCATGTAATTAGGCATTAAATTACTTGACTACAGCCCAGTGTCCCAAGATAGTAGACTGAAGAAGCCTGGGACAACCAGGGTGTGGAGCCTTCCTCTTTCGTCTTTTGTCCTCCTGTTTCCTTTCAGTAACTCATGTAGTTGTGCCTCTTTTGAACTCAGGATGCCACTTCTCCACTAGGTATTGCTGGTGTGATAACTGGAGCTAGGAAAATACAGTGGCACTGACTCCATCTCTCTGTTCCTTTCCCCTCAGAATTGTTATCTTCCAAATTGCTTGCCCATCCTACTACTTGATGAAGCCCTCAGGATGTTGCTGTCCTTGAAAACGCTCTGTTAGACCTGGTTTGCTCAACCCCTGTATATGAATTGCTAGTATATGTCTTGATCTTCAGTGAGTTCATGCAGCTCAGAATAGATCTGCTAAAGCTAGTGGAGCTGCTCCAATTTACCTCAACTGTAGGTCTGATCCATCTTTTCTCATTTGGTTCTTTAACCAGCCTTTTTTTTTTTTTTTTGTTCCAACTTCTTTTCTCATCTACATTTACCAGTCTAGTATTTTGAATTTTTATGCAGTCTGCTCTCATTTACTGTTAAAAATGCATCTCCAGTATCAGGCACATCATTTTCTAAGCCTCTATCATGCCAAGAGAGTTAGTAAAACATCAGTTTTTCACTTCAGTTCCCAACCCATATGTTTTCAAGTAGCACTGGGGAAGCATTTTTTAAAGGACAGACTCCAGAGATGTCTTCTAATATCATCAGCAATGATAATCAAAAGCTGCTTCGGCAGAAGCCTGTGGGATTATCAGCCTCTCAAAAGGAAATTCAGCAGCTTTCCTTGCAGTAACATTTATTCTCCACCCTTGCATCTCAGGCTATCGTTCACCTCAAGGTGGTGACACCCTGGACAACTCCATTTCCATATGCACTTCCTATTCAAGTGTCAGGAGGGACTCAATCCAGGGTCAGAACCCCTCCTGGATTTCTAATGGAAATGCAACTCAAATGCTAATAACAGCTTATCATAGTTCCTAGATGATACAATTATGCCTCATTTACAGTTGCAAAACACTGCCTGAGGAAGTTGGGGTTTTTTTCTTCTCTAATTTAGACATAATTTCAGCTAGTCATGACATCAGTGTTAGGACTTAGACTTCACAAAGGAACACATTGCTAATTTCAAGCTTTCTTGGCTAATTCTGTTCAGACCCAGGGATAATGCAGCCTGTTTCTGTCCTGTGATTGGCAGCGCACTGGATGTTTTTGAATATCCAGATAATGATGATCATTTCTGCAAACCCTCCTGCTAGCAACCTCTTTGACAAGGACAGTAACGCAGAGCACAAATAGGCAGTGAGTGCCCTGTTAGAAAGTTCAACCAAATACTCTCCAGAACTGATTTATCAGCAGCAATCTCGTTATTTTGCACTTTGCCGTTTCTCACTGTTTCTTTTCTTCTCCTTCCAAAATCCACCTCATTGAAATGTCCTATTTCCTTTTCTTTTTCCTCTTCTTCAGATCCTCAGACAATGTCTTCAGGACTTACTGTGCCCTCCCTCTTTCCCTGCAGGGTGGAAGCATTTTGGTATCATCTGGGTGTACCTGACTGTGGAGCCTACGGACACCTAGAAGAGGATGACTGGTCCTTTCCCACAAATCTAGACATGGTCACTGCCTGCCTTGGCTTGCACCTATCTCTTCTCTGGTAATCCCTGAGAGCAGTTTAATGACAATGCAAAATTTCCACTCCACTGACTTTCTGTAAGGTTGAGAATATAAGCCCTTGCTCAGCCATGAGGACAGCAATATAGTGAAAAGCAACGACACCCATCCTCTGTAACGCCTCCCATCCAGCCTCGCTCTCCTCAAACTTTTGGGAGAGGGCTTTGCGGTTGTGTTGAGACCCCACAAAGAGTGTAGGGGAAGCAGGGAGCAGGCTGGGCCTGAGGGCTGTGCAGAGCTGTGGCAGGGTGAGAGGCGCAGGGCACAGCAGCAGCAGCAGCAGGGGAGGCAGGCAGAGGGGATCTGACCACAGCCCAGGCTGTGACAGGAGAAATTGAAATATAAATTCTGCACCCTGGCAATAAATTTCACAGCAGCCTAATTTTCCTAGGAATGACGCCTTGGGCAGAGCCTGTGTGGGCCAGAAAGGAGCGGGCTTTAAATTTTCTAGAACTCCCTAATCCGCTTTATCAGCCGCTTCTCCCTAAACTGCTGCTGCTCACTGAGAGATTTAAAGCCACAGTGACTTCTTCAAGGCCTTTTCCTGATTATTATGTTTATTCTCATCCAGTCAAGACAGAGAAACATTAGCATGTGATTTACAGTGTGGGACCAATCACAGATACCAGCACTCAATATTTGAAATTCAAGCAGTAGCTACTTGCAACAAACTGGTCAGGATCAATCTAGAGATAAAAAGGAAGGTTCCATCTTTCTAGAAGCTGGTAGAGATTCATTCTTGAGGTCTGTCGGTCTTACCAGCGCAAGCAATGGCACCCACAAAGTATTGATACATGTCCCTGTGCTGGGTTTAATTCCTTTCTTTTGTTCATTTTTTCCTTGCAACCACCTGCTTTTCCTCTCATGTTTCAAGTCTTTATATCTATCTGTCAAGCAGGCAGTGGATCCAGGACAGGTTTTCATGCCAAGGCATTCCTTTACCTAATGAAAACAAGTGAATAAAACATAAGAGAAGTAGCTTTAAATTGAAAATAGAGAGAAAAGAAAAACCCTGAAGAAAATCAGTATCTGAAGGAAAATATTTTTTTCCTAAAAAAATGTCTATTGAATGAATGAATTTCTATTTATTTCTTCTAATTTAAGTATGCACCTATAATTATACAGTATTTAAATAAGGAAAAGGATCATGTCTGGCAGAAGAGAAATATATGCATATGTGAAGAGTCAAGACAATGCAGATAAACTTCTGATGGCATGACATATTCATGCAGAGTAGTCACTTTTCAAAACTAAAATTTTCTCCCAAAGGCCCCCAGTTTGTATTATTAATGACATTTTTCTTAGCCTGCATTACCATTTCCATTGGAGGGGAAAAAAGACAAAAACTTTTCTCAAGTTTGAAAGAAAAAAGCAGTCTCAGAGCCACAAACATCAAAAGCTTTTGCACAAGCCTTTGAATGGATTTTATCCATATGGTTTTGTAAATGAATAGAGGGAGCATCAACTGCTGGCCTGAGACCCTGTGCTGAGGGACTCAGAGGAGGTAAAGCCAAATGGCAAACCTGTGGGGAAAAGAGGCATGGAAAAGCCACTTCACAATGGTATGGTGCACCAGCAGCCCCACACAATGGGGCCCCTTCCAGCCTCCAGAACACCAGCCCCATTTCACAGCAGCTTTGGTGAAGTGAGTACATTTGGACCGTGATTTAAGTCATGGGTAACACTGACTGCTAGGAGCTAATTTGAGTCTATACCTAAGCATTGTGAGGAGCCGGACCATTAGAGTAGTTTCAATCTGTTAATCCAGGTTTCTGCTGGCTGCATGGAGCCTTGGATGCCATATCCTAAATGTCTGCCACCAACTAGTTGTCCCTCTTCTCTGTTTAATGTGAATATCCTGTAATTGGAGTGTCAAGCTTCTCGCTGCCACCACTGAGGAGGAGGATACGGAGGAGGAACCAGAAGAAATCCATCTTTGCCATAATGAATGCACGCAGTTCAGGCCAGATTGGGCTGTTCAGATGTTTTATTACTCCTTTTCATCTCCTTTGTGGAGGCTCAAGCAGTACCAGAACACAGAGATCTCTTTTTAGGGCTTCAAACCCATCAAAGATCTGCTGGGTCCACTGTGCGAGGAGACAGACAGGGAAGCTTTTTTTTGACACATCTTTGTAATCTCTATGCTGCTGGTGCTTTTTGCATATTTTGTTGACTGTTAGTGTGGGGGCACATGGCAGAGGCTCCCCCTCTGGAGGTGGGGGCTGGGGAAGCCAGTCCAGGCTGTTGCTTTGGTGAGGCAAGCACCCCCTGCTTCTCTTGGAAGGGGTGACAGATAGCTAGTTTTACTGCAGTCTCTGGAGCCTAATTGTACAAGGTGGCACAAACTTAGACGCAGTGCCCCCCTAATGAGGCACAGAAAGCACGAGCAGGTGTTTGCTGTGATTCTGTTAACTCAATTACACAGCTGTTTTTAGGGGCCTGGGCAGTAGCTGCCACCGGCTGTACTCCATATGGCCTCCAGCGTTTCCCGGCTGTTTCATGGCTATAGAGGAGATCTATGGCACCCAAAGGCCCTGGGCTTTTTTGCCATCAAGCTGCTGCCAGCAACAGTTAAGAGTCCTTAAAGGAGCAATATGTGGGGCCCACAGTGCAGAAAAAGCCCTTGGCACAGCTATCTATGTGAGCCACCTGGAGAGGACAGCAAGGTCTCTCAACAGGGTCAGAGCACTGAAATAACACATCCATCCCACCACTACTACCCTGGTATTGCTTGAGTGATGCACTGATCTGGTACTACCTTGGCCCATCACAGTATCGTTGTGTACACCCACTGGCTCTGTTTGTTTTGTTTAGTAGCTGTCCTGATGGATGGAAATCATAGTTTTCTTTGTTGCTTTATTCCACCTCAGTCTCAAAAGGTACCTGTAGCTACAGGTGTCTTTACCTTTGCAAGGCAGCCTTACCATGACAGATACCATCTACTCACTGACTAGTAACAGGAGATTTTAATACTAATAATATTAATAATAAAATTAGTTAATATCCTGTAATCATTGACTATATGGGATTTCCTACACCTATTTAAACTAATCAGATTTCTATAAATAAAGAGCAAACTCAAGAACAGACCATGATTACCTTGGAGAGATATTCCAGACTTAGGTGAAAAAATACAGGAGTCATTTGTAGTCAGAAATACAAGTTAAGATCAGAACATTTGATTCTTTTTTAGTACATAACTAAATAAGATTTCCCACAGATTTGAACAAGTCATCACTAAATCCACATTTCAATAGAGAACAAGAAAACTGGACTGGATAGCTCTTATGCAGTCTGGAGTATTTTACATCTCCTATTCATCTATTCACTTTTTCACAATGTTGCCCAGAAATGTTAGAATTCATGCATTGGGGTCCAAAAATAGCTTAGGAAAGAGGACTAGATAAAAAAAAGTATTTCCCTGGAAAGCAGGATTTAAAACATATATTCCATAAAAATTATTCTCTATAAATGCTACAGAACATATTAAGCTAGTGGCATCTCGGTTAAAAATAAACCATTGAAGGAGATCTTTTATCTGCAACTTGGAACAGGACTAGCCATCTTTTTGCATTTAGCTAGTATGCATAAATTATTTTGTGTGTCTCTTAATTGCTGAATAATAATTTTGCAGTTTGAGACTCTATCCTATGGTAAGAAATTCCTTAAGTAAAGACCCAAGTGAAGATATCTCTGATTTCTGCAGGAATCTGATCTGAAGTAGATGTCGCTGGTGTTCCTGACCCCAGCAAGCCTCAGAAAATAGGCATCAGTAGCCTTGGCCTTGTACAGCTGACCCTATTTGAACTGTGATTACTTCTCCAAAATTCACACAGATTGTATTGGCAACCAGCATGAAGTATGAGCCCAGGCTGTCCAAAAGACTAATAACCTAGCCATGAAGATTGGCTTCATGTGCCATGTTACTCAAGTCTCTCTTGCAGTTAAGAATGAGCAGTAATTTCCATGGGGAGTCAGAAGATGAATACAGCCCTGCAATGTACACCAGATTGCCTTTGCATTTAGTTGCCTACCTACATGCTGGTTATAAGATGGTAACAGCACCAAAAGTTTTTGTGTTGTCTTGACTTCTTCATCTGAGAGGAATAATGATGTTACACGGGTGACAGAAGGCAACTGAATCCTTTCCTGAAATGACAAAGGACTGGAGAGCACTATCCACGTTTACCTCAAGCTTTGCTATGTCTCCACACATCCTGTCTGATGAGCATCCAAACTCTGCCACTGAAAAACTGGTCATACTGAGACAGCACTGGCTAATGCTCCATACGTGTGTTTAAATCTCTGTGCCAGTGGGCAGGGTGTGTACCAATAATCTTCTCAAGAGATGGTAAAAGCCATAGTAACTAAGTCAGGGCACATGCATGATAATATTGAGAATTTATTTCCATATCTATTTGCAAGGTACCATTAACAGAAGTCCAATCACTGTCTAGTCCTCCCTCATATGCTCTTTCTCTTTTGCTTCCTTTTCACCCCTTTGTGTTTGGTTTTTCAGGTCCCTACAGATGACCACATAGAAAATGGAGAATGCTTGCAGGATCTGCTGGGTGAGTGTGAATCTGAAGCAAACACACTGTTTATTCAGAAATATTTTAGGCTGTTTTCAGGAGCCAAGAGAATACTCTTTAAGAGGAGTACACAAATCTCTGAGGTAACTTTCCATTTCAATGGCTATTGAAAGAAATCTGTTTGGGGAATTGCCTTTCCTTACTTGTGTAAAAATCCTTTTATGCCATTAAGACGCTTTGCGAAGAGAAACAAGATCTAGAGGCTTGCCGAGGCAGTTTTCACTACCCAGTAGAGTTAGTCTCATTAAAATGGACCTCGTCTCCTCACTGCTCCTGCACATACTGTCAGTTTATCACAGATCATCTGACATCTCCAAAATGGAAAGCATGACGTAAAGCTGGAAAAAGAGCTCAAGACTGAAAAAAGTCAAAATGAAAATTACAAAGACTTCGGAGTAGCAGCTCGCAGGAAAAGATGGCTGTATATAAATTTGTCAAGCACTCAGGGTGCCTATATGCCAGCCAGAGGCAACAATAAGCATTTAGGGCTGTGTACCACTCTGTACTCTCATCCAGTTCTGCAAGGAGCAAAGCACAGCCCCAGAGCCATGCTATGCACACAGGAATAACCTTCTTAGGAAAGCCCTTCCAAAAAAAAAAAAAAAAGCCCCTGCATGTACACCTTTCTGTCTCTCCACAACCACAGCCCAAAGAGTGTGGACAGAGCCATGAGGAGCTGCAGCTGGAGAGGCAGCTTTTTCACCGTCCTGACCCAGTCCTGTGTCCACACAGGGCAAGCCAGCTCAGGTCTTTCAGGCAGTTCTCAAGGGCAGAACTGGGCCTGAATGTTGGTTCACCCTTGAATTTTGGGCTCAGAGCTAGGAAACCACAGAAGCACTCAGATGAAAGAAGACGAAAAAAGCCCTCCGAGACCTTCTGTGGGTCCATGAGGAGTGCAAATCCTGCACTCTGCCTGACAAAAGATAATAACTGGAAAACTACCAGGAGGCAGAGGGAATACTGAAAAAGCCCTGGATGCAGGGTGGTGTGCATCATACCTGCCAGAGAAATAAAATCCCCTTTGTCCCTCACACTGGCTGGGAGGTGACAACTCCTGGCAAAGAGCTGCTGCTGACTTTTCTCCCAGAACTGGAGGGCAAAGCCTCAGGTGGATTTCTGCAGCACTCAGGTGGGCTCAGCAAGGGAAGTCCTGGGTTCATGGGCAAGTATGGCCATACACTGCAGGGAGTTCCTGACTTTCAACGTGGCCTCACTGACACTCCCTCCCTTCCTGAGCATGGAAATGCCTCCAGAGGGAGCTTGCTGTGGGAGATGTGTAAATTCTCCTGTTGGTTTCTGCGTGACGGCAGTAAATTCTTTTATTGCTTCTTAAGCTGAATTTTCCACGGTCAGTTTTCCTAAGAGACTATTTTTGCATGCATTTCCTCGTCTCCTGGACAAGACCAAGATAGATTTGAAGCCAGACCGTTGCAATAACTCAGCTCCACATAACAAGCCAGGTTCAGTAGGGGTGGGGAAAACAAACAGTCTGGGGATTGACGGGAAGAGAGATTTAAATGGTGGAGTAGAGTATCATACACTGTCTGGGGGTTCAGTGGGTTTTCAGCAGGAAGAGAGGCTATGGGATAAAGCAGTCCTTTTTATAGGTATCTGTATATATATGAACATATATTGAATATTTAGATTAAATTCCCCCCTCACCCAAGACGTAAAATACACAGGTGTATAAATTGAACCCAAGACTTTACCTCTGACAGTCCCTCTGCTCCCCCAGGTACCTTTATCCCAGGCAGTCCCACTGGAGAAACAAACAAACAAAAAAGAAAACCAAGCCCAAACCAGCAACAGCAGTACAGACACAGAAAGGCTTTCTTATGAACTGCCATTCAAAGGCCCTGTAATTGAACACATGCGACTGTGGTGTGTCCTTCCCTGGGGGATTTGCCTCATCCACCTCCCCCAGCAGACTTTTGACACTGGAAAAGCACTTTTCCAGCAGGAGCAACCTAGCCCTGCCCACGCTGACCTGCCTTCTCCCCGTCAGTGGTACCATGCACTGCCTTCACTGATAAAGCATCTAAATAGGAAGCTAAGGTGGATCTTAACATGAGAAAAATAGCCGTGACTGGAGGATGAATGCTGAGCTAAGAAAATCCACTTGCAACCCCCTGCTGAGAGGTGTTGATTTTGCTGTGTTTCCTGCATGTGCAAGTGACATCATTTAATGCATTAAAATGGCTAATGTGTCATTAAAGGAAAATGGGATTGAAACGAAGGATTCTGGATGTGGGAGGCAAGCCCTTTAAATTTCTAGCTGTAAAAGCCGAGTTTGTGAATGAGCCACTGCCACCAGGTACTTTGGAAGAAAAGCCTAGATAATAACTGGAGAAAATGGCATGGCACAAAACTCTCCGAGCACTTGGCCTGGAGGATTTCCATTAGAGGAAATCAGAAAGTCAAAACAGACACTGTATAATTTTTCTGTACTTGCATTAACTGCAGCCCCAGCACTCGCAGTGTGGTTCACTTTAGTATAATAAAGCACTTTATTCCACCCCATCACAACTAAGTATCCTCATCAGATGGAGTATCACAGTGGCTAGAATTCACTTTTCCATTAAGGAGATAGTGCACCTTGCTAAGGTGTTAGTGTATAGCTCCAGCAATGTTTTCATTACTTTTAAGAGGGCATAGCTTTCCAATAGACATCCCTCTCCCAGCCCCACAGGAACTTGTAATTTACTAAAAACCAAACAATATTTTCATTTTTACTATTTAGCAACTTCCTTGGTAAAATATTTTGTCTAAATTGCAGTGTTAATCCACTGGTTTCACTGCATGCAGGACTGTTCCTTTCTAGGCACCAGAACTGTTTTCCTTATGATGCCTTAGTGCATTAAGTCTTTGGGGGCACTAAAACCAACAGAGCTGGGAAGGCATGGGACTTTCCTTTTTTTGACTTGGAGCCAGCTATCTGAAGGTTGGACAAAGAAAAGTCTGAACTGGACTCAGAGGTGCAGTGGGATAGGAGAAGTTGGCATACAGGAAATTCAGATTAGATACTAGAAATTTATTTTTTTTCACAGGAAGGGCAGTCAAAACACTGGATCAAGAGCCCAGAGAAGCTGTGGTCTCCATCCTCAGCAATATTAGAACCGCATCTGGACAAGGCTCTGCACAATCTCATTTAATTAGTGCTGCTTTTTGTAGGGGTTACTCTTCATGACCCTCCCAGCCTGAATTATTCTATGATTTTGTGATCAACATGGAGACCAAGAAAAAGGGGAAGGCAGCATAGGCAATTTTACAAGCTCTTCATATTCACCATACTCCAGAGCCAGACAAGACTGAGTTGGATCCCCAAAATTTCTACGCTACTGAAGTGCATGCAGATGCCTGGGAGCTGCACCAGCTGCTGAAGGGGGCAGCTGGGTAAGAACATTCTTTTTCCATGCTTGGGAGACTGGGAGGGGTGAGGGGTTTTTAAGCATTAGTTGTACACATGGGCATTTCCACGTGCCCTTTTGAACAAAAAGCCTCTGTTGTCTTTCTGGAGTGGTGCTGAGAGCTCTCTGGTTGAAAAGTCCTGAGGTTAGTGTTACAGAGCCAAACTGTGCTCTCAGGTCTGCTGCAACCACTCTGAGGTTTGACTGCATGGGTATAGCCAAGACCACAAATAATAATGAGGATTTCTGTAGTCCATTTAATTGTTAGAAATTTCTGCTTGCCTTTTAATCCTTGAAGTTATTCTAACTCCTTGCTGACATATTTCCACATTGGGGATTTATGTATTTACTTATCTGTAAAAGCAGTAAAACAATATACAGATGCATGTTAATGTTATAATATAATCCCAATGATAAGGAAGAGCTTTTCTGAGGCCACCTTAAACTCTGATGAAACTTAAATGCCAGGTTGTTATTGTGGCATGTTTACTCTGACTTCTAGCTGCATTTTACTGTTTGGCTTCCTAAATCTCAGCAGGGAAAGGACAGCTTAGCTCCCTAGAAGGCTGTGCTGCTCTGAAATGATGACTGTTGCTGTGGGGGAAGGGGCTGCACTCTATGCGACATGATTTGTAGGACCCTCTATAAATCATTTACCAGCATGCCTTCACTGCAAGCTTACAATTTGTGGACCTTTAAGAAATGTAAGGAATAACAACAGGCAAAGAAAAAAAAAAGGAAGGAAAAAAAATATCCCAAACCAACAAACAAACAAAAAAAAAAACAGACGAAGAGATGGACATCTCTAAAACCCTTGCCTGGAAAACCAAAAACCTATATTTAAGTCATAAGGACAAGCACTGAAAGCATTTTAATGGATGAGCGCCTTAGTGCACCGGCACCACGTGTTACACAAATAGCTGCTCTGTGGCTTCAGAGGCAGACGGGGAGGGGGTTTGGCCAGCCCTGCCAGAGCGGTACGGCTGCGACCCTCGTGTCTGCCTCTTGAAGTCCTTAATAAATCACCCTGCCATGCACATAAAGTGGAGTTGAGCAGCAAAGCAAAGGCCTGAGCATGCCAATCTGATTGGAAGATCAAAGGATTTTAAAAGAGGAGAGCAATACTTTCCGTTTCTGTCACAGGGCAACACCCATGTGTGGTTGCAGAAAACACCGGAGCATCCTCTGGGGAGCTGAAGGGGAGGCATTGCATTTTTCTTACTGTTGAAGGAGCTGTCTGGCATCATTCTTATGCCAAATGGAAGTGCTGATACAGATTTCAAGTGATAATTAATGTCAGTCAGCATTATTATAAATAGAAATTCTGTCTCAAAAAATATTTCTCCTTTTGATGATAGATTTGGTGATACAGCGATCCTCCTTCTGTTGTCAGGTGCTTCACTTAGTACCGTACAGCACGGTGATTAAAAAATAAGCACTCCACAATACCAGTAAAAACTGCATTAAGTGGATGAAGGAATGAGGTATTTCTGAGTGGGATTCAGAGATGTTTCCATTGCAGGCCAGAAGTGACCAAGACAATGAAAGCCTCTTCAACCGAAGATGCATCTTAAAATCTGAAAGGTGTGACAGTAGCAACAGGTCTATCTCAAGGATGGGGCCAAGAGACCCAAATGCGCTGATGAAGCTGAGAAGTTCATTTTCCCCTATTTTATTGCCTGAAAGAGACAGGTTCTGGGGATTCAATCTACGATCTTCCATGGGTCACAGTCCCTTCCCAGAGCAAATTTGCTAGAGGTGCTAGATCAGCATCCTATATTTGGTGATAGCCAAAGGAAGTCCTTCAGAGAAACTGTAAATTATGTACAAGATGGGGCAACTCTTGGTAAGGTAGGTTCACTCAAACAAATTGTATCTAAGTACAAGCCTATGTAAAGGGTGGGGATACAGAGTGGAAACCACTCCTGGAAAGGGGCAAGCAAAGTAATCCTGCAATAACAGCAAAGACTTTAAGGTCATAATGGAGAAGCAGCTGAACACAGGTTGTGAGGGCAAAGCTGCACTAAAAAGAGGTAAAATCATCGCTGTGTACAAAGAAAGAAATATGAGCAGATTCAGACATGGGCTTTTTAGGTTGTATATAGTCTAGATGAGGCCAGTTCCTGACAATGCTCAGCTCCAGACTTCTTTTTTTTTTTTAATAAGAGTGTAGTCACAAAAATTGTTCAAGAGCTGTAAAACGTGTTCTAAAGTGATAAACAGAAAGAGGACAATTTGTTTAGCTTAAAAAAGAAAAAAAAATACTGAGAGGTGACTTGATTACAATGTGCTATTGCCTTCATGAAACAGTGGGAACCACAAAGACTTTTAGTGTGGGAGATAACAAGACCCAGTAACTGGAATCTGATGTGATAGGAATGGTAGGAATGCATTTTTAAGAAGAAGGGTCTAAATCTCTGATCAAGGTATCAATGGAAGTAATGAATCCTCTACCTCTTAGTGTCTTCTGATCAGGACATACAGTTTCACCAAGGAGAAGTTGTGTTTTTGTCAAACATGCTATTGACATCTCCCTTATTTTTACGAAAATCATCCTTTAGCCTGTCTAATAACTGAGACCCTCTGTGTCAGTAAAGAGAAGGAAACAACAGAAAGGCCCAGAGGTGATTGCTGAGAATATTTTTAAATGCTCAGTAATTACAGCAAGTTTTAAATAATTGAAGAAAGTAGTTTGAACAAAATGTCTGATCTGTATTCTTTAAAAGAAATTCCTCACTCACAAGTGTCTTTCTTTTTGCTCCTTGCAGAACCACTCCTGGCAGGAACACACCAGCATTTAGCAGATTTTTCCCAGTGCTGCAGCTCTTGATGACAAAGACTCAGAGTTCAGAAATGCCCTAGGAAGGCTGTCAAGAGCCAGAGGGCACTGGGCAGTGACAGCAGACTTGCCACCAGCATGTGTGATAGCTACTCTAATCACCACCCATGCAGACCTTAGCCCAGGTAAGACTCAAGAGAACATTTCCTTCTGCATTTATGCCAGTATTAATGCTCTGAATTTTGGTTTCCCTTGTCCAAGATATCCAAGATACAGAAACTGATCCTGCCCATGGGATACAGGATTCTCTTTTCAAGAAATAATATCTAGAGAATGATCAAAGGCATCAGTAGTCAGTGGATTAAATGGTAGCTGTGGATGCCGGCTTATATTAGCTTCCAATTGAGTGCCTGCCACTGATTTTCAAGTGCCTAAACCAATGACACTGGCGACTGAAAATGTTGCTTAGCTGTGCTTGATCTCCATGTCCCAGAGGAGTAAAAAAAGCAATAAAAACTAATATTGTCAGGGACTGCAACATGCCCCTAGTGGCAGTGCACAGGGAGCAAGCAAAGCAGAGTAGGAATCTGCTCCCCCAACTCACCATAGCAATGTTCATGTGCAAGATCATGTTTTGCACCATTTTCAGAGTGATTATGGAATTTATTCCAAAGGTATATCAGGAGCTAGAGAGTCGAGGGTAAGAGGCAAATTATAATGTAAACAG
Organism: Campylorhamphus procurvoides; assembly: GCA_013396655.1. Classification (NCBI taxonomy): domain Eukaryota; kingdom Metazoa; phylum Chordata; class Aves; order Passeriformes; family Dendrocolaptidae; genus Campylorhamphus; species Campylorhamphus procurvoides. The sequence continues at coordinate 2,386,392 of WBMV01003598.1, read as the reverse complement.
CTGGGGAAGAGGCTGAGAAAAGTGCTAAGCAGACTAACACTCAGGGACACCCTGACTCTGGTTCTGTGATAGGGAAGGAACATTAAGAACTGAGGCATTTGAACTTCCTGCTCAGATTCCAGCAGCCAGCCTGGGTTTGCTGATTTGATTAAGGATTGACTGTGCCCATGTGAATTTAAATTGATTTCTCATTGCAGCATGAATTCCTCCCTCCCTGCAAGAAAAGGCATAGCAGCTGAAGTCACCTTTACAAGTCATGCTGACATGGGAGAAAGAGGCTAGAGGGGAGAAAGATGCTGATGAGATAATGAGCAAGTATTTTTTAATTAGTCAGTGAACTGAGAATTTCTCCTGTTTTCTGATCCAGATCCTGTCCGGCAGAAGAGAAAGAAGGATGTAGGCCTGGAATGGGGTAGGAGAGCACCAGGGCAAATGGGATTTCCACCAAATGGCTTTGCTTCTGATATGAACCCTAATTTCCCATGGCTGGGTCTCCTTCGTGGTCTGGTATGCACCGCTTCTGTTTTTCCCTGTCTGCTGAAACAAGCACTCATGTAAAATTCCCACAGGCACAACGTTGGAGGTCTCCTAGTTTCCAAAGGAGAAATAAGCCAGGTGAACCCTGAATTCACCCTGTAGATGACATGGACTCTTTTCTGACTGGTTTTCTTTTACTGTTAGCCTCGTTCAACCCTCTAATATCATTGATGCTTCAGTAAAGTGCCTCAAATCTGCAAGTGACATAATTTGCCCAACTATGAGCATTCCCTATCAATAATGAAACTAAAAACATAGCTTAATAGACAACAAGGCTAGAGCAGCTGGCAGTGCCGCACAAACTCTTGCTGCTGAGTTTATTAGACGTTTTATAGTTCTGGGAACTAAAGATAATGGATCCTGTTCCCATATGCTGCATCAACAAGAGCTGGGACTCCGTTGTGCCATTGATCTATGAGGCAGCAGTGAATACGACCCAGACACAAATGCTAAAATGAATCAATCCTAAGCTGTTAAAGAGACACCATGAAGCACTTTTCAGTTTTCAGTTCTTGCTTTCTAATCTCCATTCCATGAAATACTCTCCCAAGGGTTTTTAAATACAATGTTTGCTGCAGACTTTGGGATCAGGTTGAGAGGAATTGCCCTGATGGATCAGAAAATAGAGATGGAATTTAGAGTCCATTACCCTTAGCAGGCACTGGTTAGCTCCACCCACTCCCTATGAAGCAAAAGCCTTTTGGGGATTGCTTTAATTTTTAAAAAGTGCTGCATGGTTATGTTCATACAGGTTTACTGTAGGGTTCATAAAGTTATTCTCCTTGGACGGCTGGAAAACAAACTTTGATTTGTTTCCAAGTACAGAAAACTGTAAGTATATGCAGCCAAGAGGATTTTAAAAAAGTTAAATGGGCTTTAGTCTGAACCTGAGCGACAGTGAGTATTACTCAGGGGCTAACACTGGATGCTTCAGAAACTATGATACCTTTCAATGATAGCCTATGAAGCTGCCATGGTTGCTGCAATCTCAAATCCATTTCTATTGAATCTACATCAATATGCTCTATTTTAGCTGTTTAAAATACAAAATATCCAATATCCACAAATTGTTTTAAAGCGAGCATTCAAAGAAAAGAAAAAACTCTAAAATAGCTGCCTCTAGACTGACACCTACAAGCATAAAGCAGAGACAAGAGAAAAATGCTATGATATAAAATCAGTTTTCAAAGCAAGGAGAGACTGTCTACTATGTACACAAAATGAAAGTTTCACCAAGACGTTATTGCAGAAAATAGTTTGGAGAGTTCCTACTCAAATGTAGGGTTCTGAAAAGGAAAGACAATCAGCTCACTCCTCCTGATTACGGATGCCAAGAGGATCTGATGATGGCCTCAGGCACTTTCGTGACTCCAAATGCCCAAAATCTCTGCAAAATCACATGAAGTGGCATTTCATAGTTAACCTTGCTGTGGCCTTTATGGCTAGAAATAAGGCCACTTGGGTGCAACAGCTCTGCAAAATCATGAGGGCTTTTCAGTAACTAATATCAAGTAAATCGTTCAAAAGGATGGAGAACTAAAAAAGAGACTAAAGAGACTTAAATTCATGAGATGCATTCATTAGTATGGTAAATTATTTTCTCCTATTTGTATCTGAATGGATAGGTGAATAATGAGTATCTTAGATTGTGGAGCATCTCACACCTGGAAGGAGACCTGGTTGCTCTTCACATGGAATCATTCTGATCATTTGGACAGTGAAACACAGCAGCTGTTTAACAACATACCCAAGTTTACAACCTGAGGTAGAAGCAATGTCACTATTTTGAGAGGAGTTAGACTGCTATTGCTAGTATGTGGATTTAAGAGATGAGTTACTCAGTGACTCTATGAAATCCAGACTTAACTTGCAGGAGCAAAACAAAAAATCCTCTACCCACTTGCATAGACTCATTGGGTGCAGTGAGCTTTGCATGATTCATTACTCATGTGACAGACATTTTATCTGTGCTGATCAAGAAAAATGCAATTTTCAATACTAAAGAAAGCTTATTAGGAAAGCTGCCCATTAGTATGCACCTCGGCAGGTGCATTAACTGTTTGAACTGTTGACTCAGAAGAATAAAATAAAAACTAATATAGGTGCAAGGGGAATAATATGATCATTGTTTTTGGTAAAATTCTGTTGCCCCCAAAAGAAATCATCTGAAGGCTTCACTATAGATGATGATTTGAGGAAAATGTTCAAGAAAAGTTAGCAGAATTCAAATTGAAGTCTCCAACAGTATTGAGACTATGGCACACGCAATACCTTGTGTAAAGAGCTCAAATGGCTCCTGTCAAAGTTAAAACCAGCCTAAAATAATTCTATTTGTTACTACAAATGAGCTGTATTATGCTTACTTGAAATTCATTCTTTTTCACATTTTTCTAAAAGAACTTCCTTTTTAAACAATAGATTCAAACATAGCAATTATCTGAACATCTGAAGCCCAAACCACTGCTCCCATCAAACAACTGTACTTTACAGCCCAAAATATAGATGCAGTTGTAAACATATGCCCTAACTATAGACTAGTCAAAATCTCCTGTGCTGAAGAGAGAGGTGAGCATCACACCATAAAGCCTGGTGTCCAGAGTCAAGGGCATCAGATGGGCAGAGTTTTATCCCTAACTGTGCTACTCACATGTGGCCACTGACCATCTGATCTGGTGATTCCAGACTCATTACTGTCACGAGCTGGAGTTGGAGGGATTTGAGTTTGCATGTGAACAGTGCCCATGGCAGAGGGTTGTGACATGCAGAGTCATGAATTAGCTGCAGCCTGAGGGAAGAGTGGAGAAAAATCATGACATGCTGGGAACTACTGCAACACTCATGTTCAAACACTGCTAAAATAAAAATCTTCATGAAACCCAGACAAGAGATCTCTTTTGGATCCTGGAAAAAAAAATAAATTCAAAGTTTTGAAAGATTTGCATGGAATTGTTTTCCATCTGAGTTTTCCCTTGCCCCTGCCCTCACCCCATGAGTAGAGGGCAAGCCATGAGCCATCCGCCCATTTAATTGAGCCCCACTGCATAGCCCTCCTGCCTTAATCCTGGTTCAGTCCCTCAGTCTTTCTTCCTTAAGTGAGTGATTTAATCTTAACAGCTCACTAGCTCAGTGACTCCTAACCAGCAGAGGAAGATCTCAGTCCTTCCCTGTTGGTACCTGCTGCCTCGAAGGCAAAGCAATAAAGCACAGCCTCACTGGCTTGGTGTCCCCCTTTACCCAGGCAGGCTTAACTTCCCTTCTCTGCTTAGGAGGTCTTCTCAGCTGCTGAAACCTCTTACCAGCCCTGCTGCTTGGCTGAGCAGGTAGCTTGCTGTGCAGAAACAAGCTGGACAGCTGACCTTTCACCTGCACCTGCCAGAAACATGCACTGCACCTCAGGAGTCTTGAGATGGCATTCAGACCCTTGACTCTGCACAGAGACCTGCTGACCCTTGCACAGCCCCAGAAGGACAAAGGGTGAAATAAGACTCTGTTAACATGGCACAGAGGGGATAGCTGGTGGCTCCTTGGCAGCTATGGGGGACAGAGTCTGGCCATGGAGACAATGAAGCTACTATGACCAGACTGCCCCTCAACAGCACAGGTTAGTCTGCAACAGTCACATAATCTCCTCACTGAACTGTGCAAGCTATGAATGAAACCCCCAAAATAATTAAACATCATCTATTTTAACAGCCACTAGCAGGAAAATAAATACAACATCCCAACAGAGGAAGATAGAGTAATTTCACGTTTATTCTTCCAAGGGAAAAGGGAATTTGAAACAAACAAAATATCTTTTTCCCTGCAGAGACAGAAACTGCCTGTCAAAGCAGGACCGTAGCGACACTGAAGACTCTGCAAAATTCTCCTGTTTGCTTCTGCATTTGATTAGCTGCCTGCATTATGTGTTTTAATTTCCTGCCATTGAAGCACATTGCTGTCATGGTGATAGATGCTATAGAAATGAGCAAAATAAATAAATAAAAGTTCAGAACACTTTTGACCAAGTCTGCGCTAATTAGCACATAAGACAAACAGACAAATGTTTTCTGGGATTTGTGTCAACCATATCCAGATTCCTCCCCTGCTTCTCAGATACCAGCAAAACCCATTCTAGAAATGGAAATAGAGAAAGGCAGCAGATGGTGCTGGGAATACTCTGAGTAAGATATCTCCATTCAGACCCAGATATTAGTGGCAAACCATAGAGTTAACAAGCACTGTGGAGCAGCGAATATTTAACGTGATGGTAGTAGAAGAGCAAGGAAAGCAATACTGCAAAGTGACTGGTGAAGGGCTAACCAGAAACTGTTCAGAACTTGTGTGGGTGGGATGCTCCACCTGTGTTGGCAAAAGCTGATCTAGCAGGAATAGATGGAAGTGGGAGGGGAAGCAAAAGGGGGCTATCCCCAGGGAGAAACAAGTGAGGATGTAGATGAATCTTGTTAACATAGTAACATTTGTATATAACACCATATAAACCATAGTTTAGAACCCCAAAGTAAATGCTGTGGTAGCATTCATCTCTACTTCTGGACTTTTTTAAAGAAACCAAAATAGTAATAATTGTAATTAACACAGGGTTCAACCAAGAGCATCCTAAGAGTTTCACAGGAAAAAAACAGACTTTCTGTACTTTCAAAGTGAGGACAGGACTTGTCTGATTGACAGCAGGAAAGAAATACATAAAAATAACTCCTTTCCAAACCAAAGCAGAGTTATTATTTCTTGCAGAGCTTCTACCACAAGCCATCATCATCCCCTCCTGGCTGGCTTTCCTGTAGATATTCAAAGGTATGACACATATCCTGAAGCCATGTAATATCACTGCTTTTGCACTGTCTATGCAGTTCCGATCAAATTTTCTTTGATCAGAAAATTAATCTTGGCTGGAAATAGGAAACCAGAGGAATATTTACTGGACATAGTCAATATTAAATTAGCAGGTGTTTAGTATTTTTTTCCAGGGTACCATCATTTCTCAGACAAATACAATCTCAATTTAGGCTATAGGTGCAAATTGTGATCTCAGTAATAACATCTCCCATCATACTGCACTGTCACCTGCAGATACTTTGCAATGCAAATTGCCCCAAACACATCCTTCCTTTCAGCTCACACCACTGAATGCAGGTCTATAGCCTGAAATCCCATGGCATGCATTTTTGGCTTTGCACAATCAAACTTTGACATCAATGTCATAACAGTCCACCACAGTAACTGAATCTCTGGTGTTAAAAAACCCTTGCTAGGAATTGTATCTTTACAGAACAAGGAACTTTTATCAGTGCTGCTTTTGTTACAGCTTGGAAGGAGTTACTGAACAGTCAGTGTTGGCTCCATTTTTTATTCAGATGACTATAGTCTGTACCTATGGAGGTGTGCAGCAGAAACAAGGCTAATAGCAGAGAAAGTGGACTGCTGACATAGCTATTCAGTAAGGGCTCTAAGTAAGTAAGGAAGTACTGAGTAAAATCTTGGGATTGGAGGAACCCTGTAATACCCAGGATTCAAGGATGGACCAAGAATCTTGACTCAGGACTTGCTGGTCAACACAGTAACTCTAATATTGGTATTCCAGATCGCACGCATGTTCTGCTAAATTCACCTCTCCTCAACAGAGTGATTTGGTCTCAGCCAAAGCAGAAAAATTATCCCCCAAAACTTATCCAGGTGTCACCAGATGACTTGACAAAAGTTGTCACCAGTCATACAAGGACCAGCATCTTCTGTAGCAATCTCCCACTGATGGCTGCAGGAGGAATGAGGCTTCAGCCACAAAAATCCTGTATGCCATGCCAGAAAACTTCAGCACCCAGACCTGGCCATCACCAGCTGCTGGTTATTGGCACTACCAGCCACAGCCCACACTTTGACCAGAAGGAGTCCTTGATTTGCTGCATCATCTCATTGTGTTTTGGACATGTCTCCTCACCACAGATAGTACAGTGGCACAGAAGAGCAGAGACGGCTGTCAGGGTGGCAAGGAATGGCTAAGGAAAGAAAAAGTGACAGCTGGAGCCTACGGAAAGCTGTAGGGAACAGGGGGAAGGTGGAGGACACAGTGTGCAGGCTGGCATAACCTTCCATCACATCATACAGGGACAGCCCCACCTGCAGCAAGCTCAGGCTGAAAGCCAGCCATGCTCAAAAGCACCTCAAGGGCAAATTGGGCAGCTGTGGGGAAAAATGCATTTCACTGCCGCTGCATCGCTATGAAAATAGCCCAACCTGCTGACTGGACAGCCTGCATGTATCTAACTAACACAGCAGGCTGAGCACCAAAGGTGTCAATTTGCCATAGCACAGTACAGAGACTGGCAGGGCAGATGTACGTGAGTGGGAAAGTTGAGTCCATCACTGCATCCAGTGCAAAGTTCAGGAGGGAGAAGTTTAATGCTATCTAGGAGGTTACTGAAGAAGCAATTCATATTGCTTATCTGTGTGCCTTTTCCAGCACACTGAAGCATTTGCAGTGAGGGGCAAGGGGTGCCTGCTGATGCATAATGGGGATCCAGTAGTGCCACAGCCAAAATGGCAAAGGAGCACTTTGCTTGAATTAGGTTCCAGTGTGAAGTCCATGTCAGCCCAAGCTGCCTGGCTGAGAGCGGAGGGTGTAAGCCAGGTAGAGCAGCCTGTAGGGCAGCCAGAAGCACCTTCATAGGCAGTTGTTTGCTCCCAGCATTGTTAGAGCAAGTTTTAAGCATCACCAAATGCTGCCTCAGCGCCATGTTCAGAGCATAGTCCAGTGCTGGTCTGAGCCCTGTGTATATGGCCTCAGTGATGGGGCTGGGGGCCTTGCAGGGTGTTTTCATGCTAGAGGGACAGCCTTCCTTGTACCATGTGCCAGTGGCATATGACTGCACTTGCAGGCTCCGAGGAGGTATTACAACTAGTTGGTAACACTGCTTTTATTGCAATTTTAGGGAGCGAGGCTGCCATGGTGCTATCCTGCAAGCACCACTCTGCAAGCCCAGCTTCTCAGTGTCCTGATATGCATTTCCTCCCAGTTTTAGGTGCAGATGCAGATGGTTTTGGGGAGTTTTTGTCAAGGCCACATATATCATCAGTCCTGTAAATGATTGCAATGGCACTAGCTCCTGTCCTTGACTGTGCTTCTTTGTCAAGCACGGCAGCGATAGCAATCACTCCCGTGTTTTGCAAAGCTGCAGATCACTATTGCCAATCTTCGTATAAACAAGAACTAATTAATCTTCACCACATCTTTGTGAAGGAGGTAAGTATTATCATTTATTATCTTTCCTGTTTTACAAACATAAACTGAGATGGCAAAACAAAAAATGATTTGCTGGTGACCAGGCCAGATAAATACGTCATGGACAGTAAATATAGTATTGCTCAGTGAAAGAAGGCAGGCTGTGAGATTCCCAGGTTTTGTTTTAATGCAGATAATGAAGAATAGCCATCATAATAAACATCTGTTCTATGAAATGGAGGCTTTCTGCTCTGAGAATAAATCGAACAGCAGCCAGAATATTCTACTAATTTTATTGCAGTAGAAATACAAAGATGAAGGACCCAAATTTTGAAACAGAGCAGCAGCTGCACACATTTGGTTTTGGTTTTTAAAAAGAGCGTATTTCCCATTTAGGCTTCAAAGTGGTGCTCTGTCAAAAGGCCCACTGACATATTGAACCTCTTGACATTTTGATTTTTAATTTACTCTGAAATATTGCAGAGGGATCAGTTAAGTGCTGAACTTCATTTTTCTTTTAGTGTGCTGCAGTCAAATAGAGTGGAACTGTATCTTTAAAATCTTGTCCCATTTTGCGTGTAGTAGGGACATGGAAAATTGGCTTTCTGTGAGTGCAAAGGCAAGAAAGGATGTAGAAAGCTTGCTGAAAAAGAGCTGAAAATTGCCTATTTCACTGTAGCTTTGTCTCAGTAAGATGCTTCTTGTCTGCAGAAATAGTAGTTGTTTCCTACCTTCTTATTCTGTGTATCAGCAATTACACTGGCCGTTTTAAGAAACTAGTTATAAATGCGGATTATTTTCTTGTCTGGTCAAATGTTGAATAATGATTTAGTATTCCTGTGCCACATTCTTGCAAAGCACTTCAAACTGATTTGAGTACATGAGCCTGATCTTTTCAAAAATCTTAACTGAGCAAGAAGTAGCTGAAATTATCCTGAAAAAAAGCACTCAGGTGGCTCATCATTTCTTAGCTGTACGAGGTGAGAAGGGGAAAGACAAGACAGCAGTAAAAGCAAGGGAAGAATTTCCCGGGAACAAGCTCAAGATGCATCCAAAGGGAAATCCCTTAGGGCCTCCAAGGAGGTAAACAACTATCATTAAACCTTCCTGCAGCTCTTCGGCTTAGTTACCTTCCTTTTTTACTTTCTTTCTTCCTTGTAGAGAACCCTCACACAGTGTTGTGCCCTGGATTTATTTATTCCTTATATGATTTGATAGATAGTGCTGGGCACCATTGCTAGCATTCTAAAGTTTTCTCCTATTAACCAATACAGTTAAAGACTAGTCTGAGGAAGTTGCCTCTCTTCTTGGTGGGCAGAGCACCCAGGCAACCAGCACAAAGACAGATTCGGGCCATAGCAAAACAGGAGCAAAATTGGGGTAAAAGGGAGACCTTCTTCCTCATGTACCTATATTGGTCACAGAGAAATGGGCCCAACTGAAGAATTGCTCCAGTGCCTAAAATTAGAAGACATGAGCATCAAAAGGCAGAGTACTGTCTGTGATGGGCAGAGTAGATCTTCAAATGGTCTGGGTATCTCTTCAGCTGCTTCTACAGAAATTTGTCAGAGACCAGCACTCTTAGAAGGGTGACTGACCAAATGCCATGCAATTTTGCATAAAAAGATCAGAAAGGACAGCACTGCAAGTACCAGAAATATGGTGTTCCCTGTAAGGAACGCAGTTTGGTTTACACAAACAAAAAGAAAGAATTGTTGGATGAACTGGAGGTTTTTCGTTGCTTCTGAAAGAAGTCCTCATGCTAGTAGCATGCTAGTTAAAAAGGTGTTTACCCTATTCAAAGGTAAGTGAAAGGCAGGGACAGGCAATCTGTGGCCAGACGGCCATTGGGGCGTGCATGATGAAGCCATTTACCCAGGACAAGTCCATCATTAACCTAGAGAAGTCATCTACTCTGACAATTAAGTTCAGGTTGACCTTCTCGCAGAGAGAAACCCACCAGCTACCAAGGCAAGGGGCTGCCTTGAGGTTCCACAGTAGTAGGTGCCTCCTCTCTATTTACAGGATGAGAGCATCAAAAAGGTACAGCTGAAGAAGAGGAGTTCTCCTGCTTTTCTTCCCCTTTGTTTAGTTATACAGGTGCCAGGTTTGCAAGCAGGACATCTTATTGAAGTTTCAGACAGATTTGTATTGATTTGAAGTCAGAACATTGTCCAACTAAGTGAACCTGCAATAAACTAATTTTATGCCAAGTTAAGCCTGTACAAAAACATCTTGCAGTGGTTAAAATGAAGTGGCATTTAAACAAAGTAAACTTAATTTGATAAAACTTCAGTGAGAGGATGAGAATACTCATATTGTGGCCCTGTAAGAGCATTTGAGAGAATTATTCATATAGTTGTTGTTGTACAAAAAGAAAAAAGCCCAGATTTGAATTTATACAGCAACATCAAACAAGGAATTTTATGAACATATTTTTTAAAAAATGTCCTGATTACAATTTAAAGACCCAGCTCTAATTCTTTGACCAAAATAGTTTTCTACTATAGTATAATTCACTATTCAAAAAGAGTAAGGTGGCAGATAGTGTCTAAAGCCAAGACAAAACTACAAGATGGCATGTAAAATAACTGTAATTAAACAATCAAATGTAGCAATTAAACATGAATGATTCTTTATTAGGCTGAATGAGGATGCCAAACAAGACTCCACAGGTGGCAAGTTTATTCCCCCATGCTCGTTGATATTTTCATTAGCAGCTCTTGGCATAGTCAGACATGCAAATCTGGCCGCGTGTCTAGGAGCAAGCCCCTATTTAGGTATCATTCAAACCAGGGAAGATATTCAAATATCAAGAAGGACAGGATTAAAGTATAACAGTGGTGTTTGGGAAATAAATTGAAGAAATATGCTGAGAGTCAAAGTCAGTGTTCTGCACGGAGAAAAATGAAACACACCACTGTAACATGGCAGTAGAAAATGCCAGAGACAGTGTTATTTTGCTATGGTATCCAGAGGTCACCACTAAAACCCTGAGAGTAGCACAAGCCAGCAGCATTGCTCTTTGATAGATGCAACATCCAGTCACCTGAGATGGGCTTTGCTGGGTGCCACAACCGTGACTGGGTGGCAGTGCTTTGTGGAGTGTGTGAACTCTCCTCGCAGGCGTTGCTTTTTCAGAGCCAGCTTCCCTGCCAGCAGCCATAGGCAGAAAGTTTTGTCATGCCTTGCAGCCCTGCCACCCTGGAGGCATGCCATGGAGGGATTGGCACAGCTGCCAGGTTTGCCTGGGCTGGCATCCAACATGGCCAGCGTCCCCCTTGCAGGAGCAGGGCCACCAACTCCTCCTGGAGCCACTTCTGCCTTGACTCTCTTTGGGGCAAGCTTTTTCCCAGGTTGCAATAGTTTCCCTGTGCTCTCCACAGCTGAAGTCTGCCTGAAGGCAGGGACTGGGCTCTGTCTGCAAAGCAGTATCTGCCTTTGCAGGATCTCATAAATATTATTCCTGCCTGAACACCCAGCCTGTCAAACCCTACATGAGCCTGCATGTGGAAGAAGCTGCCAGCCTGACAAGGTGCCCTAGCAATAGAATGGTTAATAGCAGAGCTGTGGGAAAATCAGGTAAGATAATAATGTTAGTTATGCTGCTCTCCCTCAGCAGCAGAGGCAATGGCGTGCCACAGTGGCACACTGCCTTTGGTGTGGGGCCCGTTTTCTTTTAAAGATGAATGAGGAAGAGCTCATAGAAAAGCAAGAGAGGTGATAAAGGATTTGGAAAATAAGACCTGTGAAAGAAAGGCATGTTAAGGATGGAGAAAAGAGGGCTAAAGGGACACATAACTGTCTACAAGCATGTTAAAGTGTGTTATGAAAAAGACTGGGACCAATTTTCATTAGTCAGTGAGGACAGAATGGTAAGTAATGAATTTTAACTCCCGTAGGCAATAAATAGGTTAAATATGAGGGAAAACTTCTTAAGGTCAAACAGATAATGGAACAATCTGCCAAAGGAGCATGGGCAGTGACCACCACAATGGAGATGCCAGGAGGGACCAGATACCAGACTGCCAAAGGCAGTGGGGAAACAATCCAAGCAATCCTCTAGTACTCAGGATGAAAATAGTGGGAAATAACCCACTGAGGATCTCCTCTCTCCCGAAAGGTTCATGTGTAGACAGCCCAGAAAGAGCAAACTGTATGTGAGGGATAGAAACTGTTCAGGTAAGAGCATCTCAGCAGTGGGGCAGAGTTTTTGCTGCATTAGGGTCAGTATTGGTGGGTATTCCCAAGTCACTCTGACCTTAATTCCCAACTGCATTTTCTTACAAGGGATGGAAAGCAACGACCTTGCAGCTGGTCCTCCTCATGCCTGGCTGTGACATGAACTTGGGGACTGCTGCCAGACTAGTCTTTCTGTCTGTCCTCAGATGACACAGTGAAACAATATGGCTGCTATAAATCCCAAATTCCTCTCTGAGGGTCTTCATGGACATTTTGGACAAGGCTTGACCTGCACCAGTTGTGGGCAACAAGGAAGCAGCCTTGGAGCTGCAAACCAGCTGGATCAGAAGAATGCTGACTCCCCTGGAGCCAACAGATAACAGCATGTTTCATCTTGACCATATTTAATCTAGCACTGCAATGGTGTTCACTGAATACTCCCTGCTTATTGAAATAAGTTATCACAAGATGCCATTTGCATTTGGCAAATATACTACATCTTTTACCTTTTCTAAGCTACTACTACAGTATTAGGACAGGAACCTCACAAAGGAAGGAGCTTATGTACAGGACATGGAAGGAGCTCCTCTCTCCTTCAACCAGACCTGGGGATCAGGTCACCTGTGATGCTTTTTCCTTTTCAGTGCCACATGTGCCTAAAGTCCTCTGCAAACAGTTGTAGCTTGATTAACAGTAGAGGACATGTCCACCCGTGAGGTTTTCAGTTCATATCCCAGAGAAAAGATGGAACAGCTTTACTTTCACTAATTCAGAGACAGATTGTGAATTCGGTTTTTAACACCTTTTAGCATTATCTGAAATTTATGCTTTTAAAAGCAATAATAATAAATAAAGTATAATTTAAAACAAACAAAGAAGAAAAGCACATTACAGTATTTCTACCAGTGTGCACAGGCAGTACTCCCAAATTTTGTGTGGTGCATGAGGCTTGGGCTTGAACTGAATCTTGCTGAAATCGGAATGTGTCGTCTTCTTTCACTTCTCTGGACTTTGGATGAAGGCATAGTTTTCCAAGACTGCATATGTGGCCTGGCTGGCAGGGAGAGCAGCAGGGATAGGGGTCTGCATGCATACAGGCAATCCCAGAGATGAGACCATCCAGCCTGTTAAAAACTGGTTAATGCGCTTAGGAGATGGAGAGAAAGGAGTTTAGGTTCTGGTTTGGCACCACCAGGTGCCACCCTACAGTGAGACAGAGAGTGAGTGCCAGTTGAGGATCTAAGTTCAGGTTTATTGCTATCCCCAAGCAATCAAGCATCATGACTCAAACCTAAATCCATGGAATAGTTTAAAACCCAGGAAATACCACAATAATGAAATGTGCTTTCTTTCCTTGACCTTTTTATTTCTGAACCTCCCTGGGTAACTGATGTCACAATTTGAAGAATTTACGTTTCCTGTCAAAGAAAGTAATGTTTATTTATTTAGGAAAGATGTGAAACTCACTGGCCTCCAGGAGCAGGAGTTTTAATGAACACTATAGATATGAGCCTATGGAAAAACTGCAAGAGTTGATCAATCTGCAGCTAAGCAAAAGAACAGTTTATTCTGCTTCCAATATCACAATATTTACCTGTCATGGTAAGAGATCCAAAAAGTCAGGCTTTCCTTTGCATTTCTGCCCATTTCTGTATTTACAAAGCTCAGTTTTGTGATATCCTCTCCAGCATCTAAATCAGTGAGCTTTCTGACACCAATGATGATATTTCCGCAGAAGATGGATTAATTTTATTTTTTTTTCCCATTGATCTAGGACTTGAAACAGCTCTGGGGAGGGAGGCAGATAGGAAACAAGAGGGGATTTAAGCCTTTCGCTTCACCTTTGAAAAAATCCCGTGCAGCATTGCTGTCCCTGGAGTGGGCCCACATTATTACTACAGCCACAGCCACATCATCAGAGCTACAGCGCTTGGAGTTGTAGATCATCAGTCTGCTGTCACAGCCGTGATGTATGATGGAAAAAGCCATCCATCTGCAAATGCTGAGCACAAAGAGCTGTGGCTGCAAGGATGCATTGTGGCATGTGCGACATATAGAGCTGCAAGCATTTTACAAATAAAAAGGACATAAACGTGGTAAATTGAGACTCATCAGAAGGAAAGGGGGAGACATGCGAAGCCTCTCACTCCCAAGTCTTCAAAATTGCAAAATGCAAGTATGTTCTCAAATCCAGAAATGACACCTATGAATCCAGCTGCTGCTTCTTTCACATGCACACCTCTTTCTCATAAAGCTTATATTTGTTTTTTCTCTTTCAGTGTAAGACCTCAATTGTATTTACACCTGCTTTAGGATCTTTACAGACAAAAGACATTTAAGGCTGTGAAATCCTGGGAGAAGGAAAAATGACATGGTGGATCAATCAGCTGATGCTTCTTCCCTGCACAGCAGGAGACTCCTGCAAACCTCTTGTATTTTGTGTGGAGGCTCAGCTCTGACTGAATTTTTCTTTTGGCACTATAAGAGAAGAAAGATATTTAAATTTTAAAAAAAGGAAGCGAGAGAGACCAAGACAGCATAAGTGCTTATGCACGACTGCAGGTTTCTCAGCTAAAAGGAACTGTTGATTGTCCAGAAGAGAAGCCATTTCTTGTGTTACCCTGCTACACAATACTCCAAGTGTCGGTGCAGAGAAGGTTTGCAGCTAAATAAAATTAAATAAAAGTAATTTTTTAAAAAATGCCATGCATCGGTCACAGAGCCAGTCACGTGAATGCATCCTGGGATGCTGATCATCCAGAATGGTTCTCCTGAGTTTTTAACACCTGTCACTGGTGACAAGCAAAGCCAATGCCTTACAAAAGCAGACATTCAGGGAAGAATTTTGGTTTTTTCCTCTCTGTGCTGAAGTGCCTCATTAAAAGTCAGAAGTCACAAAGAAGTGGGTGTCACTGCAAGTGCATATGGGAGCAAGCAGTTCAGTTGCTCTACCTCGTTCAGTGGTGGCAGGAACAGTCTTTCAATGTTGAACAGCTAGAATATGATTTTCAAAACATCTACCTCGATGTAACATAATGTATTTGAAATACCACATCCTTGTTCATTAATAGCAAATTATGGAAAATACATCCAGCTGTTCTTGAGAATGTAGGTCTAAAGACCTTTGACAAACACGTCCTCTGTTTGTGGGGAATGTGGTAGGACACCATAATACTGAGAAAAACATTTCTTCCCTCACATTTCACATACTTTTACATGTCTTGTTTTGGTTTAGGAAAAATTACTAATTCCTAATACTAACGTGCCACTAACATTCCAATTTTTTTAATCTTTTCATATCAATCTATCAAAGAAACAATTTATTTTAGTTTAATACTAATATTCTTTCATTTTTTTAATATATGCTCTCCCCTCAATAAATATTTGAGCCAATCACAGATCTTTGTTGCTAATAATTTATTTAAGAAAACTGGGTTTTTTTGTTAGCCAAATCATCACTTGTGATAGTTACAAATATCTTCATAACTGCAAAATATGTTTCGTAAAGCCAAAATGCCTCTAAATCAACATACCCATCCGCTGAACTTTCCTAAGCAGATGATGAGCTTTGCTGAAGGCGACGGTAATTCAGCTCTTCCCCAAAATAGTAATGAATTTTTAGAACTTGGCTGCACAGAGGTGAGTTGACTCTGCCTTTTTAAAGGAAAACAGTGGAAAAAAAGGGAATTGCAGGACAACCAAAGAGGCTCCCCAGGAGGGTAGCCCAGACAGATGATCCTGGAGATTCTGTCTACAATGTACCAAAGCACTTTTGGCAGCACAGCAAAACCTTTCCAGCCCTACACCAACTAACCCACTTCCTTTGGGAATGCCTGCCATAGAAAAAGTGTAGGAGGGTATGAAAAAAACTGGCAGCTGGAGTGATATCAGATCTAAAAATCGTTCTTCAGAGGTCTACTAATGAATGCATTGGTATTGTCTAAAATAAAGAAAACATCCACAGCAGAGCACGCAGCACACTTGGCAGGGGAGGGCTCCCAGGACAGCTGAGAGTGTGCGACTGTGTGTGGTCACAGCTCAAGAGGGCTTTTCAGTTTTTCTGCTTGAAACTCTGCCCCATTTTGGTTTGTTTTTTTTTCTTAAACTACTTTATTCAGTGCCAACTCCTGAAAAGAAATGTGTGGGAGAAAAGCTCTCAAGGAAAGATTTATTTTTAGCTTAAATAGCTAGGCCAGCAGTTCACAAAGCCAACAAAGGCCCAGGTTGCACTCTCCAGGACACTCAAACCACCATGGGCAGAGTTCCCTTATTTAATTCAGGAACTAAGTTTTGGCTTGCGCACTTCCCCTGTTTATCTGTATCCAAGTATGGGTTTTCTCTAGTGACGCCTGAGGGGATAGGTCCCCTTTCTGACAGGCAATGGGAAGGAGCGAATGGAACTGCCAAAGTCATTTTTGCCAGCCAAATTGCAATGGACAGCTGACACGCTGCCATACCGACCCCTATGGCAAAACCTCCAAAGTGTCCTCATTCCTGCCTCCTCGGCCCCATGGGAGGTGCTCACACCCCCATGGGACTGCTGAACTCACACATCAGTTACCAGGAGCTGGCCTCATTTGCAGATCCTTAGGAAGGGTTCATAATTAGAAGGATTTCCAGAACAGGTTGCCACTCTTGACAGCAGCATGGTAAGAGCAGGTAACTGGCTCATATGCAAAAAAACAACCAAAAGTAATTTATTATACAAGCATTAGAAAGGGAAGATAAAGTAGAAAGAAATATTTTAACATTGTTTGAATAAACTGTTAGCCTTATATAGATGTATAGATAATTAAATATAAGAGTAAGCCTTGCTAATTATCTAGGAGTTGAACTTTCCATTAGCATCTTCAGTAACAAGATTTATGTTGGTTAAATGGCGTCTACCTCTACAGTTGAGTTTTGTAATTTTAAGGCTTGAGCAACTATAATTAAAGAGCCTTTTTGGAGCAAGTGTAGCACTGTGCAGTGTAATGTGACATTCAGAATATATCAGCATCACTTTACACAGAAATTCTGATTATTTTCACTTGTGTGCTTCAGCCTGTCATTTATCCCCAGTGAAGCTCATTCTCCTCAAACCCTGGTGTCTCACCTAGTTCATGCGGTTTTCCCCATTTCTATAAACCTCTGCCATTTTAATCATGTGTGTTGCGCGTTTAATTCTTAAGGTAAAGACCCGCTTTTATTTGCACACTAATGATTTTACTAGCCTATTGCATAATGCAAACAGTCCTAAAATAGGGCAGCTAATCAACACAAATGTGAGACATGAAGATCAGGGCAGCATCATCCATTCACACAGCAACGTATGTCTGCAACAGAGGAGATTTTTATTTTTCTGTTAAATAGGATGCCAGCAGGAACTGAGACTGCTCTTTGATTCAGCGATAATGAGTGAACGTTGCACCAATGAAATTTACATTTTGCCAGGGGTATGAAAAGCACAAAATTATTCTTCTTAGTTCAGATTTAGGTCCCCCAAATACACACTGATTTTCTGAAGTCTGAGTGCTCTGAAGCTCCCATTTTTGTGAATGAAAATTTTGGCAAATTAGTAAACGATGGCACTCAACATGAAAGGTAAAAGTAGGGCAGGTGACTACCCGTCAACATTCTTCCTGGAGGATCTTCTTCTCTGAAGCACATTAACCCATCTACCTCTTCTCTTTCCCCCTCTGCAAGTGAAATTTCCTTCAGTTTCTGCCATATCTGCTTCATCTGGAAACTTTCTGAAAATATATTAGAAAACCTGTATAAGGCTCAGTTCTGAGACAGAACTGCATTTCTCTGTGCTGACACCTACCATATTATCCAGGCTTCCCGCTGGCTGATGCTGCTGGAGAAAGCTGAACTTTGACTTCAGGGCAGGCAGTGAAAAGTAATTTGGTCTGTACATCACATCTCAGGCAGGAAGAAGGCTGCAGGTCTCATCTAAAGCAGACCTCTGGGGCCGTGTACAATGGCTGTGGTGGTTCAGGCAGGGACTCTGAGGCACCAGCCATCCCACAAGGCTGGAAGTCACCTGGAGGTGATGGTCTCCTTGCCGGCTGTGAAGGAGCGCAAAGGGCGACTGCCATGTTGCCACCCAGCATATTGCACTGCTCAGATGGACATAGTGCACTTTCCACTGCTAGAGCTATAAGAAAATGACTGTGTAGAAGTGTGTGTATGTACATACAGGTCCTGACACACCAAGTTAAAACTGAAACAGGTTTACAAGGACCTAACAAGATGTAGTCTGCTTTGTTGATTGGTTTGGTAGTCAGTACCGGTATTTCTGATTTTTTCTGATAGTACTTCTGGTCTAAAGTAGAAACACTACATGGCTAACCAGTGCCTAAGCGCCTTTCACTGGGCATTTCAATGATTGAGTTCTCTATCCTGGCAACAAACACTATTGTTTTATTTCCTTTTATTTGTGTAGTACCAACCACAAGTTCCACATTTTCTGCAAAATTAACAATATAGTCTATATCCACATGGAATAGTTAGTATCCTGAAGATGGAAACCCAACTATCCCACAACTGCTATAGTTGTTGGAATCCTGTAATCAAGATAAAATACTCCTTCCTGTCAGCAGAGGTCCTCAGTAATTCCTGGGTGCTTTCAGACTGCTGCTAGGAGAGCCTCATATTGAAAGCAAGTCTTTTGCTCATGGGTGACCTTTGACAAACTAACAGAAATTTATCCAGCATCTTGTTAACTACATTACTGTTATCCAGGCCAGCCAGTCCATCTGAAGATGTCCTTTCCCTATCCAGACGGTGGGGAGGATGTGGCTACTATTTGTTGTATGATAGTGATTAAGAACCTGAGCTAGCAGCACTACTCGCTTCCCAGCCTTGAATTAAGAGAAATGTCTGTCCACCTTTTTTCGTCCATAAAGGAGGCACTTAAGCAATTTTTGGTACATATTTCCTTGTGTTTTTGACTAGAAAAAGTAGTGTCCTCAACCTCCCATTAGAAACTATTATATAACAGATAGTACATTTACAGGCAGTAAAAGCAAACATACCAGTTAACACTTGCAGGCTAAGGATGTAATTGCAGAAACATCAAATTCCTTTTTACATTAATGGCCAAAAATAAAGTCTCTTTCTGTTCCTCACATTGAAAATGCAAAACTTTTGGTGCCCCCAGTTTCTCACTATCAAGAAGCTCAGCCTCCTTGCTGGTGGGATTGAGGAAACGCTTTGCTCAGGACCACGCCCTCCTGGTACTAATATATAGTTACTTTGGTCAAAAAGTGTCTCCAAATCCTGTGTGGGTACCAGCCCAATTCTTCTCCCTCTCTTTCCACCACAGACCCATTTAAATCACTTGTTACACAATCCCCTCCCCCGTCCCACACAAAACCCCTTCCTTTTGTTAATTTATTATACAGGAACAGCAGCACGTGGCAGATGAAAATGATGGAAGCAAGGCTCATTAGGATTCTATGTCCTTTGAGTAGTACGTAAAAAAATGCTGTGTGAAATGTCATGAAAGTAGATTTTGAAGTTTTGACAGATGTGAGAAAAGGAGAAATGTTTGCCATTTGTCTTAATGACACTTTAGTACGTTTGGAGAGCCAAGGGAGAAAAAAAAACCAACACCAAGTGACAATTCTGGAGGAATGTGAACTGTTTCCAAAACTGATGCTGGGGCTGAGAACAGGCCCACAGCACATCATCAGGCCTGGTCCTTGGCACAGGCTGTCAAAAGGGAACAGCAAGTGGGGTAAAAGCTAGTAAAATTTATAGTTTTTCATGGCTTAAGCTTGATCTTTGAGTAAGAGCTGGCTAGTGTGTTCCTCCCCACAATACCACAGCCCTGAGGACTCTTCAAATACAGCCAGCAGTGCAAACAGAAACATGCAAATATTATAGGAGCATGAGAGAATGCATTTTGTGTAATTACTAACCCGGCCAAGACAATTATTGTCAGTGTTATATCTAAACAGAATGTTCCTCAGCTAAAATTCAGTCCTACAGAAGTCACTACGTTGCTGTTAACCAGAAATTGTCTAAAGGGGTTTTAAGTTTTGTCTGTTGGCACAACAGGAAAAGAAAGAATGAGTCATGAACATACCAATTTCTTTTGACTCCTGAGCCTGAAAGCTGACTTCACCAGATTCAAAAATATCTGGCTTCAGTGGCTGCACCTTTTACCCCCTTCAGAGTCTAAATGCTCATTTCTTTCCACTGTGGGGAAGGACATTACGGGCAACAGTAGGTCTTCACACCTTTGACCAAATCAATAGCTTCCACCTCCAGCAAACACTTCTCAACTCCCCTCCTATAAATGATCTTACTCCTTACAGCTTCAAGGCAAAACTGCCTGCTAAGCAGGAAAACCCACTGGGTTCAATGTGGTGCAAGTCGCCATGGACTAGGCAAGCAACAATGCAAAGAGCCATCACGCATGCAACTGCTTCCAAAAAAAAGTCTTTCCTTACAGACTTGTGGGGAAATGTCAGCATCTACCTCAATGGCAAGAAGACCAAGGAAAAAGGATATAGTTTCACATATGACAAGCTCATCTAGCCTTGCCCCCTTTTCTAAGGAACAGTGCAGCAGCCAGGAAGATCAGTAAAGGAGAGGGTCCAGGTGATGCATGACTCTTTTATTCCACATGCAGAAAGTTTGATGCAATCTCAGTTTCACAATTCAATATTTATGATGTCAAAATTTCTGGTGATAAACAATAGAATAGCACACTAGCACATTCATTTGAGTAAGAAATGAGAAATGCTCAATACCTTCTTTTGAGGAACTAGTTTTGGTTGAATTATTTGTGGCGAAGAATCAATTTGTTGAATTTAGTCCTTTTTCCTGCTTGTGAATTTTCCTGAAACAGATCCCAGATTTCCATTAATATGTCCCCAGTTCAAAATTATCTAACAAGCAATGCAAACAAATGCAGACTGAATTGATGGTAAGCTATTCAGTGTGATTTCTGCTTTGAGGATTTGATATGAAAAACTGAACTGTTTTTCCCTTGTGCCCATAGCTCACCTGATTTGTCCATCCCCCGACTTTGTAAGCACAACTTTTTCAGGCACAGGTATTTGCAAGAGTTAATTGCTCAGATTTTCCCCTCTGTCCTTCATTTGCCTCTCTCCACTCTGCTTTCTCAACTGTGATTTCCAGAGCCAGAATTTCACAGCCTCTCACAACAAAACACCAGCCTCAGTCAGAGCTATATTGTCTAATGATAAGAGAGGAAAAAATTCCCACCAAACAACTACCTCCTTTGTGCTTTTGTTTTGCTACAAAGCCAACACCATGCACAGCTAATGTGAAGTTTACATAATTATTGCTACACCTTTTGAGATCAGTGTATGAATGATCCACATTTTAAGGTGCTTTCTGAATGGAGTGAGAGCTGGAGCTAAGAAAGGCAGAAAATGCATACTGTCATGTTGTCATGTGTACTGCTTGATTAGAAATGCCCAGCCAGCCAGCCTACAGTGTGGCTCTCACCATGATAGAAACAAACTCCCAGCATTTTGCTTCTCAGCTGTCTCTACAGTGGCTGCAGTGTTGGAGACAGATCTATCCAAGCTAGGTAGCTGTGATGCAGACAGCAGTTTGGCCACACTTTGCAGCAAGGACCTCAAGAAAGATTCCAAAACCCATGTGAGAATTAGTGGACATTGAGGGTATAGTCGGACACCATCCTCTAGTTACTGCTGTAACTGCACTGGCACAAAAGAGCCAGCTGAGATGTCAGATCTGGTAGCACAGCACTGACTGGAATATCAAAATCTCTTGCTGTGGGAAGCTGGGAAACAAGAAGATAGAACCAGGCACGAGTGCTTCCTCAGCTTCCCTCAGCTACCCTGCTGCCCTTCTCCCTGTGCCACCCAAGTGAGCCCATCCACGCCATGGCCCGCACATCTGCCCGAACTCTTTTACACTGCAGCTACCAAGCATTACTGTAACTGCTGACAGGAAAGAGCTTAAATAATGCTCTCCAACAATATCATTTTGATCATCTGTGGACTCAGGAAAAAATTCCATGCTGGCTTACACAGGTTGCGGTTTTATTTGCAGCTCTGAAAAGCGTTGGATTATTATATTGAAAGGACGGGGACTGCATATAATGCCAGATCTGCAAAGCACTGGGAACAGGATAGACTCTCATTTCAGGAAAGAAATGGCTAAAATGTAATTGCCACAAAAAGAATCTGGGAAGCCATCACATATGCAAAAATGTCTCCTCCAGTATGTGTTGCTAATTACTTCACAGATCCTTCACTGGTGTTTTCAAGCAAGGTAAATAAGAGACAGCCAAATATCTGGTGGTTGGAGGGTTTTTGCACCCTCAACACTTAAATATGCTTTATTAATTTATCATATGTAGATTAGCTATTATTAGGTAAGTCCTTGCATGGCAGATAAATAAATCCAGGCCTCTGTAAGAAGCAAAACCTTTCCATTTCAAGGAGTCAGCTATCTGCTAATTCATTTTACAGTGTGCAGTGTTTACTGGTTGCCTTTCACAGCTTTCCCCTGTTTTAGAGAAGGGGGAAGTTCCAGGGAAATGTGTTCATTGACAGCCCACAGCTTTACCTGGACCTGCAGCAGCTCTTTGCAGCAGAAAAGCAGAGAGTTTTCTTAGTATTACTGCAAGAAAAGTCTACATTCTTGAAAACAGTATGAATAGGAAGGCTCTTCCCCCACACAATGTGAGCGATACTGAATTCTGTCCTTCTGCAGGTGCAGTGATGTGAAAAATAGAAAACTTGTACTGCCTGACCCCATGGGTCTGTTTTACATCTGGAGAACCAAACGCAAATAAGACATGACTAGAAATGGAAGAACGTGTAATTTGGTAGAAAGTGAAAAAAAAAAGACATCTTTTTCACATTAACTTTTGCACATTTTTAATTAAATGATTCAGAGGAATAATGCAAAGCAAAGAATGGGTCTGCTAAAGGCCGGCATCATCATGCCCCTTGATGAGGTGTGCAGGACAGGGGAACACAAAGCAGGTTGCGGTGCACTTACATCCCCCTGGGGAGGGGAAGAGTGTGAGTGTGCTGCTGTCACTGCCCAGGTACCCAGTGCCCCACAGAGCAGTTTGGACCTGCAGCAGATGACAGGAGAGGTACTTTCCAATGGACACTGGGTATGACCCTGGGGAAGCTCAGCAGTTCCTACTGATTTTATGTCCATCTCTGAGGAGCTGAGCTGAGACCTGCATAGCATGGGCACATTGGCACCATCCTCCTTCAGAACAACCTGATTCCCATAAAGCTCTGCTAGGTCTTCTCTCACCAAGGTAGGGACAGAAGAAACAGCAGCTGCTCCAGCATTAGCTGTATGCCACAGTTTAATCAGACTCTGCCTTCAAATATTAATGGCATAAATAGACTTATGAACTATGAAATACTTCAAGAGGTCATCCAGACCATTTTCTTGATTTAAGGCTGGATTAGTTACAGTATATCATTCCTGCCAAAGCTAGATCTAATCTGCTCTTCAAGATCCTCAGCAACAGAGATTTGACAGCCTCCAAAGACTGCTGCCTCACCATCATTACCATTA
Source organism: Campylorhamphus procurvoides (assembly GCA_013396655.1). NCBI lineage: Eukaryota > Metazoa > Chordata > Aves > Passeriformes > Dendrocolaptidae > Campylorhamphus > Campylorhamphus procurvoides. The sequence continues at coordinate 2,362,919 of WBMV01003598.1, read as the reverse complement.
CAAAGTCTCTCCTTGAAGCATAACTCGATTCTTTCTGGCAGCGATTGAAGACCACTGCTCCTCTCCTAGCCACCAGAGACAGAGAAGATTATTCCCAGCTACCTTGTGATGGCCTTTCATCTCTGCAAAGATCAGCTTCACACCTCCTCTCAGTCCTCACCTCTCTGGGCTAAACACAAATTCAGCCCTTTCTTGGTGGCACATTTCCTTCTCGCCTCGTTCCATACAGGTATGTGTAAGCAAACAAAATCAATACAGTTACAGAAACTGGGGAGAAGGCTTGTCCTTAAATGAAACTGCCCAAGGAAGCTCTAATGTGCTATCTGGCATTTACACAGAAAGTTGTGCAACTATTTACCAAGCAATCAGTAAACACGGGTTTTAACCATGGCAGCCTCTGTATCCTGCATCCCACATTTGTAGAGAGCTGTTTCAAATAAACAAGCAACATATATGAAATACCATCACACCAGTGCCTTAATTATTAGCCCATTGATCTTGTATTGTGTGTAAATAGGGAACTTCAGAGAGCACTTTTGGAGGAAAGCAACATGAATCTTAATCATCCCAGATTAAAAAAAGGCACCGTACCTAACCTTACCAGGCTAAGAAAGGTACTGCAAAAATTGCTCTCCCTCTAAAAAAGAGTATGCCAGATATCTAGAAAATATATCTATCAACCCAAATGCACAGAAAAAAACAAAATGTGACTGATGTTACAGAGAATGCCAGGAGCCACCTGCTGTTACAACGTGCTTTTGCTATTCTTATGTGTGTCACACATATGTGCCAACCCAGGTCCTCATTTTGGGGAAATGACCCCTAGATCTGCATATTGTTTCAACTCACAACCGGTACTGTCTGTAAACTGGTGACTCAATTATGTGAGTGTCTAACTCAGGGATGTTAACACTTGCAATCAGTAGGAGGCCAGGTATTAGTGGATACCAGATGGGGACAGTGAATCAAAAATCCACGTTGAAACCCATTTATGAATGCAAGTCTATATATCTGTAACCTATTGTCTGTGTGTGCATCACTTGCATCCCGTTCTGCTTCAAAATCCTGGCATTTGTTACAGCTGCCTGTCTTTAAACTTAGTGCCCAGAAAATCACCTTTCAGAGCTGAACACATCAGTTGTTGGCGGTGAAAGGGATGATTCTACCAGTGTCTGCCCTCAAGTGCCACAATGCTTCCCTGCTCCAAATTTTCAGCACCTGTGCCTTCAGCCTTAAGGTTTACCTATCTCTGGACTGGCAGCATTTCTCAGCAGAGCCATCTGAGCATGGAGCATCTTTAAGCATGGTTTCTGAGCTTGTGCCAGCCTTTTGTTAAAAACACAAGCCAGTGCTGTAGTGTTGTCTGTGTTGTGGCTGTGGTTAGCCTATACAGTACCACTGGTGGGGTGACTCTCTGAGTCACAAAGCCCTTCCTTGCTATCTTTATGCAGTAACTTAACAGAAGCAGCACAAAAAAAGATGAGATGAGATGTTGTATTCCCAAAAAGATTATTTTTGGGAAAAAAGAGAGTAGTGAGAAGGTAGGGCAGGACTTATGCTCCTCACTGGCCTTGGAGAGCCTGCTGATGGCAGCCTGTGCTCAACCAAATGCAGTCACTGAAACTGGCAGGAAGACAACTGCAAACAACATCAAAATCTGCATTTTTCTTGAGATTAGGATTCTCAAGATTCATCACAAGAAAAAACTTAAAATTCATGTCTTTTTAAAAGTCAAAAGATTAAGGTTTTTTCGTAATTAAGAAGGCTTTCAGTAGCAATATACATGAAATCAATGGGCACATTTCATTAATTCAGATGAAACGTGGACTACGCAGTACACTCTCGCAAAATGCCAAATTACCTTCATGAAAAATAAAATAGATCTTGCCTGAAAAGTTACAGGGTTTCTCTTTGCAGTCAGTTAGTAGGGAAACACACAGTGTTCTCCACTGCTCAGCCCAAACAACACAAGAAGTCACAAAAACAAAATAGGTGCAAGGGGTCCCCTCCATTTGCATGGCTGGGGGTTTCTCAGCCCCCCACAAGCCGGGTGAGAAGAGGGATGGATGCAACATGTCCCACAGAAGAGCAGTATCTAAGCAGACCAAACCACGAGAGGTCAGAGCCAACACTTGCATCAGGCACAAAGCCAGCATGTTCACCTCAGTTTGCCCAGTGCCAGGGACCTGGATTCTGTCCCGAAAGAAAAGTGACACCACAATCTAGGATTACAACCCTGGGACAATAGGGAGGACTACATCATTCCAGTGTGTTCCCTCACTGCACTGTTGATGCCCCCAGCTCCTTTAACCACGTGTGGAAATTGAGAGGACCTGGCAAAGGGGCATTATCCACCTTGGACTCTGTGCAGAAGCATCTTAACCACGCCAGCCTTCACAGTGTTAAGCACCTCTCAAAGAGCTAACCATCAAATCCTTCACTGTAAAATGCATATTTGGCTGCTTCTTCTGGGTTTTTCTGGTGTGGATTTCTTTCCTCATCCAAGCACGCTTGCATGCATCCACTGTCAGTGCCTCCTATCACAGTAGCTTGCTTAAATCTACTTCTGCAGAAACACAAGGCAAAGATGGCTCACAGCCAATTCCTACCTAAGGCACCTTTCACTTCACCTCAGTGTGTTCCATACTTCATGTGGTTCACACAACAAGTCTCCTTCTGATTATCTTGACAAGAAGAAGAGCAAAACACCAAGTTTCTAAATAGATTATGCAGAGAACAATGAAATAATCCACCAAAAATCTAAGTTTTCAGGTGCAAAAAGGTCTGGTATGTGGAAGTTGAGTGCTGAACTGCAATACGACCCAAGCAAAGTGCCCCAAAAGAATGAAGTGTGGCAGAGCAAGGGAGCAAGGCTTTGCTCTGCTTTTATATCACACTGCTGGTGGAAGAATTCAAGTTTTTATGGTTGGCAGATTGCACTTTACCCTATTTAGACCTAGTCAGAGAAAAACACAAGCAAACATTACCCATAAAAGAGGTTCAAGTCAGCATTTGCCTACTTCAGACAAGTATGAACTCAAAAGCGCAGAAGGCGATCAGTCTCTCTCTGGACAAATCCAGATGATGGACCAAATATCATGGCTGGCAAATTGTTGCATGACTGCAGAATGCATTTAACCCTTTCCACCCACCCACTCCAAAAAGTCATTATAGGACCTTTTACTTTCCCTAGACTCCTCCACTGACACATGCATGCGGGTGGTATTTGGCCTAATATAAATAGACAACCAGAGGGGAATAGCCCCAGCCCTGCATGGTTAAAGCCTACCCATCAGCAGAGTTCCCAGGGCCATAGAGCCTCATTGCCCATCTGGGAGGCATTTCCTCTCCATAGCAGCAGACATGAAATGCAGATGATGTGCCTGAATTACAGCCACGAAGGTTTGGTCTCTTGCAGTCCCAGCGACAGGCAAGTTATTTGTGGCTTCATGCAATTATCCTTTTTACCACTAATTTTTAGGCCTTTGCAGTAATTTTACCACCTGCTTAAATCTCCTGTCCATCTTTCCTCTGTGTTGACAAATAGAGTGTGCCTAGTTTTGTTTTTTAAAAGTTACTTTAAAAAAGCCAGCACAGTAATTCCCTTTGAACAGCCAGACCACGTGGGCTCAAGCTTGAGAGTTCGAACAGCAGCTGTTGCAGAAAATAACCTATTCATTAGGCTTCCAAGGAGAGACGATCAAATTACTCAATAGAAATAATTTATCTAACAATTTTCTCTTTGCAGAGAATCTACATGCAGGCCACTTTCACCAGGGGAAAACTAATTTTTTTTTTAGTTTAGTTTTTATTTTTTATAAAAATTTGTTAAAAGTTTTGCTGTTTCTGTAGACGGTTGCTAGGAGCAGTCATTATTCGTGGGTCAGTATTTGTGCCGTGAGATTGGCACGTACTATTGTTTCCACACTCTGCTGAGATGACCTATGCTGTGCAGCAGGCCTGAATAAAATTGCTGAGGCTTTGTCTTTCCTCTGTAGGTAGTATTCTGAGAGGTGGATGTGGAAAAGCTGGCATGGGGAATACTGATACTGCAAGGCTGCTTCTCCCCACCAGTTTGGGGCAAGAAGGGAAGAGCACTCCATCCCAAATTTAAACCTGCCTGAGTTCTTTCTTTGCTTTGAGAAAGAAAAGCATGTATATAGCTGTTGGCTGTTTAGCAAGTTTGCATTCCATTTTCTCTTGTCATGCTGACACAAATTATTTGCTTTTGTGTCTGGATTGCTATTTGCAAAGGGTGCAGTGACTACTCTTAGCTGTTCTTATTTGATTAACTGTCTAAAAGCCAGTTCTTTGGTGGCGGCTGGGAAGTTCCTTATCAAGTAGCCCAGCACGTGCAAATAACAGAAATTTGCTTTTTCTCCATGTGGTTGGCATCCACCAATCTCCATTTCATGCTACACTACCAAACCCATTGGCGAGGGTCCAAAAAGGCCCTGTACCAAACCCTGGGGGCTCCAGGCTCCCCCTCCACAAAGGCCAGGGCTTGGCAGGGGCTCTGGCAACAGCTTGGCATGCTCACCCACTTCTGAACACAGGCTCAGCCCTGAGGATGGCAGCTCTGTTGCCCCTCAGCACGTTAATTCAAAGGTACGTGAGCAGCCACAGGACAACATTTGATGCTGCCAATTAATTTGCACAGCAGCGTCATCCAGGCACCTTGGTCACAGACCCACTCCTCGTCACCCAGCACGGAGGGGCTCTCTGTCCCCACGGTGCCACCCTCCTGCATGGGACCGCTGGTTACAGCCCTCATCTGCCTTTAGAAAGAAAAGATTTCCCTCCATGTGATGCGGTGTGTGTGTCAGCCTGCGGCGCGATGATTGATGACACAGCTGCTTCTGCGGCCCCTGTTGGAGAGCTCTAATTTAATTAATGGCTTTCGGCATGTGTGTAACATAACTCCTGCAGCACCTCCGTGGCCCGGGGGAGCACAGGGATGGCAGGGTGGCTGCTCATGGCACCAGCAGGGAAATCGCAGGGTGGCAAGACAGATGTGCATACACGAGGGCCAGATGCAATTGGGCACCTCCCGGGGTTGCATTAACCTTCACGCAGGCAGGGGCACGTGGAGCCTTCAGTCAGTGAGCCTCCCTTGTTGGGCCAACAGCAGCAGCCTCCCAAGCTGCGGGGCATCTGCAGCCTGTCTGCCATGTCCTCAGGAAAGCTGCAAGGAGGTGAGAACCACCCCACACCTGATGTGTCTCACTCCGCTTTCTGCCTGCAATGCACAAGTGGAAACATCTGGACCCAGGAGCAGGGAGTGCATTAACAGGTGGCAAGGAATCATTTGTTTTCCCCTTGATTGACGGCAAGGGAAGATATGAAAGGGTTAATGGTGTCTGCTCAGCCCAGATGTACAAAAGGAAAAAAAGAAAAAGGAAAAAAGCTGTGTTAAGCTTTCCTGAAATCTGGAGGATGTAGAAGAATGTGGCAAAGTATTTCCTAGTTGTGAAATACTGCAGGATGGCTTTTCTCTCCTATCACAGTGCCTTAGGTTCTTGTCAGCAGTAGAGCAAGTGGAGCCAGACCACAGAATAAGAAAGCAACATAGAGAAAAGATGGATAACATGACTCTCACCCACCCTTCTTTCCATCCTTCCCAAAATAATCCATCCAAGTTTAGAGTGTGAACCTGCACCCAGATCTCCGACACCTAACTTGGTCTTGGCTAAAGAGAAAGAATATCTGCAAAATATCAAACAAATTAGGACCAATTTTGGGGAATAGCTGCCTTGGGAGAGGGACGTCACAACTTAGTGGGGTTTTCCCTGTCTTCCCCACCTTTAAGTCCCACCACCAGTGGAGGCTCCAGTGTAACCTTCAAGCTTGGTATCATGTACACTCCTCAACAAAATAACAAAGCTCAGCCCTCAGGAGAAAAGCTGCTCTCTTCCAGACCAGGAGTTTGCAGTCCAAGAAAGAGCCATCAACAGAGATACTAGCATGTTTTTTGTTTGCTATTGAAAAGAAAAAGGAACAAGGGCAAAGAAAAAACCTCAGAGAACTTCCTTCAGCTCCCAAAATGGTCCCTAGCTGAATGAGTTTGGAAAAAAGGATAAGCTTTTTTTTTTTTCCTTCAGCATGCCCTGCAGCATTTGTCCATCATTTTCTTTGAGATGAGCCAGTCTCGTTTAACTCCAATATTTACTGGTAAAAATATTCCTCTATCTTGTTTTCCTGGAATATTTCACCCTGACACTGCAGTCAGGCATTTCTGAAGAGTACTTCCTTCTGTTCACCAGACTCTTCAACTTTGGAGCAGGTTTTAAAAACAGTAATCCTCTACATTTTTGGGGTTTTTTTTTAACTTTTTTTTGCTTCCCTTGCTGCTTCCTTTTCATTACCAAAGTAGAGCTAGAAAGAGGGAGAGAGTCAGAGATTCTCCTTTGTTTTGAACTTTCAGTTGGACCAAAGACTTGTGCTTCAGAAAAGAAATGCTTCTCTCCCAAAGGCCATCCTTCACTTGTTATGCCTCGTTGCCTTGCCTCCCTACATGAGAGAAAACCCCCAATAATATCGTCTCCCTCGAGCTCTAAGAAAACAGGTAAAGAGGCATGGATGTGCAATGAAATTTCAAAAATGTGCACTGACTTTTTAGAAATATGCCAACTGTCAAACAAAAAATAAAATTAAAAATCAGACCTAACCAATATTTAAACCATGAAATCTTCAGTAGCACCAACTCTGAACTGCAGCTTCTGTTACAGCACAGCAACTTGCCCAATGTTTTTTGTTTATGGTTTAACCCTAAAATGGGACCCATTGCCAGTCTACTGCTGACCCACTGTCAGCAGCCTTTGGATGTGTCCTCTATAAGGTTTTTATAGGTTTTTCTATTCAGAAAGCCTTAGAAAGTCATAGCTTTGGTTGTATAATGACCTGGCCATAAGTACAGAGATATCCAGTATGAAGGACTGTATTTTGTACTTAGGCAAAGTGACACTAATTCCTTCTGAGCTAGGTACAGAAGCCAAGCTATAGATGTAAAACATTGACAAGTCAATAGAAATATGCATAAACTCTCTGTGTGGAGTCATATTGGCTCTCATTTTCCTATAGATATATGTATTTCTGGCTGTACCATATGCTGTGAACCCAAAGATTTACTATCAAGTGGATGTGCAGATTGAGATAGCTGTACACCAGCTCTAGTGGGTGTATGTATGCACATATATGTAAGCACATGAATGAAAACGTATACATTTTATTTTTGCTTAAGTATGAAAGTGTGTGTGTATAAACCCGCAGGGCTGTTTGTGTATTCCTCCTTGAACACACACATCAGTGTTCATACAGGGATGTCAGAGCAGGGCAGCAGACAAAGTACAGTTACACATTATGTATGTTAACACAAATGGATGTGTTTGTGCACTTGGGTGCAAATGCTGAGCCGTGCCTGGTGCTGGTGGCTGCTGTGCAGGCAGCAAGTGGCAGGGAATGGGCAAATCAACGCCGGCAGAGAGGCCGTCAGGGTAGATGCTGGTGGGTGGTGAGGCCAAGCCTGCTGGCTGCATGGGCTTGTTCAGTTCCTAATTTACCCTGCTGGGCTGTGATTGAAAGCAAATAGGACACGGTTCATTGCAGAAAGGCTTGAGCTGCCGGGAATGTGGCTGGCTGTACACTGGTGTGCTGGGCAGCGTCTGGGTGTCAGCACCAACCCAGCCAGAAGGCTGCAGCCACACACTTGGCCATCCTTTTGCAGCTTATTTTAACCACCTAATCAACTTGCACTCCTCTGCTTTTCACTGGAAGTAGCACAAATCACATGTGGACAAAGCAATTTGGAAACATATTTAACTGGGAGAAACCATACAGAAATAGGTTTAGAAATAATCACATGCATGCCAGGCATTTTCTGGTTTCTTTCATAAGGCTTTTCAAACTAGAGCTATTTACATTAACTAGGCTTTGCATTTCCACAGGATTACAGGCTACACTTTCAGCTCTGTGCAGTGGGCTGACTCCCCCAAGCCTATAAAGCACTGGTGTGCCCAGCTGCCCACCCACTCCCCTTGCATGGGCACCCTAACTCTGCAAACCCCATCTTCCCAATGTCCCCATGCCACTGCTGAACATATGGCTTGACCAGACATGGAACACAATGGTGCTCCACGACCCCACCACTGAATGTGACAGAACCACCATGGGACACTACCACAGTGGGATCCCTGGTTGTCTGTGCCAGGGTGGCTGGAGCCCAGAGAGTGCAGCAGTGGCACAGAGCATGGTGCTGCTCTAATGGAGGGTCAGGTCTGAGAGCTAGCCTCTGATCTCACCTACTGCCATGAACAATCCACAGTATTACATTAAAACTTGGCATTTTCCCCCACAGACTCAGTACAAAAATAAATCAGAAGTTCAGGCCTCCTACCTTTCAGATTTGTGTTTTCCCTCCTTCTCCACATTTGATGAAATATCTCTTTCTTGCAATGTTCAGTTGGCATTTGTGAAAATTACACCACAGGGGATAAAAGCCCAGCTTCTGTTCACGTGTAACTCACTCACACTGGCAAGGAACTGGGCTGAAGGGCTCAAAGGGAAGGATACGCAATAGGAAGGGGAAAACGCCTGTGAATTTCCTTTATTAAAAGATGAGAGGGAAGTGTGTTACGTCTTCTCTGAAGCTGCAGGAGAATTGTTTTCATATAAAATATTTGAAAAGTTTGCTGCATGGCATTTCATCGGTCTTTCAGGAAAAAATTATGAGTATTATTTACTTTGTTCTAGAAATATTTTAAGAATTTAAAAGTAATCCCTGTTTTATAGGCATGGTATACTTACTTTCTTTACAAATGCTGTAAAAGCAAAAATATTTTATATGTCTTATTCAAATCTATAAAATATCATTACAGAAAATTGTTACTTTTATTACTTAAGCTGATCTTTTATGAATAGCTACTCCATTAGATTTATACACTGACTTTTTAGAGTTAGAAATGACACTGTAAAGCACAGGAATAGCTGGAATATTTATGTTAAAAGCTACATTATAAATAATGTTCTGATAACAATTCTTTTTCTGCTCATCTTATTACTTTATTGCTCCCCAACTCTTTTTCCCCAAATTACAAGGTGCAAACCCAGCACTTACAGTGACAGATGTCAGAGGAACTTGCAGGTCCTTCACAGTTTCTTTCCTTCTTGTCTCTACAACTGGCAGACATTTCGCTCCCAGCAGAACCCATCCCACAGTGGGCTCAAGGGCAGGGTCCTGTCAGACAGGGAATGCACTAATGCAAGTTGTGAGCTGCTGTCTCAGGTGAGATGCAGAGCTGCAGCTCACAGTATTTGAGGGTGGCTGGAAACCATTTCAATTTGAGTATGCATGTAAAGGTATATTTATTTCTATGCTCACAGATATGAACACCTATGTAGACCTCCTGTACTTCTATCTGGGGTATCCCAGACAAGGAACTCTGTGTACAACACATGAAGGCAAGCCCAGCACATCCCAAAAACACCAGTAAAATGTCTGCAGCGGTGCTGTGGAACCTCTGGGATTTCCATGGCTCTCTTAAACCAAACCCCTCTCCACCTGACCTTAGTGCCTGAAATGTTCAACTTCCACACAAATGTAATTTTCAGGTCCAAAAGACAAGACAAGTCTGACAAAACCGGGTAGCTCTATATGTGCAAATGCCTTCTTTTCACCGTGACATGAAACCCTGACGACACATTGCAGTCCACCCCACATCGTCACTGCCACATCAGCATAATGTGTGGCAACACATTATCAGGCTGCCCAGTGGAGTGGTGGGGTCACCAGCCCTCGATGTACTTAGAAGATAACGTAGATGTGGCACTGAGGGACATGCTTTAGTGGTGGGCTTGGCAGTATTAGGTTTATGGTTGGACTTGATGGTCTTAGAGGTCTTTTCCAACCTAAATGATTCTATGATTCTAACAGCCGCTTGCAAGCTGTGAGGTAAACAGGAACAAGGACCTTCTGGATACCAGGAATACCACAGGAATTTCAAGAATCCCACTAGCCACAGGCAAATGCTAGATTTAACATCAGCCTTTGAAGACAGATGGTGAACTTGTACAGCAGATTTCCCCGTGTGAGGGATTCCCATTTTTTCTCCCAAAGCCTGCAGTGTTGCTGCTGCCAGAGACAATGCTCAGGACTAGACAGACAGCTGGTGGTGCTTCGGCATCCTTTGCTATATCTATTCCTTTTACCTCTTCTATTTCTGCATTCATTCTCTAAGGTTTTTTTTAAGCTGCTGAGGACCTGAAACCATGAGACTAGAAACAGTGTTTCAACCAGCCCTCAAATATTGCGAAGCTTTACGTGCCAGGTGCTGGTGACCACCCTCCTACTTGTGGTGCTTGAGCTGTACAGCAGGTAAATGTGGTCCCAGCAACCAGAACCGGTCCTACAACTTGCCATAATTCATCCTGAAATGCTAACAAGCAGAGAACAGCAGCACTAAATACCTGGATGTGAAAGCAGAAAGCTCTGTGTGTGTGTTCAGGCCTCAAAAGAAGAGAACATTTGTATTGCATTTTCGAGCCAATGATAGAAAACTTTACCCATTGAGATAAAAACAATAAAAATAAAAAGATTTTGGCCTATAACACTAATATCTTACAGCTTCAGGCATCCTATTCCTCTGCCTGTCACTTTTATATATGCATATATAAAAAGTGTGATAGCCTGCCACTTTCTACATATAAAAATTTTATAGTGGGCACCAGTGGCAAGCACTATATTTTAGTGCACAAAAAAGAAAAAAAAATTCCATGAGGACACTGCCTTGATTTTGCCTGCTTACAGTTTCCCAGAACATTATTTTTAGGGATTAAGATGTTGGTGCTTGTTCCCTACACAAAGGTTAAGGGAGAGAGGAAAGTGCTTTCTTCAGTGGAAAATTATTTCAGCTCTCTGTTTCCATACATGAATGAAAGAGCTTTTTCCTCCATTATTTATAAGAGGTATTTCATACTCTTACAAACAGCTACCATGTTTGGTTGGGTTAGGGTTTTCTTTTTATTTTGAAACAAAAGTAGATTTGATTTATAGGGATGCAATAAGTTATAAACGCATACTGAGGACACACAAGGAGTTTTCCTCAACTGTTCTTGACCAAGCACCTGTAAGAAGAGCACTATACCATGTTCAAGTAGGAGCTAGAGCAATACTAAACTACCACAGCCTCAGGAAGGGTACAGCAAAGGGCTTGTAAAGCCTCAGTAAAGCTGTATTGGGGTCTCTCTATCCCCTTTCTTTTGCTTCATTAGCAGCAACAGGATTAACAGAGGTTTTTGTTGAAATCTAAAGATAGGACTGAGAGAGTGCCAAAGAAAGGTGACTGTTTCCGTAGCACTCCACTGCTACTGAACCTTCTGTATGGCTCTGGGAAAGTCCTTCAACTGGTATGTGAACTCCTCCCAAGAAACAGGGGGGTCTGGTACCATCCCATGCACTGGGGGTGCATTCCTTGGGCAGAGCCTACTCCTCCCAGCTCTGGGCATGTTTATGGGGTGTAACAGGTGTAACCATACTGATCATTCAGTCATATGGGAGCTGTAAATGACTAACAAAGTTTGGGTCCTGAGTTACTAATGAGAGGGTTTTTCCTACTAAATGTGGGGGACAGAGTATTTAGGATGAATCACTACTGTAGCATCTGTGCATTTCTGTGACACAAGTGAATGAATAAATAGCACCACTGAGACAATAAATGCTCAAAAAGTATGGTAATAATTAAAAAAAACCAAAAAACCCTTTACAAATGTCAGCACCTCCTTCTGCTCCCCCAGAATTTCATGTTTCAGCCTGTCTATTTTATCCCCTTTACCCTCCCCATTGACAGTACAGAGCACTGCAGATTGTACTGTAGAAGACAACTGCTCTTAAGGGTTTTTTCCAGCTAGGGTCTGGACTGATGCTTTCCTTTCCATTTGAAGTTTGACATTCTCACCACCAATACAGGAAGTGTGCAGTTTATAGAGACCCTCTGTGAGCTGGAGGAGTTTTCTATCCTTGAAAAACCAGATGTATTTCTATGTAGGAAGTACACTGGGTATGTCAGCATGGAAGATGTATCCTTCTGTATCCTCATAACCTACTTATGACTAGTTATCTATTAATGAATAAGGCCTCGGGAAGTCAGGTTTAAAACAAAAACAAAATTGATAGCTAGGAGAAATGGAAAAGAAAGTGAATTTTCAGAAGCACTTATCATCAACTTCTAATGAATACATTGATTTCCAACACCATTTCCAGTTAAATAGCTCCAATATATGAAATAGGCCATAAATATAGAGAAGTTCTAATACTAAATCATAAGCACCTCATACCTAGTCTTTAGACCAAGGCTGAGGCATGTGACTGTTTGGAAAACCTTCATTTTTAGCACTCAGCTTGAGGCACTTGTGTTTTCTCAAAATTTGGCAGCTAAGGGAGCCAGAAATGCTGGCTCTTAAAAGTTTGCAGACATGTCAGAAAAATCCTGGTGTTCAAACAAAACAGCCTGAGAAGGCTGGCCATCCTAGATGGCAAAAGGCGGGAAGCTGGAAGGTAAATACCCCATTCAATTGCAACATGCAGAAAACAAAGCCAGTAAGTAGTGAAATAATTTTAAAAGATCAGTGATGTAGGAAGCAGACATTGAAAGGGAGAAAAAAATATAAAAAAATATAAATCCATTCAGTCTTGCCTCCTACAAGACATTTTCCAGCAGTGCTGTGCTAGATGCTCTGTGTACCTGGGCTCCAAGGAGCATTTCTGCCTGCTCACACTGCAGCTGCTGTGGGAAGGCAAAAGACCTCGAGCCAGAGGGTTCCACACAGCAGCATCTTCCCAACCTCTCATGGTGCTGCCAATCACTGCTTTTCGATCCCCAGCTAAACTGGGGTGCTGGTTTGGATAGTTTTTTTCCCCTCAGTGTCACTCTGAAATTAATTCCTTTGGGATTTGAAAGTGCCAAGATGCTCTAACCTCTAGCTTGTGATCCCTGGTTGGGTTGTTTCTGTGGTGCCTGGATGTCCCGGAGTGAGGGGTGTGGGCTAAATTTAGGGAAGGAGGAATTGCATCAATTAGATGGATTTGTGTTTTCAAGGCATTATCTTAATTTTCTACACTTAAAGTGTCTATTAAGACACTGTGAGCCATCAAGACTGGGCTTATAGCACTTGCCTAAGGCTATGCCATTGACAAGAGCAGATACAAATAAAGGTCATGGTTGGAGCTCACCATTCATAGAGGTTGGATGTGGGGACTGGGCATGCAGGATGCAATGCACAGGAGCCTGCTCCAAAATTCACCTTCTCCAGCATCCACACCCCCAGCACAGAGGGCAGTGCTTGGCCAATTTATTCTGCCTTCTGCGAGTTTCTCTTTTGTGTGGATACTGATGGGTGGGACATTTAAGATCACCAGAAAATGAATAAATTAATAAATATGTGCCTTTTTTTCTGCTTGAAACATTTTCGTTCAGCATTTTCAGGTTTCACTTAACAGCTGGGATAGGTAGTTTTTCTCTTTTCCTTGACTTAAGTACCTTTACTTCCGTAGAAAAGGAAATGTGGAGGAAACAGTGGATGGTGTGCTTTTCTCCAGACATTTTTATCTATGAGGAGCTCTGAGGGTGGTACCCATGGGTGCTGCCCCTGTGCTGGGCACCCTGCTAGAGTAAGGTGTATAGTATCCATATGTGTTTTGGAGTCCCACAGGGAAGCCTCTGGGAGAAATCTGGGTGGAATGGAGAAAATGGGGCCAGATAACGAGTGATAGTGTGAATACAGTTGTTGCCCATGAAAAGTGTGGCTGAGAATCTAATTTTTGGTGTTATTTTGCGACACTTTAGTGAAATTCTGCTTCGCCTGATGAAAAGCAGCAGCCTCTGGATGAGCAGCGGCAGCCTCATGGGTTGCAAGTTTACATGGATGAGGAGATCCTGTCAGCACCAGCACAGCAGGACTAGCCATGGGGAAAGGAGCCCACGCACCTCCTTGGTGACCAGAGCAGCTTCTGGAAGGTTAATTGTCAGCCACGGTGAATACTCACACACACTGGGCACACAGTGCTCTTCCCTGCTGTATTGCCATCCTCGGCAAGCAAACGTACACTGTGCCAAATTCATCCCCGGCGAGTGGAGTTGCACCGGGGTGCAGCAGGACCTGGCCACGGCAAGGTTGTTTTAAGAGGATGCTGAAGCTGGATGCAGCGTGTTAAAGAGGAAGAGCAAGGTCGGGGACGGAGGGAGGGGGTGGCAAAAGCCAGGGAAAGAGGCCGCATTCGCGCTATCGAGGCCACGTCAGCGAGACAGAGGAGCATAAACAGCCGCGGAGGAAAATGAAGGCAGAGCATTTAAGCCGGTGTGTATTTCCGCGGCAGAGCGAGAGACATCTACCGGCTCCCGCATCCCTGCCGCCGGCGCCCCCTCCCACTAATTACAGCGAGGCTTCCTCTCCTTTCAGCTGACAGCCGGGGAGCGTAATTAGAGANCCCCCTTTTTTTTTTTTTAATAATATAGTTTGGATGTGCTGGCTGTATTGTTTCCATCCATCGCATACATTGGGGCTGGTTCATCCTCTTTCTTTCTGACTTGCGTTCATGTACTTAAAATATAATACCTTGCTTCCCCCTCCCCCCTCCCCATCCCCCTGCCTGGCAGAGTGATGGTGTCAGAAATGAGCAGGGAGCTGATAGCAACTGATAAAAATCCATATCGAGGGATTAAAAAAAAAAAAAGGCCCACCCCGACCCTCCCCTGTCTGTTTAAGCCGCCGCACTCTAATTATTTTAAACAAGCCTGGCGCAGCACAGCTGACAATTAGGAAACCCTGCTTGCAGGCCCGGGGGATTCATGCGAGCTCTCATCATCATCGCTGGCTCCACGTCCTTCCCATTTTGGCACTGCGATGGATGAAGGCAGGCGGGGCTGCCTGCCCTTTGCAGCCCACTCTGCTGAGATTCAAACCAGCCAGAGAATCACGGCTTTGGAAGGCAGAATCCCAGCTCAATTCAGAGGCCACGGTACCTGAGGCCCCTCTGGCCCCTGGGCACATCCGCAGCGAGTTATTTCCAGTGGGATTTCTCCGGTACATGACTGCTATTCCCCAGCCGGTGTTATCTGTGGACAGCCCATGCCAGGAGTTGATGGTGCTTCTCCCCACAGAAGGGGAAAGCACATCTGGGTAATGATGAATGTTTAACTTCATGGTAGCACATTTGNCAGCCGGGGAACGTAATTAGATACCCATAAAAAAAAAAAAAAAAAACCAACCCCGAAAAGTCAGAACTGCGGGAGCGGGCTAAACAATAAGCGGCGGGGTGTGCGGCGGGGCGCTGCTCGGGCTAAGCGGTGCGCGCAGTGACAGCGCGGGCGCGGCGAGCCCCGGGCGCGCCGGCAGAGACAGACAGCTCCAATTAATCCCGGGAGGCGCCCGTGACAGCCGAGCCGGGCGCGCAATTAGAGTGAAGGAGGAAATTGGAAATGGCAAAGGTGTGAACATATGTCAAATTACAACTAAATGATAAATTACAATTCTGTCATTGAAATAAGCGGTAATTAAGAAGGATTTCAGCTAGCCCTCTTGGAGGGAAGAGGGGAGGAAGAGGGGAAGGCAGATTTTTATTCCACAACACCCC
>WBMV01003598.1:2298449-2346979 GCA_013396655.1 Campylorhamphus procurvoides | reverse complement strand
GAAATGAGCAGGGAGCTGATAGCAACTGATAAAAATCCATATGGAGGGATTAAAAAAAAAAAAAGGCCCACCCCGACCCTCCCCTGTCTGTTTAAGCCGCCGCACTCTAATTATTTTAAACAAGCCTGGCGCAGCACAGCTGACAATTAGGAAACCCTGCTTGCAGGCCCGGGGGATTCATGCGAGCTCTCATCATCATCGCTGGCTCCACGTCCTTCCCATTTTGGCACTGCGATGGATGAAGGCAGGCGGGGCTGCCTGCCCTTTGCAGCCCACTCTGCTGAGATTCAAACCAGCCAGAGAATCACGGCTTTGGAAGGCAGAATCCCAGCTCAATTCAGAGGCCACGGTACCTGAGGCCCCTCTGGCCCCTGGGCACATCCGCAGCGAGTTATTTCCAGTGGGATTTCTCCGGTACATGACTGCTATTCCCCAGCCGGTGTTATCTGTGGACAGCCCATGCCAGGAGTTGATGGTGCTTCTCCCCACAGAAGGGGAAAGCACATCTGGGTAATGATGAATGTTTAACTTCATGGTAGCACATTTGTCATGTGAAATTAAAATAATATTGTGTAAACAGCACCTTTCGGCTGCTATGGATCTGGAGATCTGGAGGTGCTGTGCAAATACAAATGAGGTGGGGGTATTTAGTTATCCTCTATATGCATAGGTAGACTTTGAACCTCAACAGGACCTGTTTATACATAAAACAGTTATTGCAGAAATTTATCTATTGGCAATAATTGTTTAAAATCCACTAAAGCTGGTTTAGTGTACAAATCAATATTAAATCTCTACAAAGCGATCGGCTTTCTTTGTGTTTCATTACATCTATTAGGTTTAATTAATCTACAAATGGAGTGACAAAGATTTTTTTTTTAAAAAACAAGATAGGCTAATTACAGGTCAAAGGGTTTTTATATGCACCCTTATCATTCCTTACATATATGTCCTTTATACACAAATGGGTAAGAGGTGGTCTATAGATACATCTGCACATTGATGTGCTGGCTTTGAAATGCAAGGGTTTGCACCAGACCTCTATACTTAAACAGGAGAGGAGAAGGAATAAAACAATTCAAAGAGTTAAATGCATCACTGTGTTTCCCTGACAGCAAGGTTGGCGCTAGTGACCATCATCGGGGGATAAATCATTTTGCAGCCATTGCAGCCAGAAAGTGAAGTTCAGATCCTGGAGAGCTTAATTAGGAAGCATGTTAAAAGTGAAAGGGTGAGAGTCATGTTAATTATGTGGGGTTCCTCTTGGAGCAAACCCAGACAGCAACTGTGCTGTAAGGCTAACGTAGCATCATGTTGTTCCCTGAATTAATCAACCCACGTTACTGCTATGACACAATTGCTCATAAAAAAGCCTCATCCAAATGCAATTGCAAATTGCAGGTGGAAGTTTGGATTTGACTGTACTTGGTTACTGTGACGTAACTGTATGGTTTTGGATCAGCATGCTCCAAATGGTATTTCAGACACCAAGTGGGGTATTACAAGAGATCACCTGTCTTGACATATATTTGCAGCCTGAAGGTTATGACCAAATTCTGAGCACTGTTGGGATTTTTTTTTTTGTACCTGTAGATAGGTCCACGGCATTGAAGTCTCTTGGTCATCACATGCAAGAGACATTTTGGTATGAGGTTCCAAAGGCTTTATAGATTAGCAACCCGGTAAATTTTTCTGCTTTGTCCTGTTGTTGAGGGCTTAAATCTCATTAAAATCCTAAATGTGGGGTAGATACATGTAACCTCTACAATTCCTGCCTCAAAATTAATGATGATGTTGATGATCGTAATAATAAAGTTTTGCTTGAGTAATCCTTTAGTAATTAGGATCATGGTGAAATTTATGGCTCTGAAGACACTGCTGCTCTGTGAAGCCCTTTACCTCCCCCACTTCAGCCTTCTGGAATCACCACCAACCTCAAGAAAACCTGAATTTCTGGAAAGCTCTTTGTCAGGATGATATGTTTTCAGACATTTGTCCCCAAACACGTGTGATCCACTGGCAATTTTTCCTTTGGGAAGCCAACCAGCAGACTACCAGGAGAGCACATGGACTAGTTTCCCAATAGGACCCCTCTCCAGGTTTTGAAGGGGAACAGTTCCCCCTTACAGGTGCTTCCTTGTTCAGACATCATCTTGCTCAGGGAGAAAGAGGAGAGTTTTGGATATGGAGGTTTATTCTAGAGCAGTGGAGAACCCCCTACAAGCACAAAGAAATCAGTGATGTTTTTCCTTCTTACTCTTGGTTGAGGAAAGGAAAACCCTATTTTTTACACTCTTCTGTGGGCCTGTCCCCCCAAACCCCTGTCCCATTAGTATTACTTACTGCTCAAAAATTTTCATAAATCACAGTTCTCAGTTGTGATATTAGTCTATCAAGATCTGAGGTGCAATCAATAAGGTTTTACTAAGCAGTCCGTATAAATGATGTATTAGAGTAGTTCACAAAGGAGGTCTGAAACACTTCATCCTATCCATGATGTTAAGTGTAAAAGAAAATAAGGAAACCAGTGATATCAGCAGGGAGATGGTCAATTTGACTGGTGAATGTCCCCTGCGCTCTTGCTCCCTCTTTCTCCATACACTCACTCCCACGTGCCTGAAGTGCAGGAAGATCAGCCTGTACTTGTGTTTCAAAAATACCACATGGAAACTACTATACAGCTGATCCCATTTCCAAGCTTTTCTCTTGAATCTTTAGAGGACTCAAAATCCAAAGTTCTGCAGAGAGACCTCAACCCACTGGAAATGCCTGGAGGTAGGTGCCAGGAAAGGAGCTCTGCAGACACTCCCATGAGAACTGATTTCTCCCAATGTGTTTCTGCCTTAACCCCACCGATATCTGATACTGTGTCATTGTTCCTGAGACAAAAAATTAAAAATGAGTCCCTGCCTTTGTCTACCTGCTCTTTGAAGTGGGGGAAAGAAGAGGAAGCAGGAAACATCTTATACATGTACTGGACTGCTAGATGCATTAAAATGCATCATCATCAGCTGTCATTAGCCACTCCAAACACTGGGTTATGGCAAGGAAAGCAGAGCTTAAATGCACAGCAAGGGGGAAAACAGCATTTAAAGCCAGGAATATATTTGGCACTGACAGTACTCTGAAATCGTTTGGCATGAGAATGTCACCCATTACATGGATGTGTCGAGTATGTTGTTCAACACTTTTGTGGCTGTAGGTCTACAACTGGGTGTGATTATCACACATGGAAAATGGATTTGCAGGAAAGATGGCCTGTGACAAATATTAGACAATCATTGACAGTTTGAGGCAGTTCCTTGTAGATTCAAAGCAACAAAGATAAGAACAGTGCACTAATAACTCAGTCTATTTTGAGAATCTCTGAAGATATATTCCAAAATTAACTGCATGTAAGGTAAAAAAGAAACTGTAGCAAGAAGCAGACGAGCTGTAGTTTACACAGCATTCTTCCCATGGTTTAAAAAAAAATTTCTCATTATAAATACTTTAGCTTGACAATCTGGAACACCATTACCAAAGGTTTTCTATTCTGACAAAAGCTCAGCATTACAGCACTCAAGAATCTTGTACTAGACCACAGCTGGTTTTAGCATTTTAGAAAACCAAGTTTAGCTTCCATTTGAGATTAAAAGAATATGAAACTAGTAGTTTTACTCCTGCCACGCACACTAAATCACGTTCTAATAAAAAGCAGCTGACTGCAACAAACAAAGTGGATTCAGACAACTACAACCTCCTTTACGCTGTGTTTATTTTAGAGATTGGAAACAGGCAGGAGCACATCAAGTTTGCAAATGTCAGGCACTGCATATACATTTGAATTCATAAAAATGGCAGGCTAACTTCGAATATTGTTTTATGGATTAATTTCCTCCCTGTCCTTCCTCATCCCTCCGCACCTCCAGGAAACCTCCTGTGATAGCAGCTGCTTAACTTTTGCCGTGCCTTTCCAGTCAAGCTGTTCTGGCCCTGACTCAGATAGCTGTCTACAGCTGCCAAAAATTGATTTATCTGCCCACTGG
Organism: Campylorhamphus procurvoides; assembly: GCA_013396655.1. Taxonomy (NCBI): domain Eukaryota; kingdom Metazoa; phylum Chordata; class Aves; order Passeriformes; family Dendrocolaptidae; genus Campylorhamphus; species Campylorhamphus procurvoides. The sequence continues at coordinate 2,342,951 of WBMV01003598.1, read as the reverse complement.
GGTTGCAGATGATGACCAAAACATCAGAATAATTTAAGATTTGTGGTCATCTGTATAATCTGATTCCTGTCCCACCTCCTGCCTTATTTTTTTTTTTATTTTCAAAACCTATAGATGTTTTACAAGCCAAAGTAATGCTTCAGTCTATCTTCTTCCCACCAGTGTTCTTTGAACTTCATTTCATAACCATAATGCTATGGTAGCAAAAACTTCTGAAAAGGATACAGAAATTCACAGCAAATTAAAAAAAGTATGTCCCAGAGTCTATGCAAAAATTTATAGTCAGCAAATGAGTACGGAGAATCCAGTACACAAATCATAGTCTTGATTCAGCAAATATTTGGCAGGTATCCTGACATGCCCCGCAAGCCCAGAATAAAACAGGACTGAGAAAAAAGAAAAGGCAGAGGAAAAAAAAATAGAAAAAAATAGAAAAAAGCTGAAGGAGAGGATAAGACAGAAGTTGTGCTGTTTGGGGAAGAAGCAAGAGCATTTTGAATAATTCTTTCGAGAGGGAAGGCAGGTGCTGCAAACCAGCAGCAGACCTCTTGTTCTATGTCCATCAGTGACAAGGTCTGCAATGTTCACTGGCAACAGCACCTTCTGCCCCACTCTCCCCTCACTTCCCAAAGTAAGCTCTACAGCCACAGACCCAAAGCTGTTGCACAGGGCCTGAAGACACCCTCAGGCATGACCATGTCATACCCTCCAGCACCGTTCTGAAAAGAGATGATCAGAAATTACACTGGGACAGAGGTAGGATAGCACAAGTCCTGGTGGAAGACAAGAGTGGGACCTGAGGTTTGTCTTCAGGAGACTGCTCTGCTTCAGCTGGGTCCACTCCACCAGGGAGACTGGCAGGAACCCGCAGAGCATGGAGAAGCTCCTGCCAGGGGCAGCTGCACCAGCATCAGTTTGTGGGCAAAAGTGATGGGAGACCCCATGGAAACCCACACTGTGGCTCCAAGCTCATTGTTCCAACCCCAAGGGCATGTTCCCAGCCCCACTCTTCTCCCTGGTGTGGGTCCTTCAGGACCACATGCAGAGCCCAGCACAGGCGAATTTTTTTCTCTTTTGTGAGCCTGCAGGTACCACATCAGCACAGACACCAAGGGAAGATGAAAGCATCCAGAGTACTGGGCTCATCCATGACATTGCCACTTCTCAAACTCACAGGCAAAAGGGACTATCATTATCCACTCTTAACGAGGCCCTTAATGATGATCCTGTTGCTCGGTGACTGGTGCATTACTGAGAGGTGCATATAACAACATATATCCAGAGCTGCTTATAAATCCATGACCTATTCTAACTTATACTTGCTGAGGACCTGACCCAAAATATTTATTCCCTCATGGAAAACAGATACTTCGTGTCTCCTAATGGTGTCCCATGTTCCTGGCTGACCCAGTTTGGAGCATGAGCAACACTCAGCCCTATTTCAGCACTGAACTAGTTCCATCAGAAATGGTTTCCTTTAAAACTGCTGCTACCAAATGACACACTATGAAATGTTTAGATTTTCTTGAGAAAGAGGGAGAGAGAAAGCAAGTGGAACTAATCAGAAAACATATACCAGGTAAAATGAAATGGGCATTATGTAACATCAGTAGAGCTCCTAAGTAATTCAGGTTCATTCAGATTTTGCAGTCCTCTCCAGAATCAACATTTCTTTTTAGATGAATGGGGGGAAGCTATAAGATAATACAAAAATAATGTAACTACAGCTTCTGAGCATATTAATGAACAGAAATGTAGAAAAGGCAGGATTTTTCGGACGAGCAGAATAGCATCTACAGTGATAGATGCAGGATACAGCAAAATAGGTCAGTAAAGAGAAATATGTGTAATGAATTATATAAAGCTGTATGTATAAAAATGGATGTATTGATGAAAAGTGATTTTAAAATGAAGGCTCAGATACAAATCATTAGTCCTATGGCCAAGACTAATATGTATTCTGCTGTAATAAGCGATGTCATTACAAGTGAATAACAATGCTGTAATGGGCGAGGAGCCTTGCTGGGGGAGGGGACTGATTATCAAGCAGTTAGGAAACCTTTTCTCAATTATTCACATAGTTTTAGTTGCCTCAGGTGCTGACGGGGCCATTTCCAAAAGGCAGTGACGATGCCAGGGAAGACAAGGAGGAAATTTGAAGGTTGCAGTGGTGATAGGGACGCCTCTGCAGGGACTCCATTAGAGGCTGACCCGCTGGAGCTGCACAGGGATGCTATGCATTGGGTGAGCTTGGGAAGCAAGAGAAATCACCCTACTCTTAGCTGGGTGACTAGAAAGGACCACTGAGAACTTGAGGACAGAGCAAGTGGGCAAACATCCAGCTGCATCATTCCTGCTGCATCCCTTACTGCACCCCTGACGGGCTCACCCCTGGTGTGTGCTTGCCAAAGCCTGGCCTGCAACAACCTCCTCTGCTTTTGGCACCTCTAGAGCATGCCCAGCAGGCGGGCATCACACACAAGCCCTCCCACTTCCCCTCCTTTGCGCCATCTCCCTCAGTGTCAGGGCCCTCCAGCCCACTTGGCATCGCCGCACAGGAGTGACAGGGCCCGCTATGTGCTGTCCTGCTGAATTGGCATCTCCACGGCCATGAGGGAATGGATGTGTAATGCTGCACTGATACCAGCTGAGCAATATAATGCGGTGCTGTTAGCAGCATTACTCATAGCTGATGAACACATACCTTTTCCACTGAAACACATACATTCCGGAAAGAAATGCATAGATCATTTGCTGAAGCCCATTTATTATAGCGAAATGTGTACCTCAACTAATGAAACGCATAGATCATATAGTAAAATGATTATGCTCACACCTAGCAGGCTCAACCATTTATTTATTTTTAACCAACTTATTTTGGTTAGGAGGCTGAGTGAAGCCGTCCCCCTCCCAGGGATTAGCAGTCCAAATCCCATTTTTTCTTCAAAAGTGTATTTATTTTCCCATGATACAAATCCAGTTTCCTATCCCAAGCTCACCAAAAATAAATTAGTAGGAAGGCTTCTCTTACAGGAGCTGAGCACCCAAGCTGAAGACAGTTTTGCTATTGAAGATGGATTTTACTACTGTGCATTAGTGGATACTCTATGTGGTGTGCCTGCTAATTAAAAATTATGCCTATGTACCACGAAACATTTTAGGCACTCTCCCTTAAATGTTAGTTTTGCTGCCCACCTGAGACATCTTGTGCATCCTTATTAGCATCTTCAGCCAGAAATAGGTTGAGTCAGTGCCCCTCTAGGGTTAGCCATAAACCAGCCATTCCCAGTACATAAATTCAGTTGGTTCTGCTCATGCTTGCCCTGAGGAATGAAACAGGTCAAACACTTGGTTTATGACTAAGGAATCCCCTAGTATACATGTGCCAACCATTCTCAGCAGTGCTGGGAATGGATGTAAATCCTGGAGTCATGCTATAGCACCAGCATCACTGACACACTGACCAACTGGGAAAAAACCCCAACATCCTGACTCATTGTGTTACATGGGAACCCAGCAGCAGCCAGGGGACAGCCGGGCTCTTTCATGACAGCTTGCTTGATTAATGATAAAGTTGTATTTTGAAAAAATATATGGATTTTGTATTTTATTGGGCTGGCCTTTCCTCTGCTGAATTGTATCTGTTTGAACAATCAATCTAGGGGAGGGGGAGAAAAAAGCAAATTGCTTTTGGGAGTGAGCAAGGAAGGAAAAATAGACCAATAAAAGCAAAAAGCGGCAGAAGATCAAGTATGAAATGACCGCACTCAATATCCCTTTCCCCTTTCTTCCTCTGAACACCATTGGTTTCCAATTGTAGTGAGTATCGATTTGAATTTTTTTTCATGTTAACTTTTAATTGCCTAGCTACAGCTGCCAGGCAGTGCCTTGCTGAGCCCATTTCCAGCCGCCCTCCTGAGTGCCCACCACCCCCAGCACCCCGCGCTCTCCATCAATAGGAAATCAAGCGGCTGCTCACTGAATAACTCTTCCTACTTTTCACACTTAGCAGCGAAGCTTTTTCAGCTTTCTCGCGTGTCACCAACCTTCGGAGCAGCTTTGCCGTCCAACTATCAGCCCTGCTGGAGACTTTTTATCTTCCTTACAAACTTATCTTTCGAACATGCTTTTTAATGTGTAATCGTTGTTTGCTTCAGCAGGGGAGGCTTCCTTGGGGCTTATTGTGCTTAACTGGCCCTATTGTTGTGAGCCTTTCTGATAGAAGATGTTGTAAAAATACATGGAGGTAAGGCTGGATATTTGCGTTTGCATTTCATGGAGATAACGACATTTTCCTTAAGTTATACTAGTCCCATTTCATTATTCTGTGAACCTCTCAGTGAACCTCAGGCTTCACTATATAATTTATGGTCCCTGATAAAATCCAATGGTGTAATCTCATGATTTATGTGCTTCATTTATAATTTGATCATTTTGGTATAATACGTGTTTTCCTAGATGATTTATGTACTTTCACCTGTAACGTATGTGTTTCATGCCATGATATACGTATTCATCAGCCTCGTGTTATACCCCTGATGGCACTTTCTCAGGGAGGAAGGTGGGACACCCCAGCCCGAGGCCAAGTCCCGAGGTTAATTGCAATCAATTCACCTTCCATGCAATTACACTTTCATCTGCACACGCCTGTGAAAGCGAGCATGCTTAACGCCATATCAGCAGGAAAGCAAATGTGCCTCTTTTCCCTTTAGAGCAAATAAAGCCAGACGTGGCATAGGATTACAGGGGGGCAGTGGGGACAGTTTAGCCCTCCTTTCTAACATTTCCATTGAGAAGGTGCTGAGAATAATTAATTATGTCCCTGTTGTGCTGATTAAAACAGGTCTTGTTTAGGCATGTCAACAGAAGAGTATCCCAAATGCTGACAAGGGAGCAGGAGCCTGTGCTGGTTTCAGGAGAGCATCCCTGTGTGGCACAAAGCCCAGGAAAACAAAAACATTCCTAATTCACCCACTTGGAAACAAGGGCTGAGAGGATCTGGAGGGACCACCCTGACTGTTCACCTTGTGAGATCAGCTGTGGCAAAACTTCTCCCTGCAGCAGCCAGCCCACCACCCCCCAGGTCACATGCTTTCTTCCAGCACTTTGCACCTTTACCATAAATCTCCCTCATTTTCAGCCTCCTGATCCCTTCATGCTATGCAGCCACAACTCCTGGTCCTGTCCACCTGCCACATCACCTTTCTGCACCTACCATTTGAGGAGCCTCAGCCTAAATAAATCCCCTTTCCATTGTCCTGTGCAGAACATGCTCCCCAGACCACACATCACCCTTGGTGCTCTCAGGTGAATTCTTGCCAATTAATCCATATTTTTTTCCAACTCCAGTGCTCAAACTGGGGCAGACAATGCTAGCTGAGTCCTTGCTAGCACTGGGTGGTTCAGAAAGTCTCACTCACCTTTGATTCACCCTTTGGTTTCACCCAGTGAGGCATCTGCTTTTCCACAGCTGTGCTTTGTGTTCAGCTTATGATGCGCTCTAAACCCAGCGGATCCTTTTAGCCTGTTGATCTACTGTTTTGCTAATGGCTCCTCACCAGGGATGTGCGCCATTTAGTCCTACCTAAAACCAGTCCTGTGCACTTGTCCTTATTGCACCACATCATCTTTTCTCCAGCCCTCCCCATTGTGTTCCACAAACATGTTGCGTCTCTGCCTTTCTGTGGACCCCCATCTCTATTCCCTCAATCCCTCTTCCCTCCATTGCCCATCCCAAAGGGATGAACAAAAATGCCATGCATCCCACCATAGGGATGGGGCACACAGGTAATGGCTCATTGTCAGTGACTTTCTCCCTCTCACGGTCTCCATCCCCGTGGCACCTTCAGGAGAGTGTGGCTTGAGACAGCATCAGAAGCTCTCTGAGTGAAGATATATGATATTCACTGCCTCTCCACAAGGCTTATTGCCCTGTCATAGGAGGAAATAAGGTGAGTTTGACATGATTTGTTCTTGACAAATCCCTGTTGGCTGTTACTTATCTCCATGCTATATTCTAGAGGCTCATAAATAATTTGCTTGATTATTTCTTCCAGCATTTTTCCATGCACTAAATAGGCTGACTGGTCTACAGCTCCTTGGTCCCCTTGGCTTGCCTTTTTTCAAAGATGAACATTCCAGTTATCCTCTCCCAGGCTTCAGAAACCTCCCCTAGTCACCATTAGTTCTGAAAAAATAAAAATTGCCAACAGCTAAATGATTTTCTGTGAGTTCCCTCAGATCCAGTCTAGTGGAAAATATCCTGCTGTCTTCTTCTTCCACCCTAAATTCAACCTCCTTGCTGCTGAGATGAACACTGCCAACCTAAAAAATGTTCATTGGTTATTACATGGGTAAAGCTGGAGGAAAAATAAGAAAGATATAGAGTGCTTTTATCTTCTTGACATCACCTATTGCTGGCTTTCCCACCTCTTTTAACAGTGGGCCACCCTTTCCTCATCATCATGGGAAGTAACTAAGATACCTGTGGATCTTAGTGGAGCTGGATATGCATCAGAATAAGAGGTTTCCTTGTCCTTTCTTAGAACATACATAAATATATATATAAAAATGTATATCAATGTACGGTTGTATATAAATATTAAACAAGTACAAAAATATGGGTATAAAACAAGCTGATACTTTGATACCAGAAGAGATGTGATGCCTATGCAGACAGGGTATCCCTTTGATACCAGCACTGCTCATTTTCAGATATCCCGGCCTGCAAGGTAGCTTGCCAAAAGAAATACCACCAAGCCGCAGCTTTTTACCACATGATGAGACAAAAGCCCAGAACAAACTTGGTGTGTTAAAGTCAGCTGTATAAACAGTAGGAAGCTGGCATGTGTGCAGAGTCTTTTAAGTGTAAGCCAGATGTGAGTCCAGTAGTCATGCAACCCTTCCAAAGCCAGGCTCTAAGGAGCAGCGTCGTACACAGCCCTCTCTGCCCCAGTGCCTGTTCTCCTCCTCAACACAGGAATTTAGGATTTGCATTTGTGTCTGGTCCCCATTAAGAAGGAGCATCTCTACATTATCCTAAGACTTTGAAATTAAAAATCAGTTTGAGGGATTTTGATGGTATCTGGTGGGGGCTCCCTCTTCAAGAAATTGTAAGCAAAGACTACTGGCCAGTTTGCTGGTACTGCTGTCATGAGTAACATTATGGCAACATACTCCAGGAATGTGCCAATGGAGAAGACTTGGTGAAGAGTGACCTTCCACCCTCACACCTCACCTCCCTGCCATCAGCTGTCCTGTGAGCTGCTCTGACAGGAGGTACCTCAGAACCATGTATTCTGGTCCCAGGTCTGCTGCTGGCCAGTGAGCTTCTCAGAGAAAAGTGACCTCACAAGCACATGCCACAGCTGTGTAAAGGCTGCTGACACAGATTATCTCGAAACCACATACTCCAGCTCGTAGAATCACACAATGGTTTGAAAGGGACCTCAAAGACTTTGTTCCCAACTTCCCTTCCGTGGGCAGGGACACCTTCCATAGACTAGGCTGCTCAAAGCCCCATCTAACCTCGCCTCGAGCCCATCAGTTCTGGCTCTTTTGGTGACTGATAAGCTACTCCTGCAGAAGCAGCTGCACCAGCACATACCAAAGCCAGTGCCTGCTCCTGACCTACCACCTGTGCAGGCAAAAGTGACATAACAAGCACAAACAACAACCAGGCTGCCCATCTGATCTCCAAACCACCCTGCATGACCCCAGCCTTCCCACCCTGATTTGACCTCAGCAGTCTCTTTTCCCTAACAGATTTCAATGCTCACACAGCATCTGATAATGGGTCTGAACACAGATTTTCCATTACTGACAAGGACCCATTCCCAGATACACTACCAGGAGCTTCCTGACCATACTCATCACCATCAGTCTTTACCTTTCCCCATCATTCCTGAGGCACCTCTCCAGGTGTGCTGCTAGTTCAAGAGCAGCCTCAAGGAAGTATTGCACAGGACTTGTGCCATCAGAGAGGCAGAAAGCTTTCAGGAGATGAGACAGTTGCCACCCTCAAGGACTTGCATGGTTCTCACTGAGGAGCCACAAAGAGTGCAACAGGGAAGCACCAAGACAAGAGAATAAAGCATTGAGTCTGACAACCACAACTTAGGAACAAGCAAAGTCATTTCCTCCAGACACAGAAGAAAACAGGGCACTTGAGTAGAAGAGACTGGCCAAGGGCCAGCAATGACCTCACCTCAGTATGTTGGGTCTGTTTGCTGCTGAGATGAATATCTTCAAATATGAATTAAAAGAATCAAAATCTGAGGGGGAACATGTCCCAGGCTCTCAGTAGCAATCTTGTTTGAGTGGTGAAGATTGGACTGAAGTCCTGAGTAAGCCAAAAGATGCAGCCAGGTATTTGAGGTGGCATATAAACATAAAATAAGTTTTTCATCTGGTGTCATTATTGATATGGAACAAGCTCTTGTTCCTGTAAAGGCCCCTGTTCCTAAACACATCAGACACTCTTTCCACTGTTTTTTTAAGGTCAAGGAACATGGGTTTTTTTCAGCTGTAATTTAATTTAATTTAAAGTATCCAATAGCAAACAACAGAAGATAAAATCCAATCTTTTATCTTGACAAATATAATTAAGAGTTTATAAATATTTTATTTGACAAGTGAGGTTCTTGGCAATACATGCATTATGCCCAAGCACTGAGTTACCACTCAGACAAAGAACAGATTTTGCAGGTGGGACTTGGCTCCAGGCATCTGCTCAATTGAATATCCTCACCAGCAGTGCAGATATAATATGGGCCTAGAATTTTCCAAATGTCAAAGGACTAGGTAGAACACACACAGTTCCCATGAAACTCTTCTGCAAAATGCCAGCACTTGGCTCAATCATGCACAGCTCATAAGAAATGCTGAGTTTTATGGAATGGGAGGTTGAATGTGTTGAAGAGACCTCTTTGCTATGCAGCACTTCAACTTTTTACTAGAGCCACAGCAAAGCAATTGTTAATGCCCCCAAAGCTCTCACAAGAAGGTGGTAAACATAGTGGTGGTAATTGCAAGTGGCCACCACCAGCAGTCCATGAAGTGCATTACAGCACACATCAGGGCTTTTCTGACCAACTTGCTTCTCCAGCACCTGTTGCAAGCTTATGGATTTCCTCTCACATGACATCCTGAATGCTGTTCCACTGTTTGAGGTACAGAGAGGCACCTCTGGCAGGGAAATCATTATTCAAAGAGCTAGAAATTTAAAAAAAAAAACAACTCATATCTCTCAGACAGCACTCGCAGCCTCTCCTTGCCCAAGGCTCAGCACTTCAATGGCATGAGGGACAATAGAAGTGTCAAAAGCTGCTCCTCCCTTTCATTTTGCAAATTAGAAAACAAGCCTCAAATGATTTTTTGCCTCCCAGACAGGAACTGACCCATACTCATCCTGCAGCAGCCAGAACTGGCAGGTCAGGCTCTGGGTGGGTGGGTGACTCTCATCACCCCACTCCGGGATCTATGGCCCTGATAGTAGTGGGTCCACATCTCAAACAGCTTTGAGTAGGGACTTGCCTGCCAGAGACAGGTGGGTTTGAACAGTATGGGAATATTGACTGATTATCAGGAAGAAATGAGAACTTCTCCTTAATAAAAAAAAAAGGGACAAAAAATCATAGTGTGTTTCTCTCGCCTGCAAGATGCCCATAAGCTTTTGTGTCTGTTTAGCTGCAATCTCCTGGTTTCTTTGTTGTCAGAGCGCATTTCACTCTCGTGTCAAAGTGTGTCAACTCTAACCTTTCCCTCTGCAATGCTGGCACCCCTCCAGCCCCCCAACCCTGCTGTCTCAGCCAGCCACAACACCCCCCCATCCACAAAGCAAGCAGGCATCTCCTCCCACTCAGCACAGGCAGAAAGGTAATTAAAACTGGTTAGGTATTTTTGTTGTTGTTGTTGTTATTGCTTTCTGAGGCTCAACAGCATAAATGTGACTTCTGCTCAATTAAGCTCTGGGATAAAAATAAAATAAAAGAAGGTCTTAGAGCTGTTCTTTATTTCTACACATTAAAACTAGAGCTTGAGATTTACTGACACCCTCTCCCACCCCTCCCATGGAAGGAAACCTTCAAATAAAGATGTCTCCAGCTGAAATGACCATTATTATCCACAAGCAGGCACATATATATATATATTTATATAAATATATATATATACATATATACATATGCACCCATACCTATATATAAACCCCAAATCTGTTTGTACCTCTTCCTGCTAATGCCAAGGGTACATTCCTCCCCATTACAACAGCATTTGCACATTTATAGGAGGAATAAAGAAGGGGAAAAAAAGATGCATGATACGTGCGGAGGAGCCTTTCCTCTGCCATCCAGAGAAAGAAGAACTAAAAGGATTATAAAAGTTCAGATTAAAATGATATAAAATCTAGCATTTGGCTCCAACACTAGTGCCTTGGTCCTCTGTAGCTAATCTGTATGCACTCTGTGACCTCCTCGCAGCGAACCCTGCTAAATATATTATTCCCACGGGGGCTTTCACTGCTGCTTGGTGTCAGAAATCAATATGTATGAGGCGCGTGGATGGGAATTTCTAATAGATCTGCCTGGCCCTGTGCTGCTTTTCAATATCTGCCTTGGACTATTAGTGCCGGCTCGGTGCCTGTGAAATAACCGAGATAATCTTTTAAGGTGCACTGTTAAGGTGGAACCTAAATGTTGCCGTTTCAATTAAAACAAAATATATATATATATTCATAAATCAGTCACCACTGTGCGTAACCTTGTGTGTAGCGCGATTATAAACAATGATGGGGATTAAAGTATTAGGGCGAGTATGCTAATGCCTACATTTCTGAGGAAGAGCTTTAGTTTCTTTCTTATATTTTTATTAACAGAAAATTGCACAGATTCACAGGGGGAGGGGGGAGGAATTAAAAGTGGAGGGAATGAGGGATGGCACATTGTCTGTGCAATCACCTCCATGCCGGCGGAGCCATGGAGGTGAAAGAGGGAGATCACTATATTACTGTAGATAATGCACCCATTTTACCTAAGCGACACCAGACCGTGGTTCTGCAGTGCTCTCCATTTTAGACTAGTTTGTGCACATTGGAATTATTGCCTGAGTGATCCTGAGTGGGTTTTCTTGGCATTTTGTTGGGGGGGTTTTGACGGTGGGAGGAGGCTTTTTCAGTTTTTGCATAATTGCACCCGGCAGTCGTTTTCCCTTACCCTTTCGAAGGTGCTGAAGGTGGGCAGGAGAAGGCAGGTTGATGGGTTCCCCCCACAGACCCCTGCACCCAGGGCAGTGTGTCCCGCCCATACAGGCAGGCAGCACAGCAAGGCTCAGGTCTGGGAGTGGGCTGTGGGGAAGGCTGCGTCCTGCTCTTTCATTCTCCCTCTCTTTGTTTTCAGTTGAATGCACAGAGGAAGCTGTCTCAGCTCAGTGCACAGAGGTGCAGCGTATAAAGGCAATAACTTGCTAAAGGATCTCTCGCTCTCCCTTTTTTTTTTCCTTTTTATTAGGGGAAAGGTAATCACTAATCCATGCATATGCTCCCCTGGCTTTACAGGCAGCCAGGCTGAGTTCAGCCCTGTGCTGGAGATGACAAGTGGAGAGTCACCACCCCAGAGGATCTGTTTTAGCCACGTTTAGCTCCGGTGCCCTTGCGAGGTTGTCACCCTACCAGAGGTTGAAGAACTGGCATGCAGCCCTGGTATTATTCTTTCCTCTTCTCTCCTCCTTGCACACTTCACTTAGCACGGCCCAATCCACCTGACAACTCTCTGAGCCCTCAACTGCTTGTCTAGCCTGAGGTGGAGGTGGGGGGGGACAGGGCAGCAGCCTGCCATTAAGGATGTGGGTCTGGGGAGAAGCACAGGAAGAAATCTCTAACCTAAGAGTGCTTGCACAGTGTCAGGCCTGTCCGTCAGGATAAAAGCAAAGGGCTCTGAAAGGGGGTTTTATGCATTCGAATTTCACCACAACCCCTTGAAATGAGAAGATGGAATGGGATCTGTTTGGTTCTGTTTCATGTGATGATAACTGTGCTTTTCTCCTGCAGGTGCCATGATCCCGCAGGATGCAGCCCTGCTCCCAGAAACAAAAACCAATCAGTGTTACCTGAGAAATATGAACAAGGCTTTTCAGACGCTTGTCTGGGTCTGCTTCAGCCATTCTCCTTCTGATTAAACATTAGAATGATACACAGCTATAAAGTAAAAAACAAAAACAAAACAAAAAAAGAAATAAAATTCTTGGGGGGGGAGTTTGTTTTTCTATTATGCTCAGCCATAAATAAGCTACAAATCCTTCTGGTCCCTGAAAAATTTCACCTGAGTATACTTCTGCCCCTCACACCATATATAAATAGAGCTGCAAAGCTCAATTTTAGATTTAAAAATCCATCGGCATGGATTGCAGGTATTTACACCCAGGGAGTGGCTTGCCAGCAGCTCCTCTGGAAAACAGAACCAGGCAGGCAAGGCAGAGATGCATGCACATCCAGCCCTGCTGCCTAAGGTCCCAGTACAGCACGAAGACAACGCTGCTGACAGTCATGAGAACTAAATTCCAGGTGTGAAGTTTGGATTAACTATCCCCTGCGTCTGGAAAAATGCAAATGTTTATAGAGGGCTCCACCATCACCAGTGGTTTTATCCCAGATGCCAGGACCCAGAACGCTTGCCACCTCAGCTCCTCACAGTATTTATAATACAAACACTTCTAATCTAAGAAACGCAATCCCCAACAGTTTAATAGGGCTGGAGTTCCCTTCCCGCCTCCCCTTTCTCAACCCATCAATTAGGTAGGTATATGTGAAAACAAACAACCTATGTGTTTTCTGCATCTCTGAGGAGGTGTAATGGTGCGAAGTGCTGGTTATATGCGTTTACTGATGGGAAAAGAGGAGCAGAGTGGGTCTTTGTAAATTCCAGGCTTGGTTTTTCCATGAATGCTGAAAAAGAGCAGCTTTCAGCAGTGCAGGCAGGGCTGGAGAAGCAAAGAGCAGAGGAATGGCTTGCACAGCCTCTCAGGGTGTTGCTGGCAGCAGGAGGTGGGAATGAGACCCAGAACCTAAACCTGATGCCCTAGATGGAGCAGGTGTTGGGCTGTAGCCCAAAAAGATTGCCCTCTCTGGGTGTGGAAATCCCACACCTTTGTTTTCCTGATCCATTTATTCTTCTCTCTTTATGTTTACAGCAGCAGAGTAGGATGTGAATGTTCTTCACGGTCCACAGCTGATGGTCACTTTTAGTTTGCATTGCTTTAGTCTGTGCTGACCACCAGAATTCAGCTACAGATCTGATTCCATATCTAAACAAATCTTTAATTTTAATTTTTTAACCCATTTTAAAAATCCACACTTGTATCTATATTTCCAACAGGTTGCACACCTCCCGTTCTCAAAGAGGCCTCCAAAGCAGTGAAAACCCATCAAGGCAGTGAGCATCACATGAAGCATCCCTTGGTCTTCTGAGTAATGCCCATGGTGTAAAATATCACCAGCATGTAAAATCAAGTGTGCACGTATCAAAACCGCATGCAAGCCATTACTGACAAAACCACTTGAGCTGTTAGGGGGAGCAGCCTGCAGAAGTTGGACCAGCTGCTCCTCATGCTTGCCACTATCCCATGCTATGTTCGTGCCATTGCAGCACCCGGACAAACGCCTGCCTAGGCAGAGCACTGCTTTGTCTGACCTTTTGCCACGACCTCTGCCTTATTGCCTCACAGCCCACATTTGCAAAGATGGGATTTGACAAGAAGTGTCACGTCCCTTCCATCCTCAAGGCAAATAAATGTCCCTTTCGATCATGGCTGTCACCCGCCGCTCATGACTGAGTGACACCCCAGCCCAGCAAATTACTCCTACCCTAGTTGCTGCCAGCATCAGAAATGCAGTTGACTTGGAGACTGGATGAAGGCAGAACCAGAAGTAAGCCCAGAGTACAGGTCCATGCAATACTCACGTGTAATGTGGATACCATTAGTAGTCAAATAAAAAAATAATCCCTTTTCCAGTAAGTATGACCTTTTCAAAGGTGGGCATTATATAGCCACATAGTTAAGGGAAACACAGTTAAATCAACCGAGGAGAAAACGGCTGGGGACTGCAGGGGAAGTCACACTGGTGCAGACCAGCCCACCTGTGACCAGGAGTGGGTGACAGCCCCTTCCCATGCACGGGGGCACAGGCACACGGCTGCCTGCTGCTCGGCTGGCAACCACAGCGGCTGGTGCTCAGGGATCTGAGAGAGGAGTGGGAGAGGCATGCTGGTCTGTGAAGTGGCCTGTGCAAAGGTAGCAATCCTTTATGGGATTGATATCAGACAATGAAGCTGGAAGTCAAGCCCGTGTTGCACAAGAGGCAGCAGTGTAGGAGGCAGCCACCACCCAAGAGCAGCCCCTGTTTATTGCAGCACAATTTTGGCCTTCCCTTGGTTGCTCTAGGGAAAGGAGCCTGGCGGAGGTTGACATCCTTTATTCCACCCTGTCCCAGGGAGTTCCCACCACACCACTTGGATACCACTGCAGCTCCCTCAATTCCTTCTCTGGTCCCCTACCTAGGTGCTACCTACACCTACGTGGGCCAAACAAGAGCCAAAGTAAAAATGGGTTCGAGAGCTGGTTGTGACAGGTGTCCATGAAAGTAGGAATGAAGCAAAAATATCACCCAAACCTGAAACAGAGAGCCTAGAGCAGCATCAGGTGGTGCAGAGCCTTGGAGTCAGCAGTGGCATTGTGCCACACCACAGCTCTACTGTGTCAGTGCCATGTCTGGAGCAGGGTGTCCTGGCAGGGCATTTCCTGGAGATGTGACACCTTACACCACAGGCTACTCAGACACTGAGAAGGGCTCTGAGAAGCAACTTCACCTCTTGAGGGGTCAGGGAGAGGCAGATGCTCTGCTGCAGTAATGGAGAAGAGCCCAGCTGGAGCCACGGGCAGGGCCAGGAGTCCAGGTGCACCTACAGGTGCACAGCCAGCACCCCATGCTCACCTCCTCTGTATGAACCCCGACAGCACTTGCCGGGCTTTTTAGTTCTCCTATTTCCTCTCCTTGCACTGCTGCCAGATTCCTCCAATGAAGGGGTCAGGGACCGACTGACAGCTCATTTCCCAGCACGGCAAGTGATGCTTGTGTGCATTTGGTTAGGGCGGCACGCAGGGTTTTTTTAGTACCTGGCCACCCCCCTAAAGCTGCGGTGCCTTTATTTGTAGGGTGTGCGTGTTTTAAGCAGTGTTTCAGCACTCCTCTGGCTAAAGCAGTCTTACTGAAAGCTCTCCGTCCTTGCCACAGCTTTGATTAATGCCTTGGCAGCGCTCGCAACCCTGACCCAAACCTGGGTTCCCCATTACAAACCTCCTGGGAGCCGCTCTCCTGCAGGGCAGAGCCCCACAGGGTGAGGGGTGGCAGAAACCACGGGGCTCCCCCTGCTCCTGGGCCTCTCGGGAGGAAAAGCAATTCATCTCAGCCCTTCTCAGCAAATCGCTCCTCTGACCACACAACGCGAGCCGGCCATTCAGGCTGAACCTTGGCCATGTATTATCCAGACAGCGAATACCGCTGAGCCTGGCAGCTCAGCCCAGCTCCCGCAGCAAACCCTGCCTCCCAGAAGGCATCTCCCCAGAGCTGTTCCTGTGGCAAAGAGAAAACTCCGTCCATGGAAAGGACGCAAAATTTTACATCTCCCACCTTCACCAAAAAAAGAATGAGCACAGGTGCCCATTCAAATGCCACACTTGGATTTGTTCCAGTGCAGTCCCAGCAGCTCCAGCAGCAAGCTGGGAGTCCCAGCCGAAATACCTGGGGAGGGGGCTTTCTTCGTTGCTACAATATTGGTGTGTGGGTTTACAGGGAAAGTGAGGTCACACCTGATGGAATTGTTCAGCTCCACTAATCAAGGTCTAACTCTTTTTCCCTCTTTTTCTCCCCATAAGGAAATGAGGGTTATGGAGCCATTCAGTGGCAAAGGCAGGAAGGGGGGGGCAAGGAGGGAAGTGAAAGAGTGGGAACAGAGCCAAATTGCACAGTATATATTTTAAAAAGAAAAAAAAATACAGTCAGAATAACAAACCTGATCTCCAGTCCAGCACTGCCGGTTAACACTCACATGTCTACACAGGTGACAAGCAAATGGAAATGCTCTCGATATGGTGGCACCAATGGGTCCAACAGCAGAGACGGTCTTTGGGCTGTGCCAGGTGTGCTCGGGCTAGCTGGGACACAGGCACCTGCAATTGTGTCAGCATGTGCCTACACGAGTATCTCCTTCTGTCCCTGGTTCTCTGCCTGGAGTGTCCCCAAGCTCCAGGAGCAGAGAAGCCCCATCTGTACAGACAGGACAGGATGGCAGCTGCCAGAGGAGCAGTTTCTCCTTTCAGCCCCATGGACTGCACCAGGGATGCTCAGCTCCTGTGTTGCCAGAGGCAAAAGAAAGAAGGATTACCAACCCTGGTGGCTTTCTCCCTGCCTCCTCCCCAGTTCCCAGCAGAGGTTTTGGACAGCCCAGTTAGGACACAGCCTTGGGCAGCCTGCCATCCATTTTTTACGGCCATTGGCAGCTCTGTGTCCAGTTCAGCCATGATCTACAGGAATATAGAAGTGGTGGCATTAGACACAGGCATGTCCCTGCTAGGGTCAGATGGGCAATGGCTTTGCTCCCCAAGAGAGTCCTCCCCCGCAAAAGTGGCAAAAACACAAGTGGTAACAACAATGGTCAAGGGAAAAGCATTGGACAAAGGGAATTCAAAAGACAAACTTCATGGTTTGAGCTAAAAAAACCCCAACAAACAAACCAACAAACAAAAAGCATTTGCCAGTGCAGGTTTCCCATTCCCATTTCCCCGCAGATTTAGTCTGCCGCTCCCCAGCCACCTCCCCGCTCATTTGCAGGCAGAAGCAGAGGAAAGCAAGCAACACACTGCATTTAGAGTAATATAAGAAAAATGCCAACCTGCCATGGCCGCCAAGATTGCTTTTGCATGGCTGTGCCACTTCGATGCTTACAGTCTGAAGAACCACTGAGGCTTGGCACAGCTCAGTGCACCCACCACAGTGAGCAGAAATGCTCATCCAGCAGCAACAGCCAAATGCAGCATTCCTGGGTGCTGAGAGCGACACGAGTTTTGTCTCCTGCATCTGCAGAGGGGCAGGAGCAGACCCCAATTCCACAGATGTGGTAATGGCAGCAGAAGGCACTTGGACACAAAAAAAATAACTTGGAGGAAGAGCAAGTAAAATATTCTCCCTTTGGTTGAACAGACACTGGGAACTCCAACACCCACTTTGTTTAAGGGGAAGATATTTGAGGGAGCGGCAACAATGCACGCAAGGAAGAACCACAGTGCTGTACATCCCACATCTCGTGCAGACTGCTGCCAAATCGGTGGGAAGGTGACATATTGCAGGGAGAAAAACAACAACTTTAAAATAATAATTAATGAATTATTACTGACAACTGGAAAAAAAAGTCCCTGTCGCTTATACAAATGAATGTTGGCTTCTGGAGTTTCTAGCGATAATAAATATTTAAACAACTCCCTTGTTTTAACATAAAGCAGAAGAGAAATGCAGCAACCGCGGTGGGAGCAGCAATGTGTCAGAACAGCAGCATGGAGCATCGGATCAAAACATGGCAGTGGCTCGGGCCCCATCGTTGGGGAGAAGGGAGGAGGCCACGGCACCCCCGGCATGGCTCTGCTGGGGCATTGCCATCACTCCCAGCATGTTTCTTTGAACAGCCATTCTGGATGTTAGTAGGTGTGCCTCTGTGCATAGCACACTGGGGCAGGAAGGTGATGTGCTGGGTTGCTGGTTCTGTTCAGAGGAGCCAGAGACAGAAATTGTAGCAAAAGCCCCTATGGCACATATGCCAGGACAGCATCTCTCTTGCCTGCCCTGTGGGGCACAATTTGGCAACCATGGGGAGCTGTTTGTTTGGGGCTGCCACAGCCATCTGCTTTCCTTGTCCAGCTTTTCCTCACCATCATACAAGTGGTATTTTGTGCTAAGAAGATGCCCACCCAAAAAGCACTCACCCACCTCTTCTGCCTCCAGCCTTGGCAAAGAACAAGCCTGAGTCTCCCCATGCAGCGCTGCAGAATTAATGCCCTTACTGCTCCCTCCTTTACTCCTAGCAAAGCTGGTGGCAGCATCTGCAGTTCACATCACCTAAATTGCCTATTACAAGGTCCCATCTTCCGTGGTTCATAGCTTTATTCAGACTTTTAATCCTGCAGGCTGAAAGCTTCCAGGTGAGGCACCTACCTCCAGCTCTAGCTCTAGCCTTGAGCTAGGTGTGCTTTCAAATTCCTAGCAAAACCAACTCAGCTGTTTTCAAGAAAATAACTAGGGAATAAACTGGCTAAGACCTGGCTTACTTTAACCTTTTTTCCAGAAGAGAAAAAAGTTTAGGACACACCAATGGTGGATCGAGCACACCTCTTACTCTCTGACCTTTGAAGTCCCCCTAGATTTGGTCAGCACCAGCATTTTAAGGCAGAAATAACCTGCATATTCACTGCTACCATCGCAATCTGCATTGGCTTCCTGCTGCTACACTGAGGGATGTAAAAAGTTCAGCATCAACTGCTTCATCTGCCAGCATTTTCCCACGGAGTCCACTGGCACAAGCAAAAGAGCAGCAGCCCCAACACTTGCTGGGGCACCACTCCACACTCCAAGTACCCTACCTACCTTACAGAATCTCCAGCCTCCAGGAGCTCAGGCCTCTGTGCAGCTGCAGCCCCAATACCTTCCCAGGATGAAATCACAGAGCTGGGGACCTGCTGGCAGGAACCATGGCATCTGCCATATCTGCCTTCCTCTAGGGAAGAGAGGAGTTAAAGGGAAGAAGTACAGGGGAAAGCATAACAAAAAGAGTGAGCAAATGAGTTTTTTCCTCTGCCTGGCTTGGAGGAGCTGCAGCTTTCCCTGGCTTCACTTCTTTCAGCTCCTGCCATTCTAGTTTATGTCACTGGAGTAAGATATGTTGCATCATAACAGGAGAAAAAAAAAGGATCAGCTAATAATACTGTTCACACTTCATCTTTGTGATGAGACTGCCTTGGGATTATCCCCATCTTGTAAAAGTCACTTTTTCCAGCAGAAGTAGGAAAGGCAGGCCCCCAAAGATCCCTGTCTAGGATGGCTGCACCATTGGCAGGGTCAGCGTGTATGGAGGCTGGGTCCTGTATAGTCCTGCTGCCCCTGATACCTGATCTCACTGCTTGCATTCAAGGCCTGAAAGTTGACAAAACATTAGCCACCCTTCTCTCAAATTCCTGTATGCTCTTTGGTGAGATTAAGATCCTATGTGTGCCCTGAGCCTCCAGTGGACTGAAAAATAAAATTTTTATGCATAATGTTTATGATGCATCAGATTGCCACATGGAAAGGACGATGACTTATTTACATCAGAGGGCTGCATGTAGTTGCATGCAGGCATCAGGCCAACGTATTTCTAGCCTTGCTGCCCCTCCCTGCAGAAAGTGCTAGTCTATCCCAATGGCCTCCTTGAAGACATCCATGTAAAGGGTTATAATTACTGCCAGCTTACTCAGCTACTGAGATGTCTTAAACAGCTATGACATGAGAATTCATGTTCCTTCTGTTTACTACACTTAGTATTTCTAAGGTGTTCGAGTTTGAACTAACCATCTAAAAAAGAAAATACTCCAGCACCTGTGGAGTCATTTCTGAGTGGACGTTTGCCGTGCATTGCAGGTCAGGGAGCGTCAGACCCCAGGAGCGTGAGAAGATGCTGGCCCTGGACCTCTGTGCGCTGAGAGGTCACCTGCCCGCGCGTGCTCCAGCTGTGCCCTGTGCTGACACACAGCCTGCAATGAGCATCATCCAGCCAGAGCCAGTGAGCCATACTGGAGGCAAATGCTCTGCTTAATTGGTCTCAGCTGGAAACTGCTCCGTGCATGTCAGCCTGTTTAAGGAAGCAGGTCTACAGGAGAGAAGACACCAGAGTAACCAATTAAAGAAAAAACCCTGATTTCCCTTCCCCCTCTCTCTGAGCCTGAAGCCCTAAAAGTTTGTTTTATTTTAAAGAAGCATTTCTCACTGTCAATGAAATCAACTCGAGAATAAGGTTCTGCTATTGGTATTTCGAGTTTAGTACTGACAACACCTGAGGAGATAGCTACAGAGACCTGGTTAAATCAAGTCAAGGTTTGCCCCTTTTATCTCTCTCCCCCCCACTTTTTTTTTATCCCTTAAAAAGAGGAAAGAAATGACACAAGGAAACTCTTCATCCAGTTCAAATCCAAGTTTATTAGCCTGTAAAAGTCTGTTTCCACACAGTAATCATAAGAAATGAATGAATGTTTATGGAGCGTAGCATAAAAATATACCGAGTCAGCCATAGGTTGGAGTTTATGATTGCTCACAAAAATTAATCAGCAGATCACATGGCATTGCATCAGAAAGGCAAATCAGTCCTAGGAATGCAAACAATCAGGATAAAAAGGCAAAACAAGTAAGAGCAGAGTATCAGAAAGCAATAATTAGTTCACAGTTCCTAATGTGGGTGACAGATTTCTTTAGATCAGGTTATTTACCCACTAATTCTCCAAAAACAGGTTGAAAGCCAGTTGACATAATTTTGCATTAAACAGTACATTCTCGGTCAACATGTCAGCTGCTCAAATTCACTACCTTGATATGACTATTAAAATACAGGCACATAAGAGACTAGGTATACTCAACAGTCCAGCTCCTTCTCCTAAAGCCTGGAGGCCTCCAACACTCACAGCTAGAAATCAAAAGCTAATGGAAGACAGGTGGGTCCAGATATTCTAGTCCCTGGCTGAACATGTGAACTTTCTCTCTTCTTAAAAACCTCCAACTTGCTACAGGCTCATCAGATCTGGGGAGGTTCACCTCTCTGCTGGGCACAGCAAACGTGACCCCCGTGACCACCATGGGGTGCTGGACATCTGGCATAAACTTGTGTTTGTTGCATGTACCAGGTGGCAATGGCAACATCCCCCACTGGGTCCTGTTTGCTTTAGTGTTGATATTCTGTAGGGTTGTGCCCAGCTATCAAACTGATGTATGGACTTTGCTCACAAGCTACATCCAATGCAGAGAAGACCCCAGTTAAGAGATTTGGGCAAACATCGGGAGTTTTTGACTTGGACTCTTCCCTCTCTTTCCAAAAGAAAATGTCCAGCCAAAAAGAGATGTATTTCTTCTAATGCTTTGGGCTTTCCTTAAGAAGTACAGAGGGTTAGTGTTACTAACTCTATAAAGAGAGCGGACTTCAAGGAGCAAGGGAAGAAAGGTGTTTTCTTTTCAAATGTAGGATGCTTATAGACATCATAAACCAAGTTGGGGACAACTGCACTGAATAATTTATCCAGGCTCTGTCTGACATCATGACACCTGCAGATCTTTCTACCAGAATTCTGCTGAAATATTTTCTAGCAAAGATCCTTGAGTCTCCAAGTCAAGGCTTATACAGGCCAAAGAACCCACAGTCACAGCATCTTAAGTTAGGGGGAAGTCATATTAGACTAAGAAGTACCTTCAAAGTTTATTGGGAAATCAACCCGTTAAGGCTAATTCTTAAAACACCTTTTCAGGAATGGACAGGAGCATGACAAACTATTCCTGCTTATTACATTAATAATAATGTAACAATCATCTGAGAACTTAGAAGAGCAGTGGAAATACTTTAGGCAATCTAGATCTTTATCTTGCAAGATTGCATTTTGCCACCTGCATTTCCTTCATTCTGCCTGCCTTGGGCAGAACTGCTCTGCTGAAGGGTCCAGCAACACAGCCCAATGTGTCCATCCTAAAACACAAACAGCAAACAGAGACAACACTACGGTGGGAACAGATCCTGAGCTCTTTGCTGATGTGGAACTTCACCTTTCTTTCCTCGGATAGTGCCAGTGGTCTCACTTTATTGTATGTTCTACCGTTATTACTGAGAAGTATTTCGTTCCTTTATAGATTCTAGGGCCATCTATCCATGTTCAATGCATGCTGGTGACTGAGTAGATCCTGACAGTGAAGGAAGATCAAACTTATAGCTAAGTCACCTATATAATATCCTCGAATCTTGTGGGCTACCTGGTAAAACCCATGGGAACCTGAGGAGGACTAGAGCCTCCCAGGAGACACACTGCCCTGTATCACCAGACTGTTCATAATTTCAGACCTGTTCCTTGAAAATATATGAGAGCACTGAAATGGCTAGTGGCAAAACCAAATTGAGTCCAACATAGCCTAGAAGAGTTGAGCTCCCACACAAAAGGGTATTTTCCTTCCTTTAACAGGCTTGGTAATAAGTTTGTCAGTTTTGGCTTTGAAAAATTACCTGCTTTTTATCTGGAGGGTTTTTTTTAGGTGTGGGGGGTTTATTGGGTTTTTTGGTTTTTCTTTTTTAATTAAAAAATAAAAGCTGTAAAAAACTAGAGGTAGTTTTAAACTGCAAGGTTCATATCTGGGGCGAGTATTTCTCTGGAGCTGAGGGACATTTTTCATTCAGACTAGTATAAAACAATACTTGAGGGGAAAAGATGTTGAAAGAGAAAGCATTAAAGGAATAGGAACTCAGAGACCTTTTCCCGCTTCCAAATCGACCATCTCATGAAATGAGTGTATTTCCTCCCTGTGAATTCTATATTTAATCCAGAGAGATCACTGAGTATGCCTGAGCAACCTGGCAGCCCTTTTCCTCCTCTTCAAACAGACCTCAAGAATCACTCTTGTCTAATGAGCAGTCTACGTCTCCCAAGAACATATATCCTTACGGATTTTGATAAGAGCAGACAGGATCAGTGGAAAATCCACTTCTGTTCCTTTTTCTTTTGTGGCTTCCTTTAAAAAACAAAAGGATACACCAAGGCTCCCCCTGGAAAATCAGCTGGCATTGAGTGACTCTCACAGACTAAAGGACCTACCTCGTTTTTCAAACTCTCAAATTTCTGTTTTGGCACCTAAGAGCAGACTTGCTGTTTATTAAAGGAATAATCACAGAAAAATGACATTCCAAATTTCACCAAAATCAGGTGACATGCTGCCAGCACTGTCATGAACTTTCCCACCTATCTGAAGTCACTTCAGTGTTGGCAAGTAGTACAGGGAAACCAAATGTCAAGAGGAAACCATTTCCTTAGCTATGTATAGTTTTTGAGACAGGTAGAGAGATGAACTTTGAACTGAGAAGCAGTAAAACAAAATGAAAGATAATATTGTCATTCTTTCACAAACCATATTCGTAATTCCAAATACTCCAACAGCAACAGGATGATCTGTTCTCAGGACTATTATTTATTGCAAGAATTACAGTTGAGATTTCACCTTCACATGCTTCTCCCTACAAAGCTAACTGCTACTTTTCCACACCACCCTCACCAGTCCACTCTTTTTATACAACACAGGTCTGCACTAAAGGGTTTAAGGCCTTTCTGTAATCAGTCTTGATCCTGCTTCACTAACCTTTTCATAGCCTCAAAATCTCAAAGTAACATTCCTAGTCAAAAAAGGCAGTACTTTTTTCTGCTACTTTATAAAATCCAGAGTATGATGTTACCTTCAGTTGTACAACATATGGGGTTTCCATCAATTGCCAATTGAGAAGGAATTAGTTCTGTAGCTATTGTACCATCACTTCATAAGCATTCATTCCCATAAGCAAGACTGAGGTCAGCATTTGGACCTTCTCACTCATTTTGAGGGTTCTTTTCTAAAAGAGGTTTCCTTTGTTTAAGATCCCACAAACAGGACCTGTTTATGGAAAAAGAGAGATATTTTGAATACTAAAGTCCTTTATTCAACAACACAGAAATATCACAAAAACAACTTTACTGGGCAAATTGAATGTTTTTATACAGTTTTGTACATGCCCCATAAGTGATTATTTTTTCATAAATACACCGTTTTCCAAAACTGTTTTTTTTCCATAATTGCACAAGCATACATACACCTTACACAAATATCTATTAGAAAATTTAATAGATAACTGCACAGTTCAGAAATAGGAGAACACTGTGAAAGGAGTACATTTCTGTGGCCCATGTTTCTGAAAATACCCTCCTAGTTCCCTGCAGTTGTGAAAATGGAGTACTTTCTAACATAGGAGCTGTCTTTTGTTCACTAAGAATACAGTAGAGCTCAGCGTGAAACTGCCAAATTTAATAAAAACAAAATCTGAAACATTTAGCTGTTACATGAGAACCCACTGTTTGATATCACTATGCATCTAACCATGATCAAAGACCCACTACTGCTTTTTGCTGAATGCATTCGACCCTGAATGGTATGTTCATTTAACGACTTTTTTTCTTCATTATTTGATTACAGATATAGCCCATTTAAAGACTTTACATTCTTCAACATTAATTGCAGGACTTACATACCAGGGGGTCTGTACAAAAGGGAGTATTTTCCCTCGTAGGGAGGGTCTGTTATTAATTGACAGAATGGGTACGTGTGCCTCCCTTTCAACCTTACAATTTTTCATAAGTTTATCTGGGGTATGCCAAAAATGCTTCCATTAGGCTTAGCATTCATACCTAGAAAATGGCAAAAGTTCTGCTTTTTTTTGCCTTTTTTTTTTTGGCCCACCCCCTTTTATTTTTTTTTCATTGTGAGAACAAAGAATGCAGAAGAATACAAATTTTCACATTGGAAAATGGTATTGGACTTTGTGAAAAGCACAAATTTGCTAATTAGAACTTGACAATAATCAGATTGACAAATATGTATATAAAGGGGGGAGCGGGTAGAGGGAAGGGCAGTGAAGAGAGACAGGCCAGAAAAGGGATTTCCTTCTTCAAACATCACTAATTAAAATGCTCTATGCACGCTACATCATATAAATACTGTTTCAGCAAAATCTAAAATCTGATGGTGCAAAGGAACAACATCCAAAACAAAAACCATATGGGTAAATCAAAGAAAAATCAATTCTTGTTCATTTTCAATAATTAACAGGGTTGCTTGTTTGTTTGTTTGTTTTAACAGTTTTGAATTGACATGTAAAACACCACAATTACAATATACAGACCCATCAGTTCTTTAAAACAAAACAACAAAACGAAAAAAGAAACCACATCAAGACATGCAACATTAGGGTATTAGACAGTAAGCACATTGCTGTGAGTATCTTTGTCCACCTAATGTAGCCTGAACTTAACTTTGCCTCTGCTTCTCTAAGAGCAATCAGAGTTTTCCAAAGAGCAAGGCAAGCTTACCAGCCAGATGTGAAAATAAGGCTTCAGTTTGTAAATCAATGAGTGCTTTGGTAGAGAAGACCTTGCAGAGCTCATATTGGTCTAGTAATCAGTAAGAGAGGCCCTAATGAAAATGTCCAACACAAAAAAAAATCCAGACACGGCTGCCATACAGACATAAAGCTCATTGAATGGGCATTGGATGACTATTTAACTGAGGATCTCATATAAACTGTGAGAGGGCACCATGATAGAAGCATTTTAAGTGTGACAATCCACCTCTGAAGCCATGTACGTGATGTCATAGGACGCAAAGACATAGACACATGCACTGGCCCTAAGTTGACGATGAAGGAGTAAGCCCAGCTCCCCCACACTCCTCTAGTTACCCTGGGTCACCCGTGCTCTGCCCAGTCCTGCTGACACACACATGACCTCAGGAGGTTTCTCCTCCTCCATCCCTTGGTCTTCAGTTTCTGGGCTGTTCCCAACACCTGCCAGTCCTGTGAGCTCCCTCACTTGCCAAAGCTGGCACCTGCACAGGTCCCACACTATAGTATTCCCAACTCATCCCTTGTGCTTCACCAAGTAAGTCTGACCAGGGCCCGAAGGCTGAAATCCTTAGCAAAAAAATGGAGAAAGTGCTGAAATAGTAGGAGATTTGCATGTGCTGTGCAACATTGCCTGGTTATTTCCATGTCCAGCATCTTATCTGTGAAACTACTGGTAGTCCTATCTTGTACAGAATTATAAATCTATCAAATACATGGCACAACAGCATTCACTGACTTCGATGGCATGGCCTTCTCACTCGTGAGTGGTATGACAAAGCCAAGTAATAAAGAGTGATGATCAACTGATAATAAGTATCCCTAAGTTCAGAATCCTCCATATTTTTTACAGCATGTGAATTACATCTATCTGTGTGCTGCCTTTCCATGGAGTAGATATTACCTCGATGTAGCTAGAGCAGGAAGAAGAACAGCAAAGCATTTTTCTGGGGGCCTAAGGGACCAGTCATTCAGCAAAGCCAAGATCTGTGGACCAAGAAATGTATGGGGAGAAGTGATCTTTTTTTAAAAGCACTTTTTAAAAGAGTTCATTTTTATACTGCAAAAATATCCAGGCTCTCAAATGAGCACAAGTGCAAGTGAGACCCAAACCAGTCTAACTGTCAAAACTCACTTAACTGTGAAGAGCTCCACTTGAACCAAAAATATGGCGTTTCCACTTTATAAAATACTTACTCCATTGACTGAAAATGTTACACAAGATCTCGTAGGTGAGGGTAGTTACGCTGAGTCATCATTTTTTCCTAATGTCTCATACTCTGTTTTGCATCCTAGAACAACCTTTATTTGGATGACTAGTTTTGCACATCTGCCTGTGCTGGGCACTCCAGCTCAGAGCACAGTGGAAAACAAGTCAGACACCAGACAGCATTTTTTGGAGAGATGCCTCTCTGTAAAGCTCATTTGGAAGCAATGCAAGTGCACAAACCACTACTCTATTAGAGGGCTTGAAAGATTAATTTAAAATGTTATGTCTTCCCCTCTCACAACACCACAACGGAAGGTAATTGCTAGATGCGTCACAATCTTTTTATCTTGGAAAACTTGGCATCAAGTCTCTATGGAAGGACGCAGGGTAAACCAGTGCTGTTGTTGCTGCTGATGCCAAACAACTAGCAAAAAAAAATAGTTAAAGCTAGAATTTATTGCTCCGGATTTAACTCGCAGAACCACACTGTTGTGTACAAACCGTTTATCTCCATTGATGCTCAGACATGATTGTCTCCTTGTGTCTAAACACACAAAATACAAGCGGCTATCTGTACAGTTTACAGTACTGAAACACATATATTTGAAGATGAAGTATAGATATGTTACTTTGCAAAGATACATGACTTTATAGCAGGGGTTTACCCAAACTTTTTTGTTTTTACAGCCACTTTAAAAATAGACAACAACTTCACTAGTATAGCTAAGTTACATCAAAGAAAGAATTGGTGTACTGAACGTGAAGAAGCTGGCCAATTCCCCAGGCTCCCAGATTTTTGTCTTTTGCTTTTGAGGAAACCCCTATACATAAATGAAAATAGTATCTGAGTATATTCTTCAATGGTGGACTAAGCAGTTTCTTAAAACAAGACTTTAGCTCGCCATTCACTTCGGACTGCCTTGAAAATAAGATACACTACTGCTTAAAAGAACCATCGGAATGCTTCAGCGCTGGGAACAGGTGTTCTCTAAAAAAAAAGCAAGAAAACAAGTTAAGCTTTCTTTTGCAGCATTGGCATACTCGAGTTCTAGTTGTTCTTTTCCTTTAAATTTTAGGCATACTTTCAGTTATCTAGGAATAACACGATGCCTCACATTGCTTGACAATTAATAGAAACATCCTTCTCCAAACACAAACCATTTCAGGATCACACGCAATACATTGTACTCAGTACATAACACATCTAACATGCTGTCTTCTCCTTAGTTAACAAGGTAGTCATGAAAATGTAAACATTGCTAGAAAAAATAACTGGAAAACAGGCAGTGCTTTTAAATAACCACACACGTGTACAATGGTTTCCGCCTGTGCCTTGGCATACTGGATACACAGGCATGACTTGATGGGTTTGCAGGTAAAACACACACTTTGGCAAGACCATGTTTGTCACAGAATTGCAAAGGCTGATCTGTCCCTCGGAAAGTGTGCTGTGTCTACAGACACCTTGGGAACAGAGCTCGGTATTTTCAAACCCAGGCTGGTCACCTCATTCTGCATCGAGGTTGTAATGCAGAAAGAACTTAAAAACGTCCTTGACTTTATTTCAGTGAGGGAAACACCTTAGGGTACTGCCCAGACTGCCCATATCTTTTTTTCTCCTGCATGCTGGACCATGGCTTACACAGAAATAGCCTACTTGCAGAATGGCTACCTTCCCTCTCTCCTTCTTCTGCCTGTTGTCCCTTGAAAATGACATCTTGCATTCAGGTGCCTCCATACACATTTGAGAACTGGCAAATTCCCTTCACAGCTTTAAAGTACAACATATGAGAGGCTGAGGGGCTCAGCCTGCAAGGACTGTGTCACTTCTGAAAGATACTTCTTGTCCTCAGTTTCCTTCACAGTTAAAAGATTGTGAAAGAGCCCCTGAACCCATGCATCTAGACCCACGTGTCTCTCCCCCAGAACTAAGGACTGCACTGTCCCAGGAGACAGGAATGAGCCTGAAGATGACTCTGTATCAGCATGTCCCAGATCAAAAGTACTCGTTTCATTAAGAACTACCCACAAATAGTTCTGTTACATCTGAAGAAATTCCACTAAAAGCAAAAATTTGAAAATTTGCAAATAAACACTTCTAATGAAAAAGTTCTCATACGTTTTGCTTGTGTCACATATAGTAACCATGTATCTTTTTGAAAGAATTCTTTCATTTTTGTTTCAGCAAGGACCTTTTAAATGTTTTCCTAGTTTTTCCATAAAAATCCAACAAACCATGGACCCTGCAGCATACAATTTGCATTGTACTTGGTGTCAGAATATTTCTTTCAGAATTCCAGGGAACTGCTCATTAGTACAGCAACTATTTTTGGTTGAATAATTAGCCCAGTTTGTGATAATCAGGCTCAAGCAGTACACAGCTCCTCTTTTTGTAAAAGCCATATGAAAGGGGAGCTGTTATTGTTATGTTTATTGCTTGTCCACATGGAAATACCAAAGATCAAAATAATTCTGCAGTGTCATTAGAAATCTGACCTATTGTCAATTCAATACCCTCTCCCCCTCCATAAATGTTACCCTTTAATAAATCATCCAAAAATTAACTTCCAAAAACAATGAGATTGTTTGTTGAATACAATCACCCTGGCCAGTGTGAGTTTTCTTTGTGCTGGTGGTCCAAAAGTAGGAATTGCTCCCATCCATCTTTACCAGCCCCTGTTCTGCCTAGTTACGTGAGCTGAGCATAAGCACAAGGAGTGAAAAGCACAGCATCCCTCGTCCCCAGGTACACCGAGGAGAGCTAATGCAATTGCT
Organism: Campylorhamphus procurvoides; assembly: GCA_013396655.1. Lineage (NCBI taxonomy): Eukaryota > Metazoa > Chordata > Aves > Passeriformes > Dendrocolaptidae > Campylorhamphus > Campylorhamphus procurvoides. The sequence continues at coordinate 2,313,734 of WBMV01003598.1, read as the reverse complement.
AGACCATCCGCACCGGTCTGTGTGGGCTGTAAGATGGCTGCTGAGAGCGAGGTACGCAGATTTATAATTTATAAGGAGGTTGACTGCAGAAGAGGCTGGAGTTTAGAATGGCAGGAAACAATTGTATGACTAAACTGACCTCAAAAGAACAGTCAAACATGGAAACATATTAAACTCGATAGATTGTCTTCACCTGAAAACTAAATGTAATATTCTGCTGTGGGTCCATCTGCCTGAACACAAAACCACAGCTAGACAGAGAGATTTAAAGACATAGTGACTGAGATGGCCTTTATTTATTTTCTTGCCGCATCAGATTGAGTTACTGTCAGACGTTGTCATATCAGCTGGAAACAAAGGTGTAATGTCTGATTAAAAGGTCATTCAGACCTTTAAATACACAGAATAGTATTTTTGAAGGGGAAAGCTGTGGTTTAATATGTGTGCTTTTGAAAAACTGCAAGATAAGGAATTTTTGCATCTATGTACTGAGTTCTAATTAAAGATACACATTTACAATTAAATACCCATTGCACTAACTACCAAATTGGGAATGAATTATTAATCCACCCTTAAAAAAAAAAAGAAATCTTTTAAAATTGCATAACTGGCTCAAGTTAAATCTAAACCAATTTATGTGAAGAAATCCATAGATTTCACTAGTCCAAGAATGAATGTTAGTTCCAGACAAAGAGAGACCCTACAGCCCATTTAGAGGTCCAGCACACCAACATACAAGTTTAAGTGCAATGACTACTGCCTGGCTGTATAAATCCAGCAGTCCCAGCTGGGGAATCAAACTCTCAGCAAGATTACAGCACATTTCTGGATCTCTGTGCTGCTGGTGGGGAATCATTATCCTGAGTGACAGGAAAGACAGATCCCCTTGGAAGCCTGGGGAGGGGTGGTGAGGAGCAAAACTAGAGCTGATCAGCGTGGTTTTGCTGTAAAAGCCTTCACTGATCGTGCCAGTGCAAATGCTGACAAACGGCAGGCTCGCTCTCAGGAGGATGCTCAGAAATCTGCAGCACTGGCTTCTCTGAGGAGGTAATGCCATAAAGCAAGGTGCTGGAGAGAATTTATCCCCACACAAACCCGTGATGAAATGACCACCACAGTTTCAAACTTTCTACTCTGCTCCCTACTTGCCAGCTTTCACCACAAAAGAAGTTGCTCAAATATTTGAAATTTTAATTGTTGCCTTGAAAAATCAGCTTCACATAGGGGACAAAGCATGCTACATTTTTGGAGGATGAAGTAAAAAAAGGCAACACAAACCAACAGAAAATCTCTTCAATTAAGCAGCAATAGAAAAATGATACCTCTGTATCTGTCCTGGGTGCCCCAATGGGAAATGTAAAAGCAGACCTTTGCTACATGCAACACATGACAACAGCACACTGGCAGGTGCTGTAAATTCCTCACCAAAGACTCTGTTTCAATACCTGTATTTTCACAGAAAAAGCACTCATTAAAGAATGATGCCTCCCACTGTTCCCTGGGTTGCCAGACAGTGGGCTTTGCTCATCCAAGGCCCACCTGCTTGCCCAGCCCAGCCCCATCCCTTGGGGACCTAAAGCCTACCAAACCTGACAGAGATGCCTGTCTCCTTGGCTCTGCAAGTCTCACAACCACCTGAAAGGTGTGATACAGAGATGAGGAATCAGGAAAGGTCGCCACTCCTGCTATGGATACTGTTGCTTAGAGTGCAGCCAAAATTCACAGCTACCTAACCGAGACTCACCGTAAGTCACCTGTATTATTTTCTGAAAGGCTAGGAAATCACCTGAGTTGAGGTGAACCACACTCAGAAATAAAGTAGAATAAAAAAAACCATCAGAGGACTACATGATTATGACCTAATACTTTACCAGTGTTAAAAGATGTTGCATTATGTAAGAATCCTTTGATGTTTCGTCCACGAGCAAAAATCCTGTTCTCACTGAACTAAACTCACATGTTGGCTACAGCAAAATATTAGCCAAATGTGGTACTTGTTATTCCTCTTGAGAAGCCCTGGCTGAAACAATCCAGCTCAACAAAGGCCCTTTAGGAAGTGTATTGCAGGTGAGGTATGTTCAATAAGATCTGGGCTACCTGTTGGTCTTTACAGAGACCTATACAACCACAGAAATAGATGGCACTTTAAAGAATCCCAAATTCACACAGCAAATGAAGTTAAACCAGTGTATATATAGAGATATATGATCAGACAGAGAGAAATCTGGTGTTCTATGGTTGCCAAAAATGTTTAGCTGGAAAGTCCTGGCTGCTGCATGAAATGCAATCAGCAGCCTAGCCCAGCAAACACTGACCATCACTGGCCATAAACCAGTACCTGTATGCTTTCCTTACACTGTGCAAATACAGGCCATGCACCTAGTCAGTCCTGTAGAACTCATGTGACCACCAGCAAGAAAGCAAACTGGACTCTCCTCTGCATTACACCTTCTATTTCCAGTGCCACAAGCTGATTTAGGTGTCAGTCAGTCACCTTGGAAATGACATCAGAATTGTTCATACACAAACAGTGCAGAATCCGGTGCAAATTCAAAACTCAGTTTCCATCCCCAATTTCTCTCTCTGGAAGGATGCTTCCCCAGACAAGTGTCAGGCTGTATGGCACACATGGTGGTACAGACCGAGTCTTGTTGCTGGAATGGAGCTGTGTGCCACACTGTAATGCACTAAAGCCCAGCAGAATGATGGGATCTCCTGACCTGCAGAGCACCACAAAATCATAGAATGGTTTGGGTTGAAAGGGACATTAAAGATCAACTAGTTCAAACCTCCCTGCCACTGGTAAAGACACCTTCCACTAGACCAGGTTGTTCAAAGGCCCATCCAATCTGGCCTTGAACACCTCCAGAGACGAGGCATCCACAGCTGCTCTGGGCAGTCTGTTCCAGTGTCTCACCCCTCTCACTATTAGGCATTCCTTTCTAATACCTAATCTAAACCTACTTTATTTCAGTTTAAAGCCATTCCTCCTTTTCCTAGCATTACAGGACCCTACAAAAAGCCCCTCTCCATCTTTCTTGTAAACCCTGTCTAGGCACTGGAAGGATGCAGTCTCCTGAACCTCAGAACACCAGCATCTCCTGACCCGCAGGAAGAGGAGTGGAAGCTACCATCTGTCCTGCACCAGCCTGCTCTGCCACTGGTGAATGTAGTCTGGACAGCATCTCCACTCCTTACTTGCCTAAATACTAAGCTGAGAGGAAAGCAGCCTTTCAAAGTATCTGCAGCCCACTTTGTTCCGCTCATAAATATACATAACCTACAGCAATGACTTTGGGGAAAACCTCCCGTCGCTCAGATTCCGCTCACACAGTCTCCTTGAATGTTTTTCTTCAGGCAAGGAGGCTTGGGGGCAAGAAACCAGCGTGTGAACTGCATCTCCTGGAAATGCAGAAGGAAAAGGCAGAACCCGGCGTGTGGCACGTTTCTCCCAGCTGCTCTGCTCCCTGTCCTGGAGGTATGCCAAGAGACCCACCACGCCGACCTGACACCGAGGGGGCCTGTTGTGGCTGCAGGAGGATGAGTGGATCAGGCACTGCTCCTGCACGCGTCTTGGCTTTGGCACATGTGCACACCAGCTGGCACAGGAGAGCTCCGCACAGGAACAGCCCTCACCTCCAGCTCCTGGCATCCTCCCACCCAGCCACAGGCTCACAGGAGGGATGTGCTGCCCCAGCTCTGGACAAGGTGTGAAACAGCCCACGAAGCTGCCGCTCCCCACAGCTGCCAAAATCCCTGGCTACTCACCAACACAGTGCTCCTGCTCGCTGTACGTGTTATCAGGCAGTAACAGATGTCCCCTAATAACAAGCTTATTATTGGGCTTAGCAGATAAAAAGGGACACATACACTGGGTTAGCAGCTTGGTGGTGAGTTGTCTTCCACAGTCCACCTTAAAATATCTCTCCCCATACCTGAGCTACAGGCCTGTCTCCCTTCATACCAAGGATGAGATTTAGCATTTATTTTAAAAGTCAGCTTTATTTGCTCCGAGAGGAAACGCATCTGCGTGCTGGCAGTTATTTTTCCACTCGCAGTGCATATCTCTCAGGCTGTATTTGAGACAAACCAGATTTAGAACATACCAGATTAGGAAACTCATTTGACTTTCTCTGCCGCCAGCTCCACTGAGTGAAAAGTGAACCTTTGCCATGGGACATTGCAAATAGAAATTTAAAAAATGTACTCCTAAATTAGGGTTATGGTTTGAAAACCCAGCTCCTCTCAAATAGCTCACTCAGAGATTTCAGTGGAGTCAGCTGGGGAGTAAAGGATTTGTGCCACTGGCCACGGAGACCTGCCACTGTATGGCTTGATGCTGCCACTTGGACTCAGCAGCAGGCCACAGCTCCCCAGCCAAATCAATAGGATTAGTCAGAGGAGTAATGTGTTTCTCCACAGGAGAAAGAAGGAGCAAAAGTGTCCCTCATTTACATTCACTACACACCATAGTTTATTTTATATATTAATCTTTTTCGCTTTATAGATGAGATTAAATTTTGGGGAATGGGTTTTTGATCTGAAAAAAATGCATAATGCCATTGAGGAAAACAGATGGCAAATACAGATCAGAAATCATAAGGAATCCAGACTAACGCTGTCAAGGAAAAACAGCTCAGTCCCAGGAAATGTTAGTGACAGAGCCCCCCTCCATGCCCGCGAGCAGCTACAGCTACGAGCAGCCACACCAGCTTTCAGTGGAGCCGCTCACACGCTCGAGCTGCTCCACCGTGGTCCTTAACATCCCCAGGAGGCAGCTCCAGTCGCCAAGCATCCCAACGGCGCATCCTGGCTGGCAGGCACGAGCATCGCCCCAGGATGCGGGCAGAGCCCTGGAAAGGAACACATCTCCTCCCCCGCCTCCCTCCAGGGCTGGGAGTAACTGGCTGAGGTCGCCTTCCAGCACGCTGCCTCCCTTGTGCCAGCGCAGCTCTTTTGGCCAGCCAGCCGAGGGACGGAGCCAAGTCTCCACCTCTGCCGCCCCGCTCGGTCCCCGGGCGGTCCCCGTGCCTGGCATCCCGCAGGCGAGCCGGGGTCAGGAACTCCTCCCGCCGTCTGCTGCCCCGCAGCTCGGTTCCAGCTGGCAGGGGCTCCTGATGGCTTTCTGGCAAAGGCAGCCAAAGGGGGAGATAGCAGAGGGGTTTGACTTCTCGGTTTAGGGATCTCCCACATCTCGCTGCCAAAGGGATTCACACTTCTTTCTCTGTTTCACCATCCCTCTCGGGCAGTTCATGCAGTTCCTTCAGTTTTTTCAGCTATCCCTGTACCCGAGGGCAGACCTGCTAAGTCTGCTAGAGTGCCTACTTGGCTTATGTGACTATTTTTCTTTTCTTAATTTATTATTTGCATTCCAGCAGCATATGAAGGCCTCAGGCATGATGAGGGATTGTTCTGTTGTTTCTGCCTTCCTAGCCCCTCAACCAACCAGTAGGTTTGTCCTGTCTCCTCCTTTTTCAGGAATGGGAAAGGGCTCATAGAAGCTTTAACAATGTTACTTCAGAGCCCAAACTCATGCTAAGCAGGTCAGAAAAGCTGTCACTCAGTGCTCCCATACTGACTGTGGGAATTAGTATCAAATAGTCAAATGTTTTATTAGCAAAAAGCAGAAAGCTGTGTTAGTGAGAAAAGTTTTATAGAGAAATTCTTGGACAGAGGTTTGTTACCACCATATAACACAAAAACCAAGACACAACCATGCAAAAGAGAGTAAAATGAAATACCACATCAGTGTTCAGCTTCTGCTTTTGCCTAGGACCTTCCTGGTTACTTCTGCTGACTTCTCTGTCAGACATTATCAACTAGAAGTGTGCCTGTCTTCTGTAGTGGATGTACCACATGCATACACCTCCCCCTCTCTCTCACACACACTGCCATTCACCTTCTCCCTAATCAAATCTCTGTGAAGACCATCCATCAGCCCCTATCACTTATCCTTCACACACACACACCAGCTCACAAAACAGAATTATTCTTGTTAACATTCATTCCATTAATAAGAAATCCCTACTGGTTCATCATCTAGTGGTACAAGTCTTTGCACTCATAGGCTGACATCTCTATCATCCTCCAAACTGCTGCCCTGGGGTACAGTAATCTCTTACAGACTGGTCTCCAAGCAGAGGGGAGGCACGTTTCTCAGTACCAAACCTAAATTTAAATCTCTTTCCCCTAGAGCTGCTGGAGCTTCAGTATCTTTTCCTCCTGCATGGAACCTAAAATCGGCTATGATGCCTCATTGGTTAGCTAACTGCTTCTGTCCTTTGGGATTTTTCATATGCTGCTGATAAAAGAGCCATTGAAAAATATATCCATTAAATGCTCGGTCTCTGCTTGCTTGTTTCGTTTTCTGCAAAGTTTGCAAAAAACAAAACAAAAAAAAAAGGAAAAAGAAATACAGAAATACTTTCACTCAAATGCAGCACTTGGTATCTGGGCTGAGGGAGTATAATCAGCCAATGCCTAGGACTCGTTACAGGTGCCAGCTTGGCTCTCTTGCAGCCAAGCATCAAGGTGAGAACCACGTAATGTCTGATTGGATGCAGGAAGACAAGCAGCAACACCTACTCTTATACAGCAGATCACCACAATTCCTGACTGGCAAAGGAAATGTTAAAAGATAGTAAATGGTTCTGAATCCAATTCATTCCCGGGTGTGTCCTCTGAAATTTTCAAGGATGACAATTAAGATACATCTCAGTGATTATTTTCATGACACTGTCACCTCCACTGGACTTTGACCTCCAATTTACTTTACATCAGCTTCCAAGTAACCAGCCAACCGAATCACCACCTCCCAGAGCTCAGATGAACTGGTGATTTAGAGTGAGCAGGTTTTACATCATCACTAAGATGGTGTCATCGAGTCCTCTCCCACCTCCTCCCATGTGGGTCATACCCACAACCCTTCCAAATATATTTTTCTCCTCTTTTGTTCACTCTAAAACCAAAATCCCTTGTTTAACTGATACTACTCACTTTGGAGCTCACGTATTTAACATCATCTACTCCTTATCCCTTCTTTTCCATTTTTGACCTCTTTAATTGCCCCACAATAATCATGCTCTGCCCTCTTTGTACCTTCTACACAGATGCACAGAGTTCTCCAGCTCTGTTCCAAGCCTGTAACTGCTAAGATTGCTACATCCACTCTGCATCCCCACCCAGCAGTCAGGATGTCCAGAAGAATGGACATTACTGAACTGCAGCTGTTTCGGGGTATTTCTCTCATGACAATGGAGTAAATTCTTTGTGTTAACATAGTGCAGGCTGATGTGCTGTTAGCATACTCCAGTTTTCCCAGGACACACAGCACACACCACCAAATAAACCTCTAAGACCAAGAAATTCTCGTGCAACAAATCATTATTTTTGGCCTTTCATTTGCAAGCTTCTCCTCTCCCTTGTTGGTTTTTCTGTATGTTCTCCTTTATTATTTCCTTCGCCCTTGAACAACTCGTTTGAATCATGCAACTGTGCCCATAACAAGTGCTCACACTGATATCCAAATTCTCTCCGTAGATTCTAGCCAACTTTTAAAAATCAATTAAAGAAACTGGTTTACCCTATCAACAAGAGCACTTGGAAAGCCCTGCTCAAAGTCCCCTTTGGCTGTATGAAGTCTTGGCCTTCCCCCGTATAAGTCTAGGAAAATGGTTACTGCTGAGCTCTTCAACTGCCTCACCTGAATTACTAATGGCAAACCTCCTGCTCACAGCAGCAGATATATTCTGTGATTTTCTCACTAGGGAGGATCTCATTCCCATCTTCAGCCCTACCATCATACCCTTCAGTGCTCAGTCAGTTTGTCCCATGGGAACTGAGTCACCTCTGTGGAGGATGGGGCACTCCATCAGTGAGGTTTCACTCATTATAAACAACCTGCAACCACTTTTGTGTCCTCCTCTGTTTGAGCACTCTGCTGCTCTTCTTTCCTGCTTCTCCTCTGTCCTCTTCTTAAGTGATATCCCCACCATTTTCCACTATTTATTAAGTTCCCCCTTCCAACTCAAATTTTAATACTGCTTCTCCACTTCCTAAACCACTGAATGACCTCTCTCATCTCTGTACAAGGAACTCCTAGTCAAATGAACTCTGATACCAGCTAGTGGGGAGCCTATATAAAAATAAAACAGGACACCATGACCACAGCCTGGAACAGAAACAAATACTGTCCTGAGACAGGAGAGGTGCAAAGTTTTAAAATGCCCAACACTTCAGAGACTAACATAAAGAAAATTACTGAGTAGAGCCCAGGAAAGAATAAGACCCTATGGTGAATGTGGAGAAGGCATTTGATGTTGCCTGACAAGAACACAGTATCCAGCATGACCCAGGCTGCTTCTATTCCTTTTACATTCTCATAACTCACTTGGCACCAGACTGTCTGTTTAAATAGGAAGGAACGGAGAATCTGGAAAACTGCAAAAAAATTAAACAGGCTTCGCACATACCTGGCTATGGATTTTTATAGTGTTAATTAAGAGGATGCCTAGGAGTTCCAAGGAGGAGAAAATATTTCCCATAATGTCTGAGAGTGGAAGTTAACAAGCCTGCTGGGATCTTTTTAGCCCCTGCAGAGCTAAGGCTTCAACATTATTAAATGGCTGTCGCATCTAAAGGATGGTGCAACATAACTCAACACACAACAGAAAGTGCAGGATGCTGAAGTGGGGGATGACTTTAGATTACACCACAGAGTAATTCAATTTCAGGACAGGTGTTTGCATGTGACTGAACAAGATACGACTGTGGAAAACAATAAAAATACCCAAAAGAAGAGAGAAGACAGACACAGCAGTATGGGCTCCCAAACAGCAAAAAAAGTGTCAAAGGAAACCACATGCTTCAAGACATTCCAGCTCAGTATGCTCATTCAAGTAGATGAGCTATCAAAAATACAGACACTACAGAAGCAGAGAAGTGCCTTCTCCGGATGGTGGTACTCCTCAGAAGACGTGGTGTCTGCCACCAGTTTTTAAGCACATAGTCGGTGATTCAGTAATTGTTAGCAACTGAGCCCAAGTCCTAGGGACTTTTTAACAGGTACATGAGTTACTTTCTTATTGCTCCTAACTCACTTGGGTACATCCAAAAAGCTAATCTTAAAGCCTTGCTCTCTGCAATCAGCTGCCATTTCCCATTGCAACAAGCAATCAAAAGGACTATGATATATTTGATGAGTCTTTAAAGTACATATTCTAGGTTTGCCTGCTTAGAATTATTTCACCAAGTCTAATCTTAAAATATGTGTGTGTTAAGAGCTCCAAAACTACCTGCTTTCTTTGTAACAATACAAATTTTTAGGATCTTTGGAAAGGATCTATTCTCGGTCATTGCCATGTATCAAACACATGACACAGCACACAGAACACAGTACAAACCTTTTGTTTAACTCTCAAGAGCACATTTATTTTAAAAACAAAAACACAGCACCAGGATGTTGGTTTCTGACCAAAAAAAACTTTCTATTCCTTTTCTTTCCTCGGTCCCAAGGGACTGCTTTCTGACATCCTAATTCATTCTCCAAGAGAGCAATGTCTTGCCTGACTTCAGTAAAGGTGTTAAGTGTGCACTTAGCAAACAGAATTGCATGGAAAGTGGGCCCAAAACTCAATAATATGAACATACGTGAACAGGCAGACAAAAATTGAGGCTGTTTCTTACTGTTAACCACTCCTAAATAGCGAGATATAACATGACATTCGCATATCTACCAGCTTAAAAGAGTGTCCCTGTATGAATGAGGCATGACGTGTATAGTCTACAACGCTTTGTACAAACACAGAATTGGAAAGATTTTCCAAACATCCTGTAGTTGGCATAGGACTCCAAGTCGTGATGGTTCTATGCATTTCTGAAATACCTAGTTCAAAGTGACCTAGATGACTTGGGGGGAGGGAAAGGTAAAGTAAAAAGATACTTATTGTGTTAATTACTGCTCAAAAAAAACCCAAATTGCCTTCATTCATCATCTTTCTCATGACACATGCAGCTTGCCCAGGCTAAACAATACACAGAGATTTCACTATGTCAGCTTAAAAAAACAGACTGACCCATCAGCCATGACACTGAAATCCAGAGTCTGACACAGAATCCTGACACCCCATACTAGTACTTCAAAAAACCTGCAAAGATCTATTCAGTGCAATCAAAATGCAGAACCACCACAACCTGTTAACCTGTCTTACCATACAGACAATTTCACTGGCAAACAATCATAGTTCAAAGATTTAAAGCAAGCAATTTCCAATGCATGTAGAAAGCAGTGTTTGTATGAAAGAGAATGTTAAGTCCTTGACTGGCCTACAATTTTGCAGAATTCCTTGAAATTCTGTTCAGTTCAGTACCAAATTCCACAACTAAGAGATTTCCTTAGGCAGAAGAGACTTCATTCTTGGCCCCCTTTAACAAACTATACTATATCAAGCAGCAGTTTATAATATAAAGTTGAATGGTAACGTCATGGGGTTTGGGTACTTTCTCTGCTTTGCAAGTATCACACAAAGAAAGGGAAGCGAGACCATACGAAACTGTAAACCAGACAACATCCAACTCCATTTTAGAAGAAATCACTTGCACTCAGTGACTTGCCAGAGCTGTAAGGAGACCAAAAGCTTGACTCCTCTGGGCTCTAAACATCTTCCTCCACCCCATGTTTCCCAGCAACCACAGAACGTTCCTGCCCTCAAGATGTGATCCCAACACATAAGGTCAATTAGCTTCAATGAGATTTCCGAGCAGCAGAGATCAGGCGCCAGTGAGCAAAGATCCTTGCAGCTGCTCTGGTCTCTGCTGGAGGTGGCAGCAAGAAGCCTTGTGTTGTCCTCAATGAACCTCCAGAGGTCAAAAGGAAAATTCATCATCCAATGTATGTTTATTCCAGACATGCAAAATCTGAATGAAAGTAATAAAAAACCCATTGCAAAACACTCAACAAAGGTCAGATCTTGCCCTGCCTCTCACTTCCCCTGCTCCCTTGTCCACACCATCACAGCAGGATTATGCACCGTGTTGGAAGCCCCAAGCAGGAGCACCACAGTCACCCAGCAAGGGCTCTCATATGGTGCTAGCAGCCAGTTCCAGTGCCAGGAACACTTCCTGCAGGCTTGGGCCTGGGAACAGAAAAACAAGAGCAACCTGGCACAGCACAAGAGGCACAAATGAGAAAGGAGAGAGTGGAAAAACAGCACTCAGGGCTGATCAGGGCTTTGCAGCCAATGCCAATGTGAATTGTGCTCAGGACAAACTGCAGTCCTTGCCCCAGCTGTAAATGCCCAGGAATAAGGACTGTTTTTTTGCTGTTCTGCACAGTGTTTAACACATGCACACAGGGAGACTTGGCCAGATGGAGGGCTACAAGGCTGTGGCAGGCAGGAGAGACAAACTGTCATACAGCAACGTTGCTGATGTTAAGTGATGAACAGCAACGCAGGTTACAAGGTGGTCTTTCTCTCCACCTTCCAGTTAGCCAGTTGGATCGTGTTAGACACCTGCTCCTTATCAGACTTTACAGTTCCCCCTCTCACTACTCAATTCCATCATGCCGTCACTTAAGTCGTGCATGTAATTTAAAGCTAGATAGACGGCAGGGAAATTGCTTCCTCTGAGGCCCCTACTAATTGACCCCTATCCACAGAGCTCAGCAGTCTTCCCTTAACAGCGCTCACACGCGCTACCGCAACACGAAGTGCAAGTTCGGAGGTTGCCAGCGCAGCCTCTCTCCCCTGTGGCAATGCCATATGGTGTTAAGATTTTCAGGATCAGACGCCGTTCCTGCTGAAATCAATCATCACAACCTATCCCTGGAGAAGGCCATCTCAAACTCCCTCTGGCTTGAAATGCAATTCAGCGAGGTGCCTCGGATTTGGAGGCTGGTATTGACTATATCAGGTTGGTATGCAAACATTCACTTTAATAGCGCACGTACCAATTAGCTGGGCTGTTACAAAGAAAGCAAGTGGCACCGGCTATGATGACAGCATGCCTAAACAGCTGATATTTCACATTTGGGCACAACCCTTCAGCCCTCGCCAATGCAAGTCAGCCTCTCTGCCTGAATTTGTTGCCATGCTAATGAAAATGAGGAGCAGGGCAAATGAGACCCATACACAGAATGGAGGTGGTTCACCTCAAAGAGAGTGGGATGTAAACTATCGTCAGGCTCCTAATCTTCATAACCTGCAGCAGAAGTTACAGACACGCATACCAATCAGAGCAAAATAAGTAGTCTCTATGGGTAAATAAAGATAATGCTTCTTTAAACCGACTGTAAATCTGAATGAACACAGAATATACATACACAAGTAGGCAGCGTGCAACGTGACGTCAATCTTATTTTTATAGATTTATTATTGCTGTACATAAAATTTCCTAGTAATAATAACATTCTATTAAAAATACTAGAGCATTGGGACACTTTTAATGTGAAAATAGTACAAGAAAAGTAGGAAAAAATAATTCAAGTGTTTTTCTTAAAAAAATGCTGAGTGAGAAGCATTCCAGTAAAAATGTGAGGGTCAGGGACTAGAAGCATTCACGTGAATCTGTCTTAACTTCATGTACTAACTTTGAGAGTTGTACCCTATGCCTTCATTGCACCAGTAGCAGAGACTTAAAGGAAAAAAGAGAGAAATGGTTTCTGTGGGGTCAGCCAGTTTACTGTTTATTGGTATTATTCTCAGTTTTCATTTATTCTGTTTAGAAATGTGGTTCCATCCCATGCCTTAAATCACTCCTGCAACTTGCACCCACTGTCGAGCACAATTCACAAATCTTACAAGTGTGTAAGTGGTATGTGAGCCCCTCAATCCTTGATGCATTTCCATGGGACCATGCTACTGACGTGCCAGGGGATTACTCAGGTAGAGTGGGGGCTTTCCCAGGAGCGCAGGCCAGATGAGTCACTCCAGCTGCTCACTGCGCAGGGAGGCTGCCCTTGCCTGCCCCTCAACACCAACACTGCTGTTGCAGTGCCCTCATGTAGGCCCTGTCACTCTCTGACACCCTTCCAGCTGGTGGCCATACAGCCAGAGCATCGCTGCTGCACTTGTGCTGTAGGCAGTCCTGCTGTCACTCTTTATTAGCTAATTTAAATTTTTTAAGAAGAAGAAGACATAAGGAAAGCAACCACAGAAGAAAGTTATTCTTCCTCTCCTACTGGGAAACCACATTTCTGCAAAGAAATCAGCCACATCCCGTGACAAAACTTTGTGATGGGCCACAACCTGCAGAGACATGGTGCCTTCCTGACATCTCCACAGCTGGACAGGGAAACCTGTTTCCTTGGAGTCACAGGACAGCAGCAGAGGAGCTTTTGTGTTTATGTATCTGATGGAGCACAAACAGGAGAGAGTGGGAGAGAGAGAGAATGAAGAAAAGAAGGGAAGGCAGGTGGTTATGAGAGCACACAAGTGGCTAATTAAACCGCGGGTTTTACCAGTCACAGTGGTTAAACAATTTTAATGGGCGGCATTCTCATAACACGCCTGAAAAGTTTTTACACTGTGGAACACCTTTGCCAGGGGTGAGGAAGTTCTGGAAATGTGCTCAGATGCACACAAACCCATAGGAAGATCTGATAACATACAAATTTGTTCCAGAGATAGCTCACTTTCTGCACAAATCGATAAGCCATCAGAACCTATAATTTATCACAAACATTAAATCCCAGCAGCATCCTGGTTTGCAAGCCTAATGAGGGAACCTGGCACACAAAGGCACCCCCAGTCCTGGGTGGTGCGGGGCGGATTCTCCATGCCTCTGGCTCAAAGAAGTCTCTTTTAGGCTGTACTCAGCATTATAATCCATCATTAACAGACTGGGGAATTAAGTATCTTTGTTGCAAACTTGCTACAAACCCAGCAAAGGCATATTATTGAGGAAAACAAGAGCTGAAAACCAAATGTAGTTTCTATGCCCTGGGAAGTCCATCCTGGTTTTTGCATTAACGATGTTGGGTCACCATACATTCGCAAAAAAGGAGCTAAAAGGAGGGAGATCTATGAATCAAACTTTCAGCAAGGACAGCTCACTCTTGCAAGAAGGAATTAATTAGTTGTTTTGATGAGGCTGGTTAAGAAAGAGTTAATAGTATCAGCCAAATGTCAGTTAAACCCCCAAATGTTGCTTTTGTCCCATGGCAGTGTCAATATCAACACCATTATCTCCATTTGTTTAGCACAGAATAAATTAATTGGCTCTTGGTGTGGCTTTTTCCCTGGAATCCCTCATCCCACTTCTTCTTGGAGAGAACTCCTGCAAGCAGTGAGCAAGGGAATTAACTGCTCTGCAAACATGCACAGGCATACACACACACACACATAGAGGGAAGTTGCAATTTCTCAGTTGCTAATTTCTGTGACTACAAATCTTGGTGTTACGCAGCATACCCTACTCCTCTGTACTAAATCCATCATCCTTGACACCTTCAGATGCATCGGATATGTGCATCTAACCAGCAACACTATAATTTTAATAATGACAAGGGATTAAGTATGATTACTAGTCTTTTCTCTTGCTTGTTTCCTCCCCCTAACGATACCATCCAATTGCCGTTTTCCTCACGGTTGTGTATTTTGGTTCCCATTGTCTGTCGTACCCAATAAATTAATCGAAATGTCTCCGACATGGGATTTGTCTGTCTCTCCTACGTCTAGCAACCCTGAAAACCTGTTGTTAACAGCTTTGGGGAACACAATACATTGTCAGTTCCGAGGACACGGCGTAAAAATAACCGTACATACACTTCAGTCAGGAATCAGTTCAGTCATACCTGTGCTATTCTTCCATTGTGTTTAATACACCACGAACGGGTTATTTCGTGAAAGACATTGCCAAAGAGATCACTTGGGCACATTTCACCGACTACCGGGATCTAGGGCAGGTTGTCTGCCTGGGACACACTGCTACCAGCCAACCTGGAGATGAACTCGCCATTGCTTTCCCCTGAACTTCTGAGAGCGAGAGCCTGGTGTTCAGCTAAAACTTTCCCTTTCCCACCTCCCCGTCCCTACAAACCGCCCTGAATCATCATGATTGCCACTAATTGAAAAAAAAAATAAAAAAAAAAGGAGAGAAAAAAGAAAAAGGAACCAGAGAGAGCCAGCAGTCTTATGGAAACGGCACGGCAGGTAAACCAGGTCAGCATCGTCCCGTTACGGCCAGGAGCTGGCGGGGCGGGGGCCGGCACCCCCGGCCGTCCCTCCTCGGCCCGGGGCCGGGGCCGGGGCCGGGGGCCGGGGCGGCTCCGCGGGACGCCGCGGGGGG
>WBMV01003598.1:2149991-2294418 GCA_013396655.1 Campylorhamphus procurvoides | reverse complement strand
GGGCGGGGAAGCGCCGGGAAAGTTTGTGCCCCGGGAAGTTTGCGGAGGGCAGCGGGGGTCTCCCCGTCCGGCCCGGTCCGGCAGGCTGGAGCGGGAGGCCGGTGCCCCGGTCAGCATGTCATGTCTCAGGAGCGTGTCTCTAATGACTGCCACCCGCCACGCACGCTATTAATTTATTTTTCTTCCGGACGTGTGAGGTGCTGCAGGTTTCAGGCATATTTAAGCGAAATGGAGCCAGCTGAACAGCAGATGTTACACAAGTGTCTCGGCGCTCACTGGAAGCGCTTTTCCCACACTCGCCCTTCCTTTGCCTGTGCCAAAGCCCAGAAGGAGTGTGGCACCTGTCCGGGCAGGTCACGCATACCCCGCACCTGAACTGCCAACGTTAAAACGCTTCTCTCAACAAGCCACTGAAGTACAGATATTGCATGCAAACACACAGCAGTTCCTTAAAGAATTTCAGCGAACTATTAAAGGAAACCCAGCCAAGCCCCTCTGCTTTCCCCAGAGTTCCTGCAAGCACAAAAAGGGGCCTATATTCACTGAATAAATTATGCACCGCAAGTTCTTAATCCAGTTTCTCTTGGTACCTCCAGAGTGAGCGATGGCACTTCACAGAGCCACTGCTGTAGCCCGGTGCTGCCAGTGTGGGCACTAAGCAGTTAAGAAATGGATGTTTCTGCCAGGAAAGTCATTTTAGCCATTTGTAAATTACAGAAGAAGAAGGGAAAATCGTATCGTTTCAGTGGCTTTATATGTAAGTAAGTGAAGGATTTATGTGCAGACTGAAGTTTTATTTCCTTCTGCTCCAATCTGAATTCAAGCTCGGGGTGCTCAACACTAGGGAATGACCCGAGGGAAAGTGCTGCAGGAACCTTTCCTGGCAGGAGCAGCAAGACGAGGTGGATTTGAGCACAGTGGGGTTTGGCAAGGACCAGCAGCCTTGCGGTTCGTGCTCCAACAAGTGAGACTGAGTGGTGGTACAGGAGAGGGATAGTTACGGTCAGTCAGGTAGGCTGCAGATGTGCAAGAAGTCGCGCTCCTGGCATTTACGTTATGGATTGGTACACTTCATTTGGATCCAGTACAGTTTATCAAACTAATTAGCTGCTTCTAACCCACACAACGTGCATTTTGAAATACCCCCAACCATGGATTTACATAATGAAGTGTAACCTCCCGACTAGCTAGCGTCATCCTTTATGACAGGTCTGCTGCCTTTTTCAAAGTCTTTTCTGTTTTGATACATTTTAACACAAACTTTTGGCGAGGGGAGGGGGAATACAAATGAGGGGAAACAGTGTTTCAGTAATGTCACAAAGTGACAAAAAACAAGAGCTTTTTCTGTTGAGGTTCATTCCCTACCACTTTTCTCCCAAATTAGTTGTCAAAAGCCATATGCAATACTCCAAACACTGAGGACGTTTTTCAAACACAGACTTCTCCTGAACTCCAAACTTCCTTTAATCACAACCTGTGTCTCACTTAAGCAATCCTTTCCGAGTTAATTTATTACTCTTGAAGGAGTTACATTTTTAATAAGCTAAAAGAGGAATAGGGGAAAACTCCGATAATCTTTTCTCATGCATAAGGAAGACCATTTCATGTATTTTTTAATTGTCATGTGAATTAAATTGCAGTGCTATATATAGCCTTTCTGCTCCAGCCTAGAAACTTGTACACTTTTTTGGTATTGAGGAAGAAGTGTGGAATCCAATTGAGATGGATTTTCTCTGACATCTTTTTGCTTAGTAGAGTTTGGGGGTTTTTGGTTGGTTGGGGGGCCTGGGTTGGTTGTTGGGGGGGTGGTATTTGTTTGTGTGTGTGTGTTTGTTTGTTGTTTTCAGGTACAATTCTGTTTTATCATTCATTCTGCCCTAAGCCTGGGAGCCGAGGATGACTGTAGTAGTGGAAAATGTACAGGTGTAGATTGGTGAGGCAGCCAACCTTACAACTACAATTGTCTCATGATGAGTCATAAGAAAACAATTCCATGTTGTCCTTTTCACCATAATCTCTCATTTGATGTGAGGGACAGAAAGTTAAAAATCACAGACTCTGTTTTTCATTCAGAAGCAATTCCTACTTCAATTTTAGCAGGAATTCTATATGTTGGGAACATGGGAGCTGCCCTCCTTTGAGGCTGTTCTGAAAGAAAGTTGCAAAAAAACCCCAAAACAACAACAAAAAAACCCACCTGAAATTCACTTTCAGTTCTTGCTCATTCTGTCACTGTCTCTAATGTGTATCTACAAACTGGCCACTGTAAACCTACCCTGATCCATCAAGTATTATAAGCACCAGAATTTAAAAAAGGAGGGAATGTCAGCCCTTGGGGTATGCAGAAGTTCGTTACAGACTGCTAGCTATTTTATTTTTTTTCTAATATTATTACTTCTTTTGTGTGTGTGTGCTGCTTTCCTTGGGCTCCTAAGGATACACTGTCAGGTCTAGACTCTAACTCTCTTCCCATGCTTAGGTTCCCTTCCACTGGGGTCAAGAGCTCTAAAATGTCCCTGGACTGCATGGCTGTGACTCTGACTCTTCTCTGGATGGTCCATGTGGCATATGCCCCAGCCAGACCAGCCTTGGGTCGTGGGCTTCTGCTACAGAAGAACTATAGATGGGGACTGGAAAAGCAGCTGCTGCTGCTCCCCTCACCTTCTCATTAGGAAATCTCCTGCCTTGCAGTAGAAGCAGTAGGTTTTAATTTATTTACCCTCAGCTCTGTCTGTGCCTCAGCCCTTGATGAAAATGGAAATGGTGGCTCAGCTGTTTTCCACCCTCAAGAAGAAACACATTTCTGGCACAGCCTTTCTTCTAGCACCAGTCTTGTGGTCACTCGAATGAATGGTCCTTCCCTTCCGAGACAGGGGTAAATTGAAGAAGAGATGCAATTTTTTTCTCAAAACTCCCAAACCAACCTCTTTCTTATTTGATTGGTGCAGGAAACACATGAAAACATATGGAAATGTCTTGTATACCATCCACAGCAATAAAAGCACACCTGCACCCCATTGCCTGGAATCCCTCATAACTCTTTGACATCCTTTGAGCTACAAATTATTTCAAGGATTCTCTGGGACCTGGGCTTCAATCTAACCTGAAAGCTGTCTGTTTGCACTGCTAGATACCGAACCCAGCCCCTCTGAGCTGCAGTTCATCTCTGTGACTTCCAGCAGTGCTAGGCACCCTCCTTCCTTCCTCTGCAGATGCTCACCTTTCTGCTGGCATGTATGTACCATTCCTCCTTCTCACAGTTGCAGCTGGACACCTCACATTCACGTCCTTCATACTTAGCCCTGCTTTCCATACATGCTGCCCATCCCAGCTCTCTGATGAAGGGGGTGCCTTGCTGCTTGCCAGCTACTGTGGAGTTCTTGCATCAGGAAAGGGAAAGGCCAGGCACAAACTAGTTTTTGTGTGCTGCAAGAAAAGACACCTGAGAACTGCTGAAAAGCACTCTCTGCCAGCAAAAATCAGGTTAAACTCATCCATTAGAATGACTTGCTTTCATCCAATATTAGTGAAAACTGCACTCTTCGCTTTTGTTTGAAAGGAAATGCAGCAATTACCCCCTACTACAGACACCTACAAATATTTACTAAAATAATGTAGCAGGGGGATTTTTTAAAAAGTTATCACAGCTTAAACATTCCCATTACTTTGAATCTGGTTTTATTCTGCGTCAGGTATAGCTGCTTTCCTGATGCTTCCTAGGCAGGATTCCAGATTGCTGATCTCCAATTATGTCAACTCCCAGAGGGCTCGATCCGTCACTGATGCAAGTCAACGTTGCATCTCTGCATTTGATAGGATGCTGCCAGAGGAGAAACAGCAGTGCCCAGGAAAAAGAAAGCCCATGGCAATCCTCATACTGTTGAGATCAGGATCCTGACGGATCACAGACGGAGTGCTCTGAAACCCAGGTTCAAAGAGCTGGCTACTAAAACCACATGGCTTTGTTTAGACCAGTTCAGTATCTCCAGGTGTCTCTCCTCTGTGACTGACAGCCTGCACCGTGGTGCCACAATTTCATTTCTTTATGTTTCTTAAAAGCTGTCCTTTATTGGAGGGTGGCTGGAGTGGCTTTTACCCTGTGAATGCTGTATGAATCTAAATGTCAAGCCAGAGATGTCATGCCAGCAGTTAACAAGGGGTTTAGAATAAACACTCCCTGGCCAGTACACAGTAAGCATGGGCTTGTTCACCTAATCAGCTTTTGGGTTCCTCAGTGCTAAGGCTGTATTCTGTTTTTGTCAAATGGCATTGCATCAACACTCCTCTGGGGCAGCTACTCAGACAGTGTATTTGTTCTTTCAGGGCTTGTATGCCCCAAAAAAACTGTGAGAAAGGTTTGAATCACTGCTGCTAGTTCAGGGTGGCTGACAGTTTTTCTTTCCTTTCAGGCCCTATTTTCAGATACTTCTCAATTTGTCAAGTTTCACCTCTTTAAACTAAAAGTTCCCTGTTTGAGAGCTATGCAGTCTCTAAAATCATTCAGCTGGTTTCCAGACTTCATTCTCAACTAACACATTTTCTCTTCTAAAATAATAACTATTTAAGAACTACTTTTCTAAGGAGCTGTAATGCCTTTGCACTTAGAAGCAAAAAGTTTGAAATCTGGTCATTGTGAACGTTCCTAGTTCAGCCCAATTGCACAAATTTCTGAGCTATAAAAAAGAAATATCAGTTCACACACAAAAATTGTTAGAAGTGCAAGAGGGTAAAATTCTCTGAAGTGTCTCTTTTTGGCTGATTTTTGAAAAATATTACTTCTGTAAACACATTTCCTGTACTGGAACTGCTAAGTGATCTGACGATAGCAAAAGGTCAGGATCAGCCATAGAACATTCAAATTTAGTGATCTCTTTTATCAAATTATCAAAGTAAGGATGATTCCAGTTCCAGAGTATGGAGACAGACTTGTTGATGCTTGAGAAGTAGATAGGTATCACAGAGAGAACCTGTAGAAATTTTGAAATGTGGCTGTGTGGAGTTGGGGAAACTGTGTGAAGGAAGAAAAGACTGATATTGAGAGGGGACCACAGACTACCTAAGGAAACAATTCTGTGGGGAGACTAGCATGCAATCAGGCACATATACCAAGCTGGTAGAGTAAGGATTGCGTGAATAAATTCAGCTTGGGCATCTTTTAGCTTTTCAGAACTTCAATCTCCAACCTTTGCAAAGATTCTGGAGGTTTCTATACCCTGGCTTGGCTGCCTTCTGAGTTTTGGTACTTGTCTTGGAAGTGACAGCTTTTGCTTTATCTCAGCATGTATGTTTTTGATGAGGTAGTTCCATTTTCACATTTAATAAATCGAGGAGAGTAAAGTCTTACTTAGAAAGCAGAGTTTTGTCAATTTAACACCATTTGCAGATGAATGACAGTCATCTCGTGCCAGATTTTCATATCACTGTGTTCAAACACCCCTGGTAGATAACACCAATGAGAAACTAAGCTCATACCACCAAGCTATGACTTTGGCCTTGGGATGCCCATCAAGCTATTCCAGGTTCTGTTGGTCTGGAAGAGAATCTGAAACCAAAACAGTAAGTACACGAAACTTTTTCACTACCTCATAAAACATCAAAAGAAACAAATAGTATCTGCTTTAGTTAATTTCTATAGAAAGAGAAATTTGAGTTTGATTTTTTTCTCTAGAGAAAAGTCTTTTCTCTGTAATTGTGATGTTGCATAGTTTTGTTTACCTTCTCATTGAAATAGCCAGAGATTCTGTTATCACCTCTGTTCTCTCACTCTGACAAAAGATGTGTTATTTTACTATCCAATTTTGTTAATGCTTTGCTCCCCTCATCTGTTGTCACATTTTCACTGTTAAGGCTCATCTGGAATAAGCTTATGTTTTTTAAATACTTGATTTCACACGCTACTACTATTTATGGTCAAGGCTTCATTGGGAAGAATGACAATCAATCATGACTCAAAGATGGTCTCAGTGCCAGAAGCACTTGTGTCCTTCTACAAGCCATCATTCTGACTCACAATAAGCACCAGCAGGCAGTGGATGGTCATTTCCCTTACTGTTCCCTGAGGTCATGTTAATCAGCCCTTGGCTTTACTGTCAGAAGGCATAAAAATGGAACTCCACATGCTGCACAGTGTAGGACTGATGGATGATCCCAGAGGAGTACTCCTGATCCTCTGTCGATGTCCCCAGAACTTGCGTCTTTCTTTTATTTCAGAGGTATCCACAGATGAATAGGGGTGCAGAGGTCAGCTGACTGCTCCACTCGCCAGGTGGTTTAAAAGATGCTGCAAGAAGCTGGATGATGATATCACAGTGTCTGTCATTAAGATGACCACAGCGAAGCACCTCCTTTGTAAGGCAGGACATTCAGCAGCAGTTATTGTCTCACAGAAAAGGTAATTGCTGTGGTTTAGATAATACCAGGTTTCATAGTTTTATCCCTGTTGCTCCAGTTATGAATGCTTTTTAATATTCACCTACTTACAGCTGTGGACACAGGTTCAAGAAAGAGGATGCTGGGAAAGGGAAATGATATCCCAGATGCCAATGCATGGCCAGAAGAATATACTACAATCCCAAGAATAGCAAAAAAATGTGCGCTACCAGACTTGGAAAGAACAAGAATGAACACAGTGAAGAGCAAACAAGAAAAAAGCTGGTAAGAATGGAAGAAATATGGATAAA
This sequence comes from Campylorhamphus procurvoides, assembly GCA_013396655.1. Taxonomy (NCBI): domain Eukaryota; kingdom Metazoa; phylum Chordata; class Aves; order Passeriformes; family Dendrocolaptidae; genus Campylorhamphus; species Campylorhamphus procurvoides. The sequence goes on along the minus strand of WBMV01003598.1, from coordinate 2,287,738 downwards.
CTGTATTGTGAGGATTTAAAAGGAAAATCAGGGCAGAACAAAACACAGAAGGTGCCACAAGGGACATGAGCAAACTTTCATGTTTCAACAAGATAGCTATCGTTTCCCACACGTGTGCAGTCCTGTCCAAATGTGCCGTCACACAAATATTTTAAGCTGTTCTCTCCTGCCAGCAAGAGAGTTGTTATCATGGCAGCCAGTGCTGTGCTGCTGAGATGAGCCCCCAGAGGAAGCCCTCTCTCCTCTCACTCACGCGCTGGCATGCCAGCCCCTTCCCTGCACACCTTCCTACGTGCTCTGAATGACGGTCACGTTTCAGTCAGTGCTTCAACCCTTGCTGGGTGTAACTTTAGCCCTCTTGAGCAGCGACATACCTGCTTTACACTGCATCTGCAGAACAGAAGAAACAAGGCCCTGAGCGCACGGATCTTGTTAAAACATGCTATAGGTAGACCAGAAGATATTATCAACCCATTGAACAAGGACCAATACACCTTCATTCTTGAAATCCTGTTTGTTATCCCTGCTCTGCTGAACCTGCTTGATTCCAAGTTGCAAAAGCATTACCATAAGTAGGATGACAGAAATGCCCATTGTTAGTTAATGTTATTATTTTATTACTCTTAGTTCTTAACAGCCCAAGACATTTTAGCTGATAATTGGGATCAAGTAACAGGGTTATTTCTTGTATACCTAGACTGTATGTAAAGATATACATATGTATGTATATATATAAAATCCCTGTGCAAAATACTTCAGGGTAGAGGTCACTCAGTATGTGGAGTTTTCCTTAACACTTCTCAAGCCCATTTAACATTCAGGTTTGCTGTTACACAAAGCAATAAACTGACCAAAAAAGGATTGGTTTTATAGATATAAAGTCAGCATTAAGACTTTAATCAACAATGCTGTCAAAGTACCTAGAAGAAATTAGTTTATCATGCATTTCAAAGATGGGTTTTGAGACTTCTAATGAAAGTTGATATAGCCATTATCTGATTACTGTAATGTACACTCAATCATTAATACAAAAGTCTTCTTTAATGATCTTCATTTTATGGCCACAGCCATCCTAGGAGGAAGCCAGGAGGTGGGAAGAGGAAAGTATTGCTTCTTGCTTTTGTTCATGCCAGTTCTAATAGGGCTGTGACACTGAAGAATGCTAATTCAAGACTGATGCATATTTTTTGGCCCTGATCACGAGATATGGGTTAGAATTACGAGAAATCAGCAGTATTTGATGTCCTGAGGGCAAAACAATACTATTCAAGATAAATATAGAGTCTTTGCCAGTCATGTCCAGTCCCAGGGATTGCCAGCTGCCCTACTGAGACATACAAATCGATGTTCCCCATCACAGCTGTGCTGAACCAAGCCGCGCTGTGAGTAAGAAGCTGTGCCCTGGCATCTGCATGGAAGTGATGATCCTGCTCCTCAGCAGCAAAACCATGGAGAAAGTAAAGAGGCGTAAGGGGTCTGGTAATTATTTCTCAAGTTTGTTACAGAAAACTGCACTCTGTTGTTATTTTGCTGATGGCTTCTGCTAATAATTTACCCTCCATTTTTAAAGAATAGATCCCCCCAAAATTTTTTTGGCATCTGGCTCAATCAAAATGGAAAAAGTCAAAATAAGAAAACTATCTTTTAAAAAGAGTGAAGACTGTATTCTCTGAATGTAGACTTTTTTAAATGACTTTGGATTTTGCAGATTGTAGTCATTATACAACCATTTATGAAAAAGTATTATTGTTGTCTCTGTCAGGAACAAAAGCCTTGAGAACGCTGTCTGTCACCTAGGATTGCCACAAAATAAATGTTCTCTCAATATTTTTGCAGATGTTTTCTGCAGGATCATTAGGGAACATGAACCCCACTATTATTGAAAATTAATATTATTTAATAGTGCTGCCTGTGAAAGGGTGTTGTTTTTACAGTTGTCAAAAACCTCAGACATTGATCATTTTGTTTAACGATACGTTATTTTCTTTTAGTACTTCCAGACATCCTGAAAGTGTTATGATTCTTTAAATGTCTGTGTTATTGTAAAAGTACTAATATGAGTGAATAGTCACCAAAAATAGGTATTGATTTTACATCTTTAAAATCATGATACTGAAAACACCAATTATATGTTTACCTCAGAAATATTAATGTCTTCATGTACCATCCAATTCATGCTGCAAGTTGTATTTTTTTGGAGAAAGTTCTTACTGCATATCATTTATGTCTCATGTAAACTTATACATAAAATGGTAGAACAGTCTCGTTCTGAATCAGAAGTTAAATGTATTCTTTGGAAATGCTTCTAAATATCTTTAATGTCTGGAACATTTTAGCCTTTCTTTTTGTTAAAGTCAGCCCCAGAATTAGCTTTTTGTTGCCCTCTGACTCTCTCACATCATTCCTTCTCCTGTCTGGAGAATCTCAGCTGCTAAAACCCACCACTGCCAAATCTGTGCAAACTGTGGACAAAAGAGAGTGTTCAATGAAACAGGAACACTCGAGCTTCCTGTTCATGCTATGCTGTGGCTGTAAAACAATGGAGTCACAGCAGCTCTGTAACTATGTAAAAGAAGAAATGGATCTTTAAGGAATGTGTGTGTTCACGCATTGACAGGGGTACTAAGCTCCCATGTTTTCCTGCCATATGAAATTCATCACTGTGTATAATTCTATCTACATTCCTGTGGTTCACTTCCTACTGCAGCCATGACAAATGTCCTTTTATATTTAGGGATTTTAGGGTTGTTCGTCTTTCATTTCTGTTGTTATCAAATCTGTACTTCAAATATCTGTCTGCATCCTTCTCATTCCAGTGTCATGCATGAGTCTACAAATAATATATGCACCTCATGCTTAAATACATCCATAGAAGCCTCCAGAACAGAGTTCATTGTTCTCTTTGGCTGGTGTTCCTCCTTGGCCACTGTACCCCACAGCAATCACTTCAGTTCACCTGACCTTCCTCTGCTTTTTGTCCCACTCAACAAACCCATTCATTTTTCCTTACAAAACACTGCAAGTTCCCAAATGATTTTTGCTTCCTAGGGTAGACTACAAAACAAATACACGCCTATACATATGTACATTTACATATGTACAGTGGCCATTTTCTTGCACAGTGGTCCTGGGGGAAACCAAATCTGAGCGGCAAATAATGTAATCTGCTGTAGGTATAGGTAGATAAGTCTAAATGCCATCTCAAGGATTCTTATCTATCTCTCTTGACTCAGGTTTATATGTTAGAAGGTAAAGACTGGTGAAATGAGTCCAACTCATAGTGCCAAAATCATCCTTTTGCAATAATGAGGCTCATGCTGTAAGATGTGCAGGAAAAAAAGAGCTTTCCAAAGGGCAATCTAAGACTGATCCAGAGAAGACCCAAAACTCAAATACTGATCAGATATATGGTAGACTTAATTTAAGAAGCAATATGATTATCAAGGGTGGAAAGCAATGAAAAGGGGGAGACTGGAGCAGATCTGGGCATTAGTCACATGTTCATAGCACATATGGGGTAGTTGAATCAAAGTAGTTTTGGTTACTACTAAGTCTGGTTTATGTATGAACTCTTAACTATAAATAAAATCAGCTCTCCTTAAATTACTAGTCAAGCTAGACACCTTTGGCAAGGTGTTTCCTTCAGACATGACAGTGAAAAGTTCGTTTTGAAGACAGACTTAAAAAGCAGATTCAGCTGGTATGGATTAGAGATCCTTATGGAATGAAAGAAAATTAATACTGTCACGGGAGGGAAAGGCAGACATGATTTCACTCACTGGTCTTCCTTCTGTCTAGTGGACACATCAGATCACTGTCTGTCACTGCAGAGGAGCTTCAGTTATAAGTGACATTGACCATATTAACCATTTCCAGGAATTTCTAGTATGTAAGTCTTAGTTTCTTCCTCCATCAAACACCTATGAACATTTCCCTATAATTAAATCTTGTGACCAAGATGAATAAATATGTTAAAGAGTAAGGTGTAATTATTGCAAGTACTCTAGTCCAGACTGTACCTCAGACCTTCAGGAAGTTTCACAACCCATTCACGTGTACAGTCATGGTGCATTCTCCACAGACCCTGACATGTTCCTCACTCACACCATTTAGGAGGGAGAAAGGGATTGAAAGAGGGAACATGCAGAAAAATACATTGGTCAGAGAAAGCGGACAGAAAAATACCCCAAAGAACTACTTTTTCTATTTTAACAGTTTCCTCTGGTTCAACTGAATTTTCTCTATTTGATGTTTATTTTCTCTGTAGTTTTCACAATTCATTAACATGTCATTCAACAAGGTAAGAGTTTCCCCTTGCTATGTTTCCACTTGTTAAATTAAAAAAAAAACAAACTACACTTTAAAGTTCACATTTACTGTTGTATTTATGAAAACTTTCTTCCCTCCAAGCAACTTCAATTTCTGGATGTTTCCTCCCTGTTTTATGTGATTCTAATTGATTATCCAGTTTGCCAATAACCTAATTAAAAAGACAAAAATCACAGTTATTCCAGAGTGAGAAGTTGTCCTAGAGCTTTAGATCACCCTGATTTGGGGTGTTGGAGAAGTCAATGATAAAATTAAAAAGTCCTGAAGTCTTCATAAACATCCCAAGGTTATTCCCCCCAGTCTTGTGCTTTTTTCCTTTTGTTGCCACTCCAAGGCCTGTACTTGCCTGTCCCATACCAAAGGGAAGCTTCTGCCATGCTCCCAGCAATCTCTGTCAGCTGAGCAAAGGATACCAAGGGTGGCTTTAATTTATTCTTTCCCTTTTATCTGGTGTAAAGGAGCAAAACTGTTGAAACTCTCACCTTTTCTCCCTTTGTTAAGGAAAATGTATTCAGATCTCTCAGAAGTCTACTACTGTACATGTGTTGTACTAGGGAAAGAGTGTTACCTCTTGCATTGCTGGAAAGTCCAAACACATTTAAGTCAAAGGCAACCAAATTTCCAACACCTCCTGCAGTCTCCATCTTGGAAGAGAAATTACCTTAAGAGGTGCTATTGAAGACTACCCAATAAGCAATTTCTGGAGATCATTTTTGTACACTGGGTATATCTTTTAAGAGGGTTTTTTAAATTGTTATGAAGAGCTTTAGAATACATGGGAATCTACATATACACATATGTCTCTAATACCACTTAATTCCTCCAGTGCTTTTTACTCAAAAGGATTTATCTTGTAGGCTGTGAAATAGACCTAGTGAGCAGGGAAGCCTGCTGGCTCGATAATGGTGATAAAAGTTAGATATCATTATGCTTCTATTTCATTAGGAATCTATCTGTCTCCTGGTTGTGGCTGGTTATGACCCAGGAAAAAGTGGATATATGGCTTGATACAGCCTAGAAAACATAAGGTATATATTAATGATCACATGCTGTTTCTCTCAAAAGGACATTTCTCTCAGTTCTAGCTCTACATTGTTTGACTTGGCAGTAGTAGGAAAGGGAATAGATGATCCAGTTGCTATAATCTGTAAAAAGCATCAACAATTTTAACCTCCATTTTCCCTTCTGTCATACTCTCTTCTCAGTTGAAGCTTTTTGTTTGATGTTTTCCTCCACTCTAACCATCCTCTAAAACACTTGAGATGAAGTCAGGTAGGTAAGTAGAATATCATCTGTGTACACTCTAACACCATTAGCATACATCAGTGAAGGGAATGGGTTACTTCCCCATTCAACCTAAACTCATTTTTGTCCTCAAGTGCCACATACATATGGCACACTAAGGGCAAAGAGGATCTAATGACATTAATTGCATGGTTTGGGGTACCATTTAGACTAGCCATAGCAGATAATTAGACAGAGAGGTTTTGGTTTAGATGATGGTGTGTTGGTAGGAAAGTACAGTACATCAGCTGTTCTAACTTAGCCTCCCCACTGTGATTTTGGTGACAGAGGTGTGACAACTGCAGTGTTTTACCTCAAGTTCTTGCTTGAGAACCATACCTTAATAAGACATAAAATCTTTCCCTGCAAAGCCTTGCTACTTTTTCCATATACAGAAGCTATATTAATGTTCAGTCATATTGTTCAAGAAGAAAACAATACATCTAGCTAATCCCACATACTCACTTTCCATTATACCTTGCTTCCCATTTATTATAAATTTCTCTCCCTCTGCAATAAATTGATCCCTTTTTTCTTTTCAGTTTTCCTGATTCCAAACCTCTCACTAAGCTTGATTTGCTGCTTCTGTTGGGCCACCTAAACTATGCCATGTGTATTATACCTCAGGGTAGATCATTAATTCCTACCTCTTTGATTTAGCTGCACTCTCAGTCAGATTCCTGCATCATTTTATCTCCCTCGATTTTTTTCTGCCAGTTTGAAACTCAGCTTTGGTTCTGCCTCCTTAAACATTAGAAGAAAGTACATTTCTTTTTTCTTTTGACCTCATTTTCTCACCTGACAACACTCGGCTTTTTTACTGATGTCTCCCCAAATCATGTTTTTTCCATTTAGTACTAAGGTTAGCATTTCTGTGTTTCAGCAAAAGCAGCTATTTGCGTTCCTATGATGTTCAGAGTCATCCTATGTGTCTGCCTGTGCAATTCTGAGTTCAGTGCCAAAACAATTTGGGAATTTGTATTAAAGCTAGAAAGCCTTTCTACTATCTTGATAGCTTAGCTGTATTTGCTGTCACAGTATTAATACGAGCCAGTTGGTTCTGCATTCCTCAGTACATTTCTGTGTACTCTCTTGTGCTCTGGATCACAGTTGGCCACTGGTTTCTAATCAAACATGTTCATGTGCAATGATACATTCATCAAATAGCTGGTAACACTTCTGTTACTACGCAAAAATTCAGGCTAAGCTTTCTAAGTAACTTTCAGCCTAAACCTACAGTTAAACCATTTTCATATTTAATTCAATATTCATTTCCTTCACATTTTACTCACTTAGTCCGAGTTCACCTTCGTACTCTCCTCAGAGTCATGTCCAATACTGCACAACATTAGCAATCCTTTCAGCAAAGTTAGGGTAATGTATCTTTCTTTTATCAAATACTGCCACCAAAGCTTAATTGTTAATGCTCTTCAGCTTAGATGGTCCACAATTGCTTGTCTCAGTAGTTTTAGCTCAGTATAATACTCAACAAACCACCACATCCACTGCAGATTCATCAAAAAAAAGCATCTGATTTAACAAAAGCAGAAGCTGGCTTGGCAACCCTGGAGATCAAAGTACACTAATGTATTTACAGGAGCTGAACATGAAAATGTACAATCTTCAACCATATTTAACTGTGTAATATGTATCACTGTCTATTCTGCAAGGCTGCTTTTACAGGTCAGTCCTTCAGTTCCAGTACCCATTTAGTCCCTTTGAGTCCAAAAAGCAGATCACATGCTAGCTACGGTAATGATTTAATTTCATTTTGTACATACCTATTCATCTTCAACCCTTATCCAGGCACCCAAACCACATCAAAATGTATCAATCTTCAGTTACTGCTAAATGGAGCCACCACAATACTGATCTCCATCTCCACAACCACCATCTGCTTTTTAAATTAATATATAGCTCAGAATAATTTTTCTCTAATAAAAAAAACATGACTGCATCTACCACATAGCAGGGATGACTTGGGAGTTCATTTTCACAGAAGCACTTTGAAACCTTCCTTACTATGCGGTATAGAGATTTGTGCCTAGGAAGATTTTGTTCTCCTTGAGGAGTTTGCCTTCTGAGTATGGCTTCAGTGCACAGACAAAACAGACTGTGCTAAGGGAGCAGAGGTGATAAATACAAACAGCAAATATCTCAACTTGCCATTTGGTCTAATGAAAGCCAAAGAGGAGCAGTTCAAAACCCTCATGACAGAGAATTTTTAGGGAGAGAGGTACAGGAAAATGAAATGCCATTTAGTTGTTTTGACTGAATGAGACAGTATTTGCTGAAACAGGCAATGGGCAGGTTATCATGAATGTTGATACCAGCACAGATCAGGAAGAAGTTACTAGGTTTTCGGCACATGTAGTGTGACAGGTGGAGTCACACCATGCTCTTGGCTGTAGGATACTTTTCCTATTTTACCTCCCTTTCTGTACCCAACACTTCTTCCTCAGCATGCTTGGTTGTGCTTTCATCATCAGCTCTCAACCTCAGCTGAACAGGCATCCTGGCTCATGGGAGAACATCCCCTGTATTATCTTGGGCTTTGCATTAGTGTAATGCACTAAGAGCTTTTATTTTATTTGTTTTGGCTGGAGAGTGGGTGTGGATTAACAGTGCATAATACTGATTTACTCCAAGTCTGTGATCTCCTGCTTTATACTCTAGCTATTGGTAGGAGTTTACCAAAAAGCCTTACACCCCCCGCAGCCAGGACTAGATTTTCAGATTTCTTCTCCCATATAAGCACCTAAATAAATGTCAAGATTTTCCCAGAGTTCTACATGTTCAGTGCTGTGTGGACTAGCACTATAAGATTGGCTTTTGAAAATTGAGTCCTGTGAAGTGGGGATTGTGCTCCTTACTATTTGTGATGCTTTTTAAAATGAGACTTAAAAATCATTCCTAGTATTTTCAGTCATTAGAGATCATAAAGAGCTATGTACCACATAAGTAATTACATCTCTGCCTGCCTCTCTCTCTCTGCAGCTCTCTGTAGATACTTCTTTCCTGCTCATCTGTGATGCAGAATCCCTAGATTTCATAAGTGCTTCACCAGAGCTAGCGGGGAAGACTGCATCCATAGTACAGTTGGCACAGATGCTTGAAGTGGTGGCTTCGTTTCCACAACTGATGCTTTACTTTGGGATCCATGCTAGTGAAGGATGCTGGGTTTGCATAAGTTATTATTTATGCCATTATGTCAGTTATATTGTTCAAATGGATTCAAATAAATTAGTCTTTCTAAGGCTTAAACCAATTCCTGAATTACTACATAAATTATTAAGTAGTCTGCATTCAAACTTTTTACAGTATTGCCTACTTTGTAGTTTGTAGGAAGAATTTCATAATGTAGGAATGCCACATTAATTTTATATTTAATAGTGATATTTCATTGCTTCCAAAACTTTTCACACTATCTCATTTCTTGTAGTCATTCCCATTTCTTGTAGCCATTCCCAGGTCATGTTTTTATCTGCCAGGATGACATATTCAAACAGCTTTAGCAAGACTTGTATGAAAAATAGGATGAGTAACACTTCCCAAATGTGAAAGAGATACAGCAGAGTGTTTTAGAGGCCAATTAATTACGGAATAATTCCTGCAAAGTCTGGCAGTAATTAATGAGTGAGTAACATGCAGTGTTTAGAAGTGAACAGCAGTTAGCAAACACTATGCATTGTTTTGTGACTGTAATACAAGAAACAGTCCTGTACCCATTTATTGATTATGGGTATTAACAGATTCCTCTAGCTAATGATGTGTCTTGTGCTTCTATCATTGAGTTCTAATCTAAATTGTGACTACATTAAACAAATAGCACTTTCTTTCTTGCACACATTCACATGAGAGGAAAACAAGTTTCCATAAGAATTTGCTTGGGTTGAGAAACCAGCTGTGGTTAATACAGAGGAAAGAGGGGCAGGACCACAGTGGCTCAGAGAAATAAGTTAAGCACATGAGGAGCAATGCATGATATAACTGGAGGGTTCAAGTGACTTTCCTCTTACCTATTCCCTGGGGGTACGCAGGACTGCACCCTTTTTGTGTAGTCTTCAAGCTTTGTGAAGCAGCTTCTACACAGACCTGAGAACAGAATGAGTGAGACCTGTTCCCTTAGCATATCGTGAGGAAGGTCTCCCTGGCCTCCGTACACCTCTCTGATCTGGCACTGAAGAAACCTCTGCAATTTGTGCACTGCCAACGAAACTTTCGGCTAGCTTGTTCGATCAACCCCACCAGCCAAAATCTACTGACACCACCACTCACCTGCAAGGCCTATTTTAGTAAATCTCCATCAGCTTCTTCTGGTTTTAGATTATCAGGGAAGACCTTCAGGGAAGGGACTGCTCCTTTCACTGTGTTTGTATAGCACCTAGGACAGGAGACAACCAGTATTAACTAGCAAGTCTATGAAATAATTCGTTACATCTTAAAGAAAAAAAAAAAGGTGGCAATGAAAAATAAAAAGAACAGAGACAAGACAACCAGAGCCCAACCAAATTTGGAGAACTGGACAAGGAAAAGTAGCATTTTGACTTTTAAATGGAAGAAAGCTTATGGTGTACATCATTAGCAACATACAGAAGAAACCTGAAGAACATTTTTATGTATAGTGTCACTATCCTTTAAAATTCAAGGTTGTTTTAGCATTGCCTTTGAAAGATCCCAAAGAGAATCAGCTGATTGAAATGCATTAAGACTGGTGGTTTTCCATTAACTACTTTCAATAGGAAGAAAAAGTAACAGAAAAAAAAAGGAAGTCTTTTGAGAGGAAGCTTACAACTTACCAATACAGGCTGGGGGGATGAACAGACTGAGAGCAGCCCTCCTGAGAAGAACTTGGGGGTGCTGCTGCATGAGAGGCTGGACATGACCCAGCAATGTGCACCTGCAGCCCAGAACACCAAATGTGTCCTGGGCTACATCAAAAGCAGCATCAAGGGAGGGGATTCTGCCCCTCTGTTTTAGTGAGAACCCGCCTGGAGTGCTGCATCCAGCTCTGGGATCCCCAACACAGGATGGACAAAGACCTGTTGGAAGAAGTCCAGAGGAGGGCCACCCAGATGATTAGAGGAATGGAGCACCTCTCTTACAGGGAAAGGCTGAGAGAATTGAGTTTGTTCAGTCTGAAGAAGAGAAGGCTTCAGGGAAGCCTCACTGCAGCCTTCCAGTACCTATAAGAACTAAGGAACCTGTAAGAAAGATGGAGAGAGACTGTTTAGAAGGGCACATAGTGATAGGGCAATGGGGAATTCTCAAACTGAGAGAGATTAGGTTTAAATTAGATAAGAGGAAGAAATTCTTTACTATGAGGATGGTGAGGCACTAGAATAGGTTGCCCAGAGAAGTTGTGGATGCCCCATCCCTGAAAGTGTTCGTGGCCAGGCTGGATGGGGCTCTGAGCAAGCTGGTCTACTGGAAGCTGTCCCTGCCCCATGGCATGGAACAAGAGGATGTCTAAGGTCCCATCCAACCCAAACTAATCTATAATTCTATGACTTACAATCCAGAGTATCTCTCCATCCACTGGAGAATGTTTAGGTGTGTTGAAACTGGAAAAAGTTGAATGCATCTATTTGGCATCTATTCACCCAACAAAGATATGCAGAGATCTGCAAATGTACTATATATTCTTAATGTTTACTTTTTTAAGCCTTAAAACTTAGAAATATCAAAAGGTCCCACAAAGCAACTTAAAGGCCATCTAGTTCCAAACCCCCAAAGCTGTGGAGTTGTAACTAGATGGTCTTTAAGGTTCCTTCCAATGCAAAACAGTCTATGGTTCTGTGAAAGCTGAAGTCAAATATGTATGTGCTTGTCACTCTGGATGGATATTTTTATGTAATCAAGACCAGACAAACGGACTTTTTAAGACACATGAATCAAGTGTTGTGTGCACACCATCCAAAGGAAACCATGTGATTCATGCAGTATTGTCAAAATATTTACAAGATGACAGCTAATGAATTTAAACTCCCACGCAAGTGCTTTTTTTTCTTAGTCATATTAACATTTGGCAGGAGGTGTCAATGTGAACCCAAAAGAAGGCTCATCTCTCCTCACAATTCCTTCTTGAACTGCAGAAGCATCAAATATGAATTATTGACAGGTTAACATTAATCTGTCACAAGGGCATTAAGAATTTATTGCTGATTTCTGCTTAAAAGAACAAAAAAAGAAAAAAAGCAAGCTACTGTTATAGATGCCTAAATTGCTTTTATTTAGCCAAAGAAGAAGTAAAAAGACAAATGCTGCATGTAACTAAGAAAACCGTGGGATTGAATTTCTTTTTCTTTTCTTTATTATGGGAAGGAGAGTGTTAAACTGCCATCCACTAAAAGCAGCGATTTTATGCTGAGGTCTCCAAGTCAGTGAATTTACATTTCGTAAGAACACCCTGAGGGGCTTTCAGCTACTTTGCTTAAAAGGTAGACAGATACATTTACAGCCGCGCATGCAGAGCTCCATGTGCGAACATGGCCACAGAGCTGCAGATTCGCTTTCTGGCACATGTGTGTTAGGGGCGACTTAGTTTTAAGCAGGTAATGCATCAGGACACTTTTATGGGTTGGCTGGGAATACAGATCAGTAAAGAATGTGACTGTAATTACCAGTAACGAGGGTATAAATTTCTGATCCCTGCTTTGTTGGCTGAATTTCGCTAGTGTTTCTAAGCATTTACATTTTACAATTGCCTTATTTATAGTCTGAAATTTGGTACACTATTTTTTCATGCATGTGAAATGCTTTTTATTGCACGTGGTAGGAAACTACCGCATTCACAAGCTCGCCTTTCATAAAAATATTACAACCAATTTAGTTTAAAATATTTTAATGATGTAATAATAGATTATTGAAGATTTTTAGTCAGAACACATGAATTCTATAGGTCTTCTTTTTCTTACTTCGAATAAATAAAATCCCTGTATCACATTCAAATTCATAGAATTACTACAAAGAAATCATTTGTAAATAAAAAAAAAAGTCCTATATTATTCCCCCAAATAAGGTTATATCTGTTCTGTGGAGTTCCAATAGGAAATCTGGTATATCAGTTCACCTGTAGCTTCAACCACCCAGCATGCAAGACTGCAGTTTTTCATTTCTATTCCAAAGCCATTCAAGCAGCTTGTCTGTGCAAATCATTCTGTCCACTTCTTCACATGGGTCAGGTTTTGGGCCCAGGCTGCCATTCACAGCAGGACATTTGGAAAAGTGCCTTTTTTTGATAGGTGAGCTTTCCAAGACCAGACACTTCGAAGCTCTGCACAGTGCTGGGTTTGGGCAACTAGACACGGAACAAAGATCTCCTACAAGGATTGTAATTGTGAACTAACACCTGAATATTATATGGCTCCCCTACACATGAAAAAGTATCTGAGGCAAAATTTGTCCTTATTCACTGTTTTTTCAGCACCCATTCTACTTGCATCACAGTCTGGGACTATGCTGCCCAGTCATAATACATTCCAAGGATGTGCCCTTCTGCAGTTAGAGCAGTGGTTGTCTTCAATAGTATAACACTAAGAATAGCTCAAGTTGACTGAAGTTAATGCTTTAGGGGGTCACCTTGCCTCACCAGTCAAGTCCTAAATCAAATTATCAAATTCATATGAATGTTTGGTGTTGACATGTCTTTTCTCCACAATGAATCAGGCCTTATTTCAGTTTTAGCTCTTAGTTTCAGTAGAGTTGCATCAGATTGATACGCATATTGGGAAAAGCAAAGGTTTTTTCTTCATATTTTTCTCTGAAAATAACTTCAATGGAAAAGTCTAAAGGTGAGTCTTTGATTCTGTTTTTAAGTGGTTTATCAGGAAGTTGTCAGTGATACCTGATTTTCTTGGAAATACTTCCTGTGAGATAGGCTGCAGCTGGACATGAAGGGATGAAGGAGAGGAAAAAGATGAGATCACGGCTTCTGTATGAGCTGTCCATGGAACAGTCTCTTACAGAAGCAGGACCCAAGCAGAGCCTGCTTTCCTCTTCCCACCTGCTTCAAAGAATAAAGAGCATGAAATGAGGCAAGGAGGAAGCAGACTACAGTCCTGCTTCCTTCTACTTTGATACATAATTGAGTGAGAATGCAAGAGGGTGTTATTGACGTGAAAATGTAGGTGAAAGCACAACTGTGCATTGTTCATGCTAACATTATTTTCATGAGCATACCACATAATTCAAACATAGCAGCAGCCAGAACCTGGCACTGACTTCAGTCCTCTCCTTCTTGTTTTCAGAGTGAAGCTAACTTTTGGCTTTTACTACAAACATCACAATAGCAGCTACTCCTCATGGAAGAACTTGCACCATCTTCAAACTGTGGAGAAGAGCATGTGAACACAAATGAAGATACTCCTCGGTAGGCAGGATTTTCCCCTCTGCTCATCCAAATATGGAAAACCTTCTCCCTGACTCCTAGTAAAGTCTGCGTATCAATAATGAGTGACTGGATCTAGCAGCAACTGGACTACAGCCTTTTCATTTTGGTTTTACCTGATAGACCACATACTTGAGAAGTAGTATCAGGCATATTAAAAAATCCGTTTCATGGCCAGGAGTGAAAGCCCAGTTTCAGAGCTGACTTTCATTTCAGTGTTGAATGAAAATGTTTTTAAAAGTGAAAAATTAAGAGGAACATTTGGATGTATCCATCACAGGAGTGCTAGTAACAAGGTGACCAACTTGCAAACAAACTTGCTTGTTTATAAGTGGAAAAGGTGAGCTTGAATTCATTGTTCTGCCTTTATCCCTACAGACACTTTGGCCTCTGTCCCCTCTAACCAGGATACCAGGATCTAACCAGTGGCCTGCACAGTAACTCTTTGGACTGGAGGATGAACCATTCACACAATGAAATACCTCTGACAAGGCTGAGAGAAAGTGGGAGAGGCAGGGAGAGAGGCAGACACGCACTACAAATCATCTCTGCACCCAGGCTGGACAGTATATGGGATCACCAGTGCCCCAGGTGGTCACACTGTTTTCCAGGTATTTTCTCTTCCCCACCCCCCCCTAAAAATTCCAATCTAGCCCTTAGAAATTTTCACTGATAAATTTTCATTGAAACCAACACACTTCTATGAAACATTTTGTATTTTTGTAAAATTCTGTATTTTGACAGAAAAATGTTTTCTACAATTTTTTGGGGGGTTTTCAAACAATTGTCATGACAAGCTCTAATGGAAGCTAGGGATGATTTTGACAATTCAGATAATAGAAACATCAGCTCAAAAGCAACATCAGATCTTAAAGCCCAGTTCTGGAAGCACCCATTGCTCATACTGGCACTGTGGTTGCCAAACTCGGTAGAACACCTCAGATCATTACTCAGCCATTCTTACCACAGGACAACAGGGAGTTTCTGTCAAACATACCACTGTTCTATGCCATTGTGCTACCTCTGCAAGTAAAAACCTCCTTCTCAAAATATTAGACACAAAATAAAATGTAAAATTGATAAAAAGAACAGAGAGCTAATGTTCCTGACCACATGGACCAGAGATACCACATCCTATTGATAATAGATTCCCATGGGACCAACAGCTCTGTTGCCCCAAAACTTAAGCCATAAGTCTGAGGATGTTTAGAAGGAACGACCTTTCATGCAGTAAAGAACTTTTCAATGTAACAGTAGAAAAAGAAATCTTTTGCTTTCCTCAAATCTCAGGACAGCAGCTTTTCATCCCATGTTCAATCAGGCTCAGCAGAAACATTTAAAAGGAGAGAAGAAAGGCTTTGTTTTTACATGGCCCTAAAGCTGCTTCTCTCCCTCCTCCTTCTCCTCCTTCCCTGTACTTCTGACAGAATTTTAGACTCCATAACATCAAGCAAACTTTATTAGACTTGGAATCACCATGATTTTATAGGCAGGTGTCTACATTTAGAAAAACTCATTGTGTGCAACTTTGTATATTTAAGTGGATGTGACCTTCTTGAAAAGGCAGATTTTTTTTCTTATGCTTGATTTCCATGTGGTTTACACCAGCAGAAGTGTGATCAAAGTGCAATTTGCAATATTCTGAGCTGTTCTTTAAAGGGGCAGAAACAGCTTCCCTGGATTTCAAGCTGACTTTTGATTAGCTTTTTTTGTGCAGGTATTCCAGGTGTTGCCATTAGTTAGACATTCTGATTCTTGCTTTCTAATTATATAGTACACAATTACTATCACCTTCCATTTCATTTTTGGCATGACATAATGTATTTGTAGATACATTTTGGGTACTCTGAGAACTAGAGCTCCAGCTAGGTATGATGCGACATAAATTGCGTGTTGCAAATTATATGTTCAGGTCTCAGGAGCACAGCTTCGTTCATCAGTCTCCCAGGGGGGCTGGGAAATGTAACAGCGACAGCCACTTACCTGCTCACTGAGGAAAGGCTCCTGAAGCAGCTGTCCCTCTTCTGCAACAAAAGAAGGCTGGAAAGATGCAGCTCACAATGTGATGCTTTGGCTGCTACTGGAGCAGGACACAGGTGACTCCTTGAGAATGCCCTTTAGCTGTGAAAAAGAGAAAAAGCCAACTCTTCCAACCTCTGTGTCAAGCTGAGCAGTAGAAGACAACCATGACCCTCACAAGGCTTTCTGGCTGCAGCGGTGGCAGGCTGGGGCAGGAACACAGGCAGACAGTGGTGTGGATACCTTGTCTAACTAGGATTCCAGTGTGAATCAGCCACACAGAGATTTCCCATGACATTCCTACATAACCATTCAAAGTACTCCCTTCCTCAGTAATCCTGACCAAACAAAATATGCTCAAATCTTAGGAAATTTTGCTTGCTATTTTGGCTTCTAAATAGTATTAGTTCTTGAGACAAAACACAGCTATTTCTTACACATACCCCTACTAACCTTCATGAAACCAAACTACTGAAGCTGTATGTCCTCCCATGTGGGAAAGGCACAGCAAGCACTGCACTAAAATACAATCATATAATACTTACACTTTAACATAAGCACCAATATTTAGTACCCTGTACACAATAAAAACACCTACATTGGTTGGCAGAAAGACATTTGATAGGCACACATTAAATTAAAGAAAAACACAGCAAAATTAAAATCAACTGAAATGAGAATTTCTGTATTTCTTTTTCAGAATAAGTTGGAATCCATTCATGTCCTGAGATAGACCAACATACTTAAATTTCTAATGCTGTATACTGATATTTCCACTACAGAACATGACAAAAAGCATCAGAATTTTTTTCTCTTGAGTGACATGTTTTATATGATTTATGTTTTTATTGACTGAAAAACTTTAACTGGGAAAACAACTGTGTACAGTAGTACACCTTATTTCTATTTTGAACTGAAATTGGAACAATTTTAAATTGAGAAAGACTTGACTAGAGCTGAGAGTGTCTTGTGCACAAAGAATCAGAGAAATATTTCTGGGTTTCCCTCCCTTCCTTTTTCAGTTCTAGATAACTCTAAGAGCGCACACATCCTAACAAAATGTTATAGATGTCTTTAGGACATACTGTGAGACTACTGTTCTACTGTTTACCAGGATTTAAAACATATGAAAGGACAGCTCTGCATAGGTGAATGTCTAGAGTCTGACTCTACAGTTTCCAAAATGTTGTTTATGGATGCTAGTTAAAAGTGACAGCCATTTTGGCTAGTTAAAAGTGAGACCCATTTTGTAAGAGCATGGACCACTCTGTTCATCTGTTCTGCTCAGCTTTGCTGCTGGCATTGCTCAGGTGTGTGGTGCTGGGTGTCCTAGCCAGAGCTGCAGAAGGGTTCTGCTCAAGCCTCACTGGCTTGTCTTGCCACTGGGGTTTGTTTTTTAGCCAGTGCCAAATGAGAGAGTACTGGTTCACTTTGGAGTCTCTTACCTGACAATTAAATACTTAAACAAAAGAGCTCACTTTCAGTCTAAGGTTGAGCTCAAACACAGATCTCTCTTTTTAAAACATTCTAACTGCAGGATCTTTTGGGATCAGGAGTGAAGTTGGGAAGTGAAAGAATAGGAGGATAAGAGGGCAAGATCCCTGGGCCACTCTATGCATACTGTCTTGATCTTCACCAAATCCAACTCACGCTCTCCTCTAAGTTAACCCCTGCATCTAAATGGTGGCTTAAGAAAAGCAGGCAGGAAAACAGCTGCTTAATCTTAGTCATGTTTCCAAAAGAGAATCTGGCCCATGTTGAAAAATGAAGCCTGGGATAAACCAGGTTGTAGCAGGGTGATATGGCTCCACACTGGAGATACACTAAAAGAAGTGGGTTGTGCACAGTTTGACAGGGAAGGAGGTGTGAAGCATAGCACGTATGAAGGAAAACATGTAAAAGACCATGGCAGTAATAGTGGGAAAGTTTAATTATCTAGACCTCAGAGTGGATTATGTTAAGCAGAGGAAGCAAAGCTGGTAGAGAACTGCCTTCTAATTTAATGTGTACATAAACCGACAAGGAAGGCAAGAATGCCAGATGAGGTATTAAGCAACACAGAGAATATGACTGAGACATTAAGGTACAAAAACAAAACAAGGTAGAAGGAGCAGTGACTGCTAAGCTAAAACAGCTTCTGCAGCAGCATTCTCCACTACAGCTACTAGGTGTATGTACCCTTCAAAACAGAGGGCAGAAGTACAAGCTACCGTGCTTACACATCCTTGCTGGAGCAATAGCTGGTACCACAAAACCCCTCACCTCCCTGCACAGCTCTGCTCCAGTGGAGGTACAGGTAGTGTGCCTTCTGCAGCCCACTGGCAAACCAGCATACAGGCCATCTTTCAAGCAGAGACCTCACAGATAAACTGGCCGTTTTACGTTACCTCTAACCTCCCTTGATCTGCTAAATAACCTGCAAAAGTGGGCAAGCAATGCCTCCAGGCTTAGGGGCCTGTCTCTCAAAGATGCTTTCTTGGTCACAGAGCTGTCAGGAGTCAACTCGGTTGCACACCAGAAACATCTCTCCCAAGGCAACTCCCTCCGTGCCCTCCCTGCCTACAGAGAGCAGGTCTCTGACGTGTAACATCTTCATGCATGAAAGGAAGAAGTTTATCAGAAGGCAACTTGAGCTTGTAGTGACAGTGGGATGGAGCACAACACAGTAAATCGAACACAGCTATGTAATCAAACACAAAAATGTACAGAGGTACCACAAAAAATCTAGCATAGACATACAGCTGTTAAAACCTTCTAGGAACAAAAGGGGATTTACTTCAGAATCAGGTCAGATATTTTTCTTCATGAGGAAATATAAGCTTTCTTCCAAAAGGTGTTCTGGCAAGTTTCAGGTTTCCATGTGATTGCCCTACAAAAGATTGCTTAGAGCGCTTAACACGGCCAGCATCGGCACTATGCCGTGCTAAAAAGCCTCAAGTAATTTATGAGCTATTTCATGTACAAGGCCAGATTCTGGTCTCATGCCACACGCTGTAAAACTAGAACCACTTCCACCTCAATATATCCAGATCCAGAGAAGTTTGCCACCCAGGCCCCCACCAGCAGTTTCAGTTTCCTCTATTGCACTGTTATTATATTACTTAGCAGGTCTGCCGATGATCCTGCTTTCAAAATGGAGCAATTATAAACACTGACAGGAAACGTTGGAATAGAAAATGCTTTTTAAAAAATGGCAAGGATGTGAAGAAACTCAATGGAGATCTTTTGTCTGATATATGAAAAGCAGATGACCAGGGATTGAATCAGTGGGGCCACGAAAGGGAATGAGTGAGAAGTCAGTGACAGATGAGACTGATGCTGCGCTGAGCCTGAATTAATATCCTTTGCCTGAGTATTTACAGAAGTTGAAGGTCACATCCCGGAAACAGGGATCCATTTTCATGAGGGGAAAAAATGAAATCTTAAAAGGCTTTATGATCCAATCTGGACAGGTAGTTAGTTAATTAGAACTATTAAAAGTTGACAGGACCTGAGACTTAGATTAACTGCATCTCTGAAGTTGGAAGGAAATAGCAAGGGAAATTGGCAAACCTGTAGTAATACTGCTTGATAGCTTCCTGAGAATGGTGTATCTGGAGATCCCTAGAAAGTAACTACTCCAGCTTTACATCTTAAAAATAGTAATATTTTAAAACTAAACAATTTTTTTTATTCTTTTTTTAAATCAAGGGGGGATTTAGGAATCCATTCACCAGTAATCCCAACTGCAGCCATGGAACGGATATTGGAAACATTACTATGTGATGGGTTTATGCAACATGTAGAACCAGCCAGCCCAGGGAAGGAAAGACAGCTGGATTCATGTCATGTCTGTCAAATGTGCTTTAAGTTCTCTCAATACATTTCTCAACAGAGAGTCAAAAGTGAAGTGACGGGCATAATTTATCCAGATGGAAGAGATTCATTTGGTGCTGCATCCGACACAGGGAGATTGATCTGTAGAATCAGTAAAGCACAGTACAGAAAAAGCACAATAGCAAATGGCTTCAAAATTGTCTGTGGGACAAGAAGCAAGGTGTCAGCAAAACAGCACGGTTCAGGGTGACTAGAGGGACAGGAACAAGGCAGTGCTCCCAAATTTCAACACCATACCCCCTTTTATTAAACTTTTATATAAATGGCCTGCAGGGGATATAATTTTTAAAGTGGAATTTTTTGCTGATAGCATGTTAAGTGTAAAATGGTGCACAGAGCAAGCAAATTTAAAATGATTTGAATAAATTAGGCTTATGGACAGATAAAGGGCACATCCAGTTCAGTGCAACAAAGTAAGACATAATGACTGCAAGGCACCAAATATAATCATAGGCAGGAAAAAGGAAAGAGAAGAAGGAATACTGTCCAGGGGAAAGGATATAAGGTAATTACTGATCAAATACTAAATGAATGCTTAGAATAACTGGGAAAAACAAAGACAGGCAAATTCTTCATGCTTAAAAAGACAAACAAATTATTCATACTATATGCTGAGTTGTCTCTCCAGTAAAGCTGAATTGAGACACTTTTTTCAGTACTCTAAAAATGCTGAGCTGAAAATCCAAGAGTTTTAAAGTAAAGAGCCGTATTGTCTCAATAAAGACACAACATGATAAGACTTATAAAATATACTGTTCCCTCCCCCCAGTAAACAAACATGCAAAATTACTTTCTTGCATTTTGAATGTTAATTTGGGGTCTATTTCTGTAAAAAAAACCCAAGCATAAATAAATTGAAAGGTAGTCATTACCGGTGAAAACAGCCTTTTTACTGCAAAGGTTATGACATTAACCCAGGGAAAAATTCATGAATATTCACAATCACCATTTGTCATTAAGAATCGTAAAATTAAATGTTGAGTAGGGCTTTAGAAAACTCCTCCAGCCTACTAAATTCCCTCTTCACTACTTGCTATTATGCTAGCATACATGCAAACTTTTTTTTTGAGTACTTTTAGAAATTAAGTTCCTGCAAGTTTTCCTTATCCATTTTTAAAAGGAAAAGAAAATGAAGGTAGGAATATAAAGGCATGTAGAAACCTGCTAAAAAAATTAACAACTAAAAATTCAGCTAGAAACTTCTTCAGGTGTAGCCAAAGAAAGGAATTCCCCCAAAGAAACACAAATATTAAAAGAGGACAAAGTTACTGGATTTGCTCCTAAATAACTCAGAAACTACTTGGTTTTCATATTTGCACCTGTCAGATTTGTTACAGCCACCAGGTGCTACGTAATGGTGTGTGCAAACACAGTGGAGAAATTTTTGCAAGGGAATAAAAGGACTGGAAGCCTGACTGAGGGGAAAAAAAAACTAAAACAAACTAGGAAGGAGATGTTTCTCAACCAAGAGAAGCCATAGGCAGGTAAAAGGACTGAATAAGAAGAGGAAATTAGGTGAGGTGCTTCAAATACAATCTCAATAGGCAAATGGCTTTTCCAATATTCTGCAACGCAAAGAAATGGCACAAGCATGGGAACACAAAACTGGGGGACTGCTTACTGAGTAAGAGCAAATTCTGCACAAGGCACCAGAGGGAAGTGATGAAAGACCACAGCAATAAATGAAGAGCCATGGTTAAAGCAGAAACCATATGCATTCAGTGAGCAAAGTGATCTCCCACGTGGAGCAAAAAGTCCATGTGTGGGTACAGGCACAGCAGAGACACACAATAACTTCTGAAACGTTTATGAAAGCTCAGCTATTTATCTACATATCCATTCACCCTCATACTATGAAAACCAATGTGCCAGTGGAGGCCCTGCTGTCAATCAATAAGGAGAATAGCTGTCCCCAGTGCTAAAACATCCCAGGCCATTTGCATGTTTACTGTGCTCAGTGATTAACCCACTGAGAGGGTGACAGGGCCAGGATAATCCACAGAAAGAGAACAGCTACGCTGCCAAAGAAATGGGGAAGGGTACCCAGGCATTCAGATGAAGGACGGGAAAAAGGGAATACATTCCCATCTGTCCCTATGTTTTAGAAATAAGGGAAAGCAAAAAGCAGGGAGTTTAAATCCTGGAAGACTGTGCCACATCATATGAGCTGAGACTTGCTGTCTGGGATCAGCCCCTCCAGGAGACAGAGCAGTCCAGGTTTGTCCAGCAGGGGCAAGTGGTAGTTCCCTGCTATGGTGCCCTGGAGAACAGCTGGAATTTGTGGAGTCTTCTCTCTGTGGGCTGCTCTCTAACCCCAGTCAATAAAGGCCATCCTGATGGTATAACATGTGTCCCCAGCTGTTGCACAGGCTCAGCACTCGGGAGTATTTTTGCAATGTTAGCTGTATGTTGCCTAGTCCCACCTCCACCATCCCCTGCTACAACCTCTGAATACCTGAACTGCCTTTGGGAGGCACGTTTCCAAAATGCCTGAAGAGCCCTCTTTCCCCAGAGAGAGAAAGCAGTGCAATCGGATGTCAAACTCTCACCCTACATCCACATATTGCTGATGATAGAGCTCACCTTTGGTAGCACTGTTGCATCCACACCTTCCCTCTAGCCTATTAATATATACAGGCACTTGTGCTCATTGGCATGGTGACTGTGCTTATGTCAGTCATGCTTCTTTGTATTCTCCCTGCTTAGCCACTTGCTGTTGTGCAGAGGATGTGTGCATCAGGCTCAACACCTGCTGGAAATCTCTGAGCACTCTCTGCCCTTCCACACTTCCCAAGCACTCTGTCCTCATATCAAGTATTTTGTATTCTTTTAACAATCTGATCCTAATTTTTATTATTTTCCCCACTCTTATTTTCTAGCTATCCAGCTTTTCTGGTATTTCTTTCTTTGTTACATTAGCTGTATGACTCAGGGTTTGTTGCATTCGAGGTGCAGCCATTCAGAGTCACACTGATGGACAAAAAAATTAAAAACCACTTAAAAAATCCCAGCTCCCCTTCCCTTTTCCCTACCTCCCCTCACTTCACAGAAAAAATAAAAAGCTAAAATGCTGCAAGAGCAAAAAGTGAAAGACAAGCAAACTGAAATTGCTGTCTGTCCTGTCTGACCTGTCAACACAATGAATCCTAAAAGCACTTCACACAACAGTAGCCAGGGGTCCTTGCTGCTGCCACATGGGCAATATTACCCTGCCCTCTCCAAGGTATGCCTTGATCCCTCTCATTGGGACCAGCATGCATTCAGTGGCACAAATAAGCCCAAATCCTCTTCCAAAACCTGATCCAGCTTCAAACCAAACCTGACTAAAACAGACAACTATTTCCAGCCATATCCAATCCTTTCTGTGGTACAGATCTAACTACAAATGTATTATCAGTCATAGATAACCAGAATTCAATATTTCAGTAGAAGAATTTTGGAAAAACCCTGATAGAACTTAAACGCTCTGCAGAGACAGCCCAGATTTTGGCAGTGTTTAAGCTGCGAAGGTTTCTGGGGTTCAGGGCAGGATGTTGGGTTACTTAGAGGAAGGGTCTAATTGAAAACCTAGCCCTTGTGGTGTAATGCAAATGTTTGATATGAAATAACATCAGGAAAACATTTGAAAAATGGGCTAGCTACAATAGGAACATGAAATAGATTTTAAACCCTTGCCCCATGTTTTGTCCCCTGAATTCTGTGCTCCTTTTTTCTCCTGCATTCATTTAAATGTCACAGTGCTGCTGGTATGGGTTTACACAGTATATATTATTATGATATTTAGTACTATTAATGTTTAAACATCTTATTAACTCTCAAAGAGAACTTGCTCCCGCCACCCCGCAGGACTCCTTTCTCACAACAAAAAGTAGAAGTGCCTTGCAGATATATCCATGCAAAGCTTCCCCCTAAACTGCCCTTCTGAATTGCCCAGAGAACAACATGGAGCCCTGAATCACAACACAGGGTTCAAAGCTTAACTTTCAGGAATTCACTTTGCACCGCTCCTCTCATCTTGAGGAGAGCTGCACCAGGCCACCCGCCACCATACATCATTTCCTTTTTTCTGAAAGATTTTTCTTTCCTCCACTCGCTTGCTGCATTATTTCCCAGAGGACTGCTCCTGGATTGACTGGGCTTTAATTGCTCAGCCCTGCCAGGCTCAGGGTGGAATTTCACCTTCGCTTCTCCCCCTCCCATGCCCTCCGGAGCTGCTGCAGCTCTTGGTGATTTCTGAGGAAGAGCGATTAGCAATTCGCTAAGTTTGTCCCTTTATTGCCTTCATGTGGATACACACGATGTAGGCCAGTTGATTTGCATTTATTCCTGCTATCCCCTCGATGAGTATAAAGAGCTATCTTCCTGAGATCTGTATTACCTCCCAATCTTCCTTTATTCTTAAAGAAGTTTAGCGGTGTTATGACTTAACTCCTCACTCCTTTCCTCCTCCTCATCAGTTATTAACGGACATACTCCTTGTAAGTGTTGGGCCTCTTGATGATGCATTTGTACAGTCAGTTCTCATTCCCCAGACCAGCTTTAACCAACTTTGCTACTTTCCCCCACCCTCACCCACACAGCTTTCCCCAGGCTGTACGCTCACTTTCTGCCTGCTTCTCTGTTGACAAAAGGGTGCCTTATGCCCTCATATATACAAGCCATCTTTCATGTGTCTACAACAGGTAGAAATTTGCTGCCACATGAATGTTTGTCACAGAGCCATCAGGAGAGCAGGTAAGGTGAACAAGGAGTACCTGCATTATCACAAGCTTTGATACCTTAACAGTATCCATCAGAAGTTGCCTGTATCCTTTGCTATTAGTCATTCCTCAGACTTCTCACAATGAGACTGAGCCGGAGGCAAAGGCTCTCAATGGCCAAAATGTGACATTGTGAAGAGGGGCTCAGCTACCTTGCTTCTGCCTCTTTCCGATCATCTTAGAGTAGCTCAGCACTGGCAAGGGGCCAAAAACCTGGCCCAGGTTTCCTTGCACTTCCCTGTTTCTGACTGGTTTCAGTTATCCCTCCTTACTGTTGCTCAGTGGGTATTCATTTTGCCTGTGCTCACCTGTCCACATGTTCTGGCCTGGATTCTTCTGCCTTACGACACACAGACTGCCCAGTCAGTCCCTTTTATTTTCCCAGTGCTACAGGCACAGCATCTCCAACACACGATCAAGTAGGTCCAAGTCAAAGGTACACCAGCAGTATTTTATGTTTTCACACGGTCCCAAACTATGTAGCCTGTAGTTGTAAGCACAACTCGAAACATAACTTCGGCAAGATTTCTTCAGAGGGGATTAGTTTCAGTGATTGTCTGCGAGTCCCTTTGCCAGTTCTTACATCTTTCTCTTAGTTTTCCTGGTTGCTTTACTCTCCCATAAAGGTATATTGTACCTGCAAAGTACATGGGAAAAACACAGGGATAAGCAACAAAAATAAGGGCACACAAAACACAGGTCTAACATGAGAAGACCAGAATATGGACTAACAACCTAGTTACTGAGTTTAATGAAGAGCTTATCAGCTTCCTGCTCTTTGTCCAAACCTGAAAGCTCCTTTATGAAAGGGGGAGGAGGCCAGACACACACTGCTCATCTCCAAGAGGTCTGTGCTTCAACGCCAGCCTTGCCCAGAGCACCCTCACTTCCTGAGGAGAACACAGGAGTCTTACAGTTGCACATGAGAACTTCAGGATTGCAGCTGGATAGCCAAAATCAGGTGTCATCATGTCAGGCTGCATCTGTTGCATATGTTCAGTGGAGCAGGGGGAATAGCCAGTGAAGATAAGGAGTAAACAGGAAAGAAAAGCATCTGCATGGAAGCAAAATTCAGCTGAAAGACCTTCAGAAGGCAAAAAATATAGGCTTTGGCTGCACAGCCTCTGCTGATGAGCTTGCACAAAAGGTCTCAGTGTGCAGCAGGTATTCCAGATCTGTCGTTGTGCAGATAATTAAAAACAATAATGAAAGAGCAGTTTTCTATGCCTGTGCTCTAGGCACAGCCACAGCCCCTGAGCTGCAGAAGCTGAGTGCAGCAGCAACATTTGCATTACTGCTAATCTGTAATTGGGATCCCACTTAGCTCTATGACTCTCTCTGACCATTTTCAGACCTTTACCATTCAAGTCAAGAGGCTTCTTCCTCTAGAAATTGTATTAAGATTTGAAAGCGTGTTTCCTAATTTGTTTCAACAGGCTGCAATGATTTCTGTTCATATCTATATACATGCATTGTTTTCCCAGCATGTAACTCAAAAATAAAAGAAGAATTATATCCATTTCATAGTTCCTTCTTATCCCATGTATATATTAATTAAAAAATGTTAATATTGTTACAACTGTTTCATCTAGCAACAGGAAGTAATGATGAGGTCTTGCTTTTTCCCTCACACACAGTAAGGATCAAATTCACATACAAATCTAAGTGAATCTGAAGTTTAAGTAAGCTACCACTTACTTTAATTTCTATCTTCTTACATCCTTCTGATTGCTGTGTTTCTGGCGACACGTCTCTTTCAGCCCCTCATCATGTAAATTATTCCATGTTAGACTACTTCAGAGTCAGTAAGACCAAGAGGATTAACTTCAGAGCTGATGTGTAAGAAGGTGTAAATTCTACACTGGGGTGTGAAAAGGGACAAGATTTTCCCTGCAGGCTTTGGCTGTCCTCCTCCTGGATTTACACAGAAAAGAATCCCAATCCCTTTATCACTGTCAGGAAGAGGCTGAGGAATCTAGAAGTACACAAAGATAACAGCTTCAATTTATTCATACTCGTCTCTTAGTTTGAGCCTGATATTAGTATCGCATAGACTTGTCCCTTCCAAATTTAAGGTTTTGCCAGGAAATGGTGAGAGAAGTTGTCTCCTAGGGTGATAATTCTAGAGTTAAACAAAAATCCCCGAAGGATATATAAGGATATATTACCTCCAGTATAACTTAGGATATCCTCAGATCTCTAAATGCAAGGTACATGAATGTCCAATGACACCTCACTTCATTTTATCCACTTAAATGGGGAGCTCAATGACCAGAGCTGCTAAAGCTTCCTCTGAGCCCTGTCTGTTGACAACACACCTGGAAGAAGAAAAATCAAACCATTTATTTAGGTGACTTCTTATAGATGGAGGTTTGTATTTTCAGTTTTGCAAGCCTGAATGTTTGCAGATGATATAAAAAGATGTGAAATAGATATCAACTAAAATCACCTCAACATTTAGATAGTCCCTGAAAGTAATGAAATGCCCCTGCCAAAATGATTGGGTTTTTTACTGGTGCAAATTCAGCCTGCAGATAACAGGCACAACTTCGGAGATGCCAGTGTAGCTAGCCCCGAGATAAATTTGGACCTGTAAATCCAGTCAGAACACAGAACTCCACAAATATCTCAGACTTTCTCCAGCCTTGCTGAAAAGACCATTCCCTCTGCTCCTACACTTTGCAAAGAACCAAAAGATGGATAGCAAGCCCTCAGCCTGCTGTCTCAAGTGAAAATTCTCACTGCAATATTTTTGAAATCCAGAAACTTCAACCATTTAATATGCTGGAACTTTTCCCTACTGGGCAACTGAAAATTATCACCACCTAATGATTATTCAGTGACATCTGCAAAATAAGTTTGATGTTTTTGGGCCAGTTTCTCTTGGACAGATGTCAGTATCATAAAGTATGCTATCGTTGGCAGTAATTGGTATCATTCTTGTCAAACAATCTGCGATATGGCAAAAAAACAAAAGTAGAACTTACATTAAATTTCCCTTTTGCCTATGCAAGTCTTTCTTCATGTCATAGACACTTTCTCTTACCCCAAATGTTCTGGTACCTTCGAAAAACAGAGGACTCACCAAGGAAAAAGCTCAGGCTCTTCAAGCAGCATTAAACGCAGCATTCTGTGTGTGGATCTCTGCAGAGAAGACACAGACATTAAATCTCATTCTAAACTGTGTTTACTCTCAGTAAATATTTCTTCTTGCAAAAAGCATTGCCATGGCATTGTGCAAAGCTGTGTAAACAGTTGTAATTTTGTCCTACTTCTTGATCCTTGCAGCTTGCGTCCAGGTTGCTGAATTGTTCAGTTGTCAAGGACAGGCTTAAAAATTTTATGCATCGGCATAGCATGTGATGTAAGCTCTCATGCACCTGACATCTCACACATGAATAAGTCAGACATGGCTTGTGATTCACTGCTGAATTTAAAGACAAATAAGAGTAGTTTTTCTATGAGGATACAACACAGGAGGCTCAAGTTTTGCAATTAGGAATTAAAAAAATATTTTAAAACGCAGATTTTGTTTTTAAAATCTAAGAATCACTGAAACACTGTAAATTTTTCTGTGAAAATATATGCACACTGGGTCCTTTGTCTGTCCTAGATGTGCTGTAATCTACTCCTGAGTGACTTAGTTTTTACTTGCCCCTATGCTAGTTATGGTGCTCCTTGTTCTTTCTGTGCTAGCCTCATATAATCCTCTTACGTCACACACTAAAGTGCTGTCACTGTGATGAACTTATGATTTCTCTTAGGATCTTCTATGTCTACAGTGAATATGGTACTGCAGGACAGGTTAGAAATTTATAAACACCAACATTTTAGACCTGTCACAGTCAAACAACACTTACTAGCTCCTGATGCATCCACAAGCAGTAGGCAGTGGCAGAGTAGTTAACAGCTGCAGAAAGTTATCAGTTTAATTTTGCCATGTAAGCAGAAGATCAAAACATGTAGAATAACTATCTACTGTCCAGAATTTCCTGGTTCATATTTGTCTACATCCCAAAGCTGCAGACAAAGAATGACCTCACTTTAGACCTGCAAGCAGCACCCTTTCCACTGCCTTCACAGAAGGCATTTACATTTAACTGTGAAAGTTTGCAAACTTAGGGCCTTAATTTGTGAGATCTTGATAATTTTTCAAAGACAGGCCTCAAATTTGCCCTTCCTAGCCTATTGGCTTCAGTGTGAATTATATATGAATTTCCAGGGGCAAGATAAGGGCCACGGCCATTTCTCTTTTCTTGGTTTCCAGTGATTTCTTTTCATTTATTCCACACCAGCAGTTACAAAAAGTGGTCTGGCGATTGGAATGCTGTTTTGGCAGCGAGCTATAGAAGGCCTGGGTTTGTTAATATGGATAGTCTTCAAAATAAACAGGTAAACTGAATGATACTGGAGGAAAATGATTATGAGGGGAAAAGAGGGATTTATGTCCGGCTCTGACAAACCGCTAATACCAGCTCTCTCAACCAACAACTGGTCCACAGCACTTTGTTCCAAGTTCTTTTTCCAGGGAGACATTTCAAGGCAAAACTCCCAGAGAGACAATTACTCTCCCAGAATAAGAGACACAAAAGATATTAGAAAAACTGAAGGCTGATGGAAAGCAAAGATTTTAAAGGGCAGCCAAATTCTTTCCTGTGGCAAACTGGGACATAGCTGTCATCTTGTGCCATTTTTTTCTTTTTTTTTCCCTTTTTTTTAAAATCTCCTAGGTTCCTAGTTTAATATCTTCTTTTAAAAAAAGGTTCTTTTGGTCTAATCAGCGAATATGAGGTAAAGACACATTCATGCCCTTCAAAAAAGGTAGTAACGCAAAGAGTTTCCAATTACCCTTTAATTAAAGTATTAATTAATTAACAAAGTGTATTTATGGAATAATTATATAATTTCACACACCATCGATCGTATTTTAAACAAATTCATTTAATTAAGTTGACATGTACACTGCATGCTCTCAGTAGAGTTATTCTGAGAAACCAGTGTATTTCTGCCTTTAAGGAGATTCAAACTGCACTGGGGAAGTTTACAATGGCCCACAGTGGTATTCAGCACAGAAATTAAGGCACTTCATACTTTTAAGTAAATTTAATACCACTGACTGTATCCCCAAAGGCTAAAGTCCCCTATCTGCATAAAAAGCACTGGGAAGGCAAGAGCAGCACGAGCTTTCTCACTACCAATATCCCTCATTCTGACCTGGAGGGGCTGACTTTAATAAACGGTTAATCATTATCCTCTTTGCCAAGCCTGTTAAGCAGCTTAAGAAGCTTGGCATTTCTGTGGTGGGACTCAGCTAAGGCTACCAAATCATTTCTCGCAGCCTGCTGAAAGCCATCACATGCAGATAGCACAGTGTGCTGGGGCAGCATTTAAGGAGAGCTCTCTGTGTGTTTGGCACATTTCCCCTCAGAGTCATCGGTTTTGCTCCGCCGCCTGCGCTCCCGTGGGCTTGTGACAGGCTGTGACCCCGACTGAGGGGATCACCGCCTTGGTTTTCCTTCCAGCATCTGCAGTCTGGTCTGTCTCTGTGCTAGGGCCTCCTCCATCCATCCTGACTGTTTCTTTAACTCAGGGTATTCGAAGATTCCTGTTTACAGTTTGGGTCTCTGATGCCCATTACAATCTGTTTCTGAAGGAAGGATTCCAAATTACCTGTGCAACTCCTAAGTATTAAATCTATGTGTTTCAAGTGTTCCCCTTTGTTTTGGCCTCTCATTGAAAACTAATGTCATAGTTGCAGTTTCATGCTCTCCGACTGCAGTATTCTTCATGTTTCTGCAGTGGCTTGGTAACAGTTTCTTACTCCCTCACTAATCTTAGCTTGCTGAACAAACCACATTAGTAAATCTACTTGCCTATTGCTTATAGTCCCTTTCAACTTCATAGAAAGGTGTTTTCTGAGCTGCTTTTAAGTATTTAGGGCTTTGCTGAGTACCTGTTCCCTGGGAGTCCTTAGCTGCTGTTCTGCAATGCTCTCTACTCACAAACTCTGTTCCCACTCCTCCCCACAAAGGACACCTCGCAGAGGCCTCTGTTGCTTGGTCAAGGACTACTCTGCACTTTGGAACCAGGCAGCAGCCAGTACTTTCCATCAGATTCCAAGATATAACCCTACAGTGACAACAGCCACATCTTGTTGCATGTATAGCACAAACCTCACGAAATTCATTAAGCAAGTTCAAATCTGTGTAGGCATGTTGCCTTTAACTGATATTAGTGAAGTAACAGGAATTTTACTCATAGGAATCTTGTCCCAGTAATGTCACTGAAATGGGCTATTCATGAATGTGTGTATCAGAAGCTGAATATGAGAAAAGACAATATAACGTCTGGATGTTTGCAGTCATCTATTTCAATCCTTTCTGTTTCCTTATGTCTTTAAAGTAATTTTTTAGGTCATCAGAATCTAAAAATTCAGCTGTCACTCTTTCACTCTTTTGTTCTTAATAAGAGTTTATCTATAATTTAATGAGAGTTGCAAAGAATTGAAGAAGGGAAGAAAAGGAGCCCTCAAACTCCCATAACCAGCC
Organism: Campylorhamphus procurvoides; assembly: GCA_013396655.1. Classification (NCBI taxonomy): domain Eukaryota; kingdom Metazoa; phylum Chordata; class Aves; order Passeriformes; family Dendrocolaptidae; genus Campylorhamphus; species Campylorhamphus procurvoides. Next base: position 2,256,533 of record WBMV01003598.1, on the reverse strand, counting down.
CCATTCACTTATCCCGCTTCCAATATCTCATGACATCACTAGTCAGAACGAGGGGACTGGCTGAAATTCTAAAGAGACTCTTAATGTTGCCTGGATTCTTTAGTTTCTGTTCAGTCATAGACAAATACAATAAAAACCTGCACTAAACATGGTATTTAACACTATAAGTGGTATAGAATTTGAGTTCAATTTTAGACTGCATGTCTGAAGAAAGCTAGACGAACACAGAAATAAATTATGAGACTAACAACACATATGAGAATATTATCAGTATAAAAGTGCTTCTCACAAATGGGCACCAATTTTTAAAACATTCATTAGAAACCAAGATGAAGCTGATTCACAACTAAAAACACCCAGGAAGATTCTACACTAGCAAGGCTTGCAAGAGCTCTACCAACTTCTCTTTCCGCTATCACAGATTCTCCTGTTTTTAAGAGTGAAAATCTGAGTTGGTAACAAACTTCTATAATAGCAGTAATCTGCACCTTCTGCCACCCAGGCAAGTCTGATTTCCAGATATTTACACCAGCAAAGCAGACAGACCAAGCCCCCTGCTCTACTTCTATTTCTTTCACACATGTAAAGTTGTGCTCTTAAATCCATGTTTAGATACCCAGGTAAGTGGCCTGACATTTAACTGTGGTAAGTGTCCAGCACTTTTTAATGAAATCACCACACTTTTTACTTTGTTAAAATTGATTTCTGTGCAAAGCTCTTCACACTGCCTCTTTGCAAAAGGCCTTTTCCATCTCTCCATGTAGATTTCTGAGCATTTAACCCAAAACCAAAAGCACCTTCCCAACTGAACAACTCTCAGTCCCTCACAAAGCAGAGCACATTTTCTTGTTCTCACAGCCACTCTTTCTCCCATCTCTCCCTTTTTTTCACAGGCTCTGCCTTCTGATTCCCAGCCAGCTCTTGGACTTTCCACGCAGGCTGGTTGAGACTGGCCCAGCTTTTCATCTTTAGTAACCCAGAATTGCAATTACCTTTTTTCCTTCACTCTATGTTTCAGCTCCTTTGACTTCAGCCTGGCCCTGGGAGGTTATTTCCCCTCTCCCAGTCTGTTCACTAGGTCCTCTCTCTCAGTTTTCTCTCTCTGTCTTCCCTGTAAGTCCTAAATCACACCTCTGTGTCCTCCTTGTTTCACCTCTTTCCCTCTCTCTCTTCCTCTCTCCAGTTACAACTGCCTGCAGGGTTTACGAGCAGGGATCTCTAGTGATGTCCTACAGGAATATGCCTTGGCACACTGTCTGGACTGTTCAAGCCCTACTGCACCCCTGAGTGCCACAAAAACCTCTACACAGAGAAGCAGAACAGAAAAGAAATGCTTTACAGCCACGTTCTTGTATGCTATTTTTTCCTCTCAGCATCTAAGGAAGATTTAGGGGGTAGGGGACAGGGAAGAGCCTCGATTTACAAACAACAATCCGGTGGGTAAATATTCTGCAGCTAAGGGAATATAAAAAGAGGATATTTAAGGAATAATAAGCTAGAGTCCCCTATGCTTATAACTGAGCTAGCAATTTCAAATCCTTCTGGTGTGTCACCCAGTTACCTCAGTACTAATAATATCATGACTGGAATCCACTTAGCCTTCTTTGAAATTAATTAGTATCATACAGCCCAGGCTGGGCTGGTGAGCTGAGTGCCTGCTGAGAGATGTTTCGAGTTAAGGCACTGATAGCATCAGGTCCCACACTGAGTCCACACATATGAGAGACCACAAAAATAAACAGCCTCAGCTACATTTTCTTTGTAGGTTGATTCTTGAAGAACACTGATGTTACCGTGATCAAAACTTGGAACAAATTTTTAATACTGGTTATACTTATGTAAGAGATAGGCACAGCTCCTCATTAGCTCCTGTGGTGCATATCCATTGCTGTACCCAGCTAGTGCAAGTGGAGATGGAGTACTTCACTGAGCTGGGTGGCCAAATCTAGTCCACAAGTGTGAACTGTGCCCAGGATCTTCCCTTCCTCCCTTGCAGCACCGATTCTTGATATGACAGAAATCAAGAGAGAAGGAGAACATCTTTTCTGATGCACCAAGATTTTTGCATTACTCCCAAAGAGGCCTCTGCTACTTATCACGGTAGATGCTTAACCCTCTCACAATCTCTTTTAACAATAATGTATCAGTAGTGGTCTCCCTTTAGAGTTTGAAAGCAAACAAACATCTATTTCTAAAGATTGAGACATATCACTTACTTTATGCAGCTTCACAAAGCAGACAAAAGCACCCAGCATCAAAGAGAAGCAGAGAACACCACAGGAAAATTTTGGCTCCCAAGTAAAAACTAGTTAGAAAACAGAAACACTATTTATTACCTCCCAAACTGAAATTTTGAAGTACGCTTTACATAGCACTAATTTGCTGTGAAGTACTTTGCATTGCACTGCAGAGACAGGCAGTACAGGAGTGTCACCTATAACTGAGTCCTTACCAAGCTACTGAAGCATCCAAGCCTTAATCACAGTCTTTGAAATCATTAAAGATTTGTATGGAGTGCAAAGAGGAGAGTTGTTTTGTCTTGAAAGTACCAATTCCCTTGCAACAGCCTAGAAACTACACCTCCTAGTCGCATACACTAATGTAGCAAAAATAACTTGCGTGTTTCCCTATGAAACTTGAGACCCAGCAAGTTCTGACTGTCACCAAGGGTGGCAGTTCCCGTCACTGAGCAGCTCTCCCACCTGCCTGCCTGCATCCACAGTAATTTAGCATCTATCATTACAATTGATTACCGAGATGAAGATACTAAATCTATTACTTTCTCTCATAATGAATTCAGCATATCTCAGGACAATGAACATTTAAACTGCTGATCATATAAATGGTGCAAAACAGTCTGTAACTCATTAACATAGGAAAAGAACAAAAAATATAGTCAAGTCTATGACTTTTTTATCAGTGACAACACAAGCCACTTGTAAAAAGCTCAGAAGAAAAAAAAAATCTATCTGTACACTTAAAGGATTTTATGCAAGGATTTTTTTCCTTAATAAGTTATGGCTAGTCAGAAAAAGAATGTGTCAAAACCTAGTATTTTAATTAAACAGTGTACATTTCTCACTGGTTTGTTTGCTTTTCTGCATATGGATTCCTCTAAGGTCCCTAAAGCTAGCAAACCTGAATGCTTTTAAAGATGTTCCCCTGCAATATGTAATTGAAATTCCTTAAAATATTTAGAGAGTTCTAGAAGGGAATGTGCTGCAGCAATAAATTACTGTAGTGTCATAGTAGCAACTCACAGAGAGGCCAGAGTAGTTTTTTAATTCCTATTCTTAGCCACTTATAATTTTGTCTATATGCTGAAATTTTTAACATTAACTCTGGTTTTGCCTTTGGAATGCCTTTTTTTTTCTCCCCTCCATTTCAAATTTTAGTTCAGCATCATAAGCCAGAAGCAGTTCTCTCCTAAAACTCCAAATCTGTCAGCCTAGGACTGAATGAAAAAGGTTAGGTTTGTCTTTTTAAAGGAATAGAAGACTGAAATATCTCCATTGGGTAAGAGTATTTCTGTACAGCTTGAATGCTTTTGCCTCAGCCTCTGAGCTTATCCATGCTGTGCCTTGATCTCACAAGGGACTCGCAGGTACCCACCTAACTGAGCATGGGGATCATCCTGTAGAGTCTACACAAGTTCAGAGCCAATCACTTCATAGGATACAAATTCCATTTACAAGATACTTAATTCATAAAGTAGGACCTGTAACATCCCTTCTCATTCTGCATTTCTCAGAATAAACCAGCACTCAAACATACAGAATTTATATCTTCACTATTATTTCCTAGGTTTATGATTGATGAGACAAATCTTAAACACACAGAGTGGAAATTAACTGCTCATCCTGCATTTTCATATCCTGAAACAGAAGATCACTTCCCTTTCCAGACAGCTTAAAAACTTAGTTATTTGAGTCCGTATTTTCAGATCTTTAGGTGCTCGGTTCCTGTGCAGCGGCTTAATGAGGTATTCAAATACAAGAAGCCTTCATATTACTTGAGAGGCCATTCTGTGCTGTCCCTATTTTGATTGTTTTTCAAGCTTTATCTTTCCTTTTGCTCCTTCTTTGCTTTTGTTTGCAGAACTTTCCAGGGCTTCCCAGGATGCCCCAGCATCATTTCCTATCTTCCCTGCAATCTTATTTTATACATTTTAAATAGTTATTGGGCAGATTGCTGCCCTTCCTAGAAGGCAATGCCCCAGCACCGATGTTGCAACAGGGTATTGAAGCAAAGCCACAGTCTCTATCTCGGGTGAACCAGTATCTATTTTGTAAAGAGATTCTCTGAATTCCCTGAATGTATACTCACAGCAGAGACTGCTGCTCTGCTATCCTTTACCTTCCATTTAGGAGGAGTGAAAATACAGGGTAGGAGTTAAATGGCTGAGCAGAAACAAATACATTATATTCTGTCAAATGTTTAATGACTTTAAAAAATAAAATAAAATAAAAACCTGCTATAAAGTAAATTTATATGTATGTATAGCTAAGAGTGCCTACAGAGTCTTTAGTATAGGCAGTAGCAGATGTTGGGCGGAGCATCACAAGGACCCGCACTCCCAGCGGGCGGGCCAGGTTGGTACTTTCTCTTTCTTCTTTCTCAGTAACCCCCTGGCATTTCTCAGCATACTTAACAGTGTCCATAACAACAACTGTTTCTTGAGGAAATTTTAATTACAACATTTTTTGGAACTGTTGGGTTTTTTTATTGTGACAAGACAAAGAAGATGGGAGGAAAAGATTCATTGAGAAACACACTTCAAACAGGGCTGAGGGAAAGGTTGCTTTACAATAATTTCTGATGCATAAACCCTCCATATTAGAGATAGGATGGAAAAGAGAGATCTCAAAAAAAAATTAAAACAATGGTAATGTGGTGCCTGTACCTAGTATTGCTCTCAGAAAAGTGTTCATGCTAAACAAATTACAAAGGAGTTGAGGCAGCTGGAAGGAAGATGCACCGGTTCCAGACTAAAAAGAAAAGTAGAAGAAAAATCAACAGTGCTGGAAATTTCTGGCACCCTTAACCATTACAGGCATTTATTTCAGGGGTGCAAACACTGAAAGCAGGTATTAATGCAAATAAGAGTCAAGACTACATCACAACTTAAGAAGAGCAAACAGCAGTGCAGACTGGGATGTGTATTTAAGGGAGAAAAAAACATGGCGGAAGGAATGAGAAACTGATAAGGTATATTGCTTAGAAAAATAGGAAAGAAAAGTTCTGCGCAGTTTAAAAGAATGGTTGGATGAAAATTCCTCCCCACCCCATTACTGGTATCTGGTACAGAGAATAAATCCAGCAACTGTTTTCACAGTGCAAGGTGTTTGTTTCTTTTCTGTGAACAAGTGGTGTAGGTAGGAATCCACATCAATTTTAACATGCTAATTCCATGTGTAGGAACCAGAGTGTATTCTTAATTAACCCTGTAAAGAGCAAACCCAACAGCAGAGACAGGCTGACAAGCTATTTAAAGTTACAAATGAAAAAATGGTACTGAATTAATCTCTTAAGGATCAGCTACATTTCAAATAAATCCAGATTTTAGACAACAAGTCAACTTTATACCAGTTATGGAGTCACTGTTTCACGTAGTGACCTCCAGATAATATGGACATGCTTCAGGAACTTCAGGATTGTGTCCTCTACCCACTGAGCCATTCAGCACAATCTGAAAATTTCAGGCTCTGTTTGCAATAGCAAACTTTGACACCCATAATAGCAAGGTAGAAGTAGACAGGGTACAGCCATTAAAAAAAACCAACCCTCAAAACAGTCCAATATTTTATCATGTCTCACTTTGTCATTGTTAAAAACTCTTTAGGAGTATACTATACTATAGGATGTTTCACAATCAAGAAAGATCCCAGCTGGGGCTTTGATGTCAAGAATATCAACTCCCCATGCAAGAACCCAGAGTAAGAAATTTCAGAGGAGGAAGAAGCATGCTGCAGAAATCTCAAGAAACAGCCTTTCAAAGTGAGGCGAGATCACAGCTTTCCATTCTCCTCCAAGTTAATTACTTAACCTCCTAGAAAAAGCAGCAGAAAAAATTGCTTACACATGACCTACAAAGAGCAGGCAACATAGGAGTGAAAAAGCAAATCAGAACTGAGAAAGCTTTTGCTTAGATGCTGGGCAATGGTGGTGGGAGATACCAAGTTAGTGTTATTACTGTGGTTAGCATAGTGGGACACAGATTTCCAAACTGGACTTCTGGACATCAATATGAGAAAGATAAAGAACAGACAGATGCTGAATTTCCATTTCAAAAATAGTTAATCCACTTTAATTTACCTGCACCACGTAGTTAACTCCCCTCTGCATGCTCCTTTGCATTCAGTTTTGCATTTCCTCCGTCACACTCTAAATTTCTGTTACTTCTTCAACTACAGAATCTTCTTTGCCTGCCCGTGAGCAGACACAGCATTATATTCAAATTCCTGTTCTCATTTCATTTAGTATTTCAATAAAGCACACCTCTTGTTTCCAGGCTGGCAAGCGTGGAGGAGTGGGCAGTGCCATGGAACACGGCCCACGTTCCCAGTGATTTTAGGTAATTTGAAGAAAGAAAGCTATTTAAGGGGGGAGAAAGGGGGAGGGGGGGGGGGGGGGGGGGAGGGGGAAAAGGGAAAAAAATAAAAAACACCTTTCTTATGTTTTTCCTCCCTGTCAAAACTGAAAAGCAAGCATCAAAAGCCTTGCCTTGTGTTTTGTGTCAGCGCTAATTACACCCCTGCTGCTGCCGGCCAGCCCCCAGTGCTGCATCCCACCGAGGGGGAAGCCTCCATCCCTGCAGTGGGCAGACCCTGCTCTCCCGCACCAGGATTCCCTCCGAGGGGGAGTGCGCTGCTGTTTTGACAATCCCTTTCTTTGCTGCCTGGCAGAGCTCCATCTCATTTCGGCAAAGGCAGTATTTCCATGCTCTGTCCTATATTCTGCCCCGGCTTTACAGCATCCCCTGTTCTGACAGCCTTTCCCATTTTCAGTAATCTCTCTTTTTCAGTCTGTTTCACTGAAATAATGGAAATGTTAGACCCTAAAAACATTACAGGACATGGACACAGAATCTTCACTTCCCTGAGCCTCATTGAAAACGAGCAGAAAATAAGCAGAGTGACGTTCTCCTCCACATAAGTGAGAGTGGCAGATTCCAGCCCTTTGATAGCTGTCGATTTCGAGTAATCCTGGTGGGTACATTTAAATCCTTGTTAAGGGCTTCCACATTCATTAAGAATAAATCCAGTAGCTATTTGGCTGTGTAATTATTAGGGATAATTTGCAATTAAGCAATTGGCCTCTGACGAAGGGACAGATAATTGATCAGCCTGGTCTGGCATTTTAGAATGGGGTGGAGGGTAATTAAGTAAATCCAGTCAGCTAAATGTCCTCCTTCCCACTACATCTTTTCCCACCTTTAAATGCAAACCAGACCTCATGCAGCTGTGCAGGCCATGGGAGTCTAAGCCTATTAAAGAAATCTTTTAATGACTGTAAAACTACCACTAATTGAAATAAAAATATTTTCACACTACTTTCACATTGTGCAAATGGATCCAAAAATAGTTCTTAATGCAATACAGGGTGCACAAACTGCTCTGCCTGACAAGTGCAGCATCTAATTTGCACTAATTAGTCCAAAGCGGGGGCAGTGTGAAATCAACATGATTCATTAATTCTGTGGTTTATGTTTTACATATTGTGTGTTTACATTTCAAAACTATTAGGTTCTCTGATACTCAACAGGCCACACTTGTGAAATTATCAGGTTCAAGTTCTCCCCACAACTCTTTGGGTGCATTCAGATTTGATTTCTGGATTTGCAGCTTGTCTAGTTGCTTCATCACAACTGGTTACTTTTCTATTACATGGTTTCTTCATTTGTCCTAATCTTGGCCTCCGCTTCTTTCTGACTAATTACTCTTCTGGGTGGCTCAGGTCACTGTGGGATAAGCATGAACAGAGCAGCAGGTGAAGAAGCAATTTTTAAGAAGCAATTTTCAAACTACTTTATGTACTAAAAAAAATTTTAATAAATCCTTCGTATCGACAAAATCTGAAGTTTTCATGATGCTGTTCCAATATTTGCTCCCATAATGATATCAGGAGATGTTCATTAAAGATCTAATCCAGAGCCCCATGAAAGTCAACACAGACTTCCACTGACTTCATAGGGCATAAATATGCCAGCTTTTCTTTATGCTGCAGAACACTGGACTCCAAGAATTGTACCATTGGCCAAGTTGCCTTACAAAATAAATTATCAAGTGAATTATGCTGAAAAGCATTTTAAAATATATCAGAAATGTAAATACTATATTTCTGCAAAGTAAGGTGCAACAATTGTATTTACGTTTTTGGACATACTCGCAATGTCAAATTTGGTCCATTGCTTCCAGGGATACAGATTACATTTCTACAAGAAGCCAGAGCTATTAAACTGAGAATTAGGTGTAATATTGAATATACTATGAACTTTGTTTACTTGTTATCAATAATGATTGGTAATGAAGAGAGCTCTAAAAATTCAGCAGACACATTGTGAATGTTGTCTGTCCTCACACAGAGGTGGTGGCTGGCCTACCCCCACAAATACCTCTTCAGTACTCTCAGAAATATGGCAAAAAGATGTGCTGAGACTTACTCATCTCCCATAGTCAAGAGACTTTCCATACCTGAAGGTGCTAGACAAGGTACCTTGAGGCATGAAAGAGCAGTTCCCATAACTGGTCTGTGAGTGGCAGGACAGTGCGGCACAAAGGATGCCTGGATGGGACTGTACAATGTACAACAAGCAGGCAGTGGGCACGAGAAGTCTGGTAGAGCCAGGAAGGCAGCACAGGCAGAAGTCTGGCCCCTCAAGGAGTTGGAAGCACCTCAGCAAAGGTAAGTGGAAAAGCATTACAAACTGTGAGCTTTCTCAGCAGGGGTTCCTGGAGGAATGCAGTGGGGAGCGGTCATTTGAGGTCCCTTACAAAAAAAAAAGGGGAAATGGAGGAAGACTCTACAGTGACAAAGGGTAACAAAAGAGAAAGCAGACCTTTTCAGTGATACAAGCCTGACAAAAAATAATGTTCTCTATATTATCTAAAGTAACCTGCAAATGTTTGTAAGAACCAACTGAGGCAGAAAACAGATACTGGAAGATTTGCAGGTTCTACAGATTAAAAAAAAAAGTAGAAACAGCCACTTTGAGGGCACTTTTCATCTTCTATTTAAGTCTTCTGAATTTTTTTCCCCAGTATAAAAACTGTGTGTTTTTTTGGCCAGTAATCAAAGTCAAATAATGAGTAGGAGTAACAGGATTATTTTCTTCCTCATAGAGACAAACTAACCTCAGGCTGGTCCCATGTTGCAGATCAGAATATGGCCATACCTGTTACCTTGCTGAAAATAACAGGGACAGACCAAATACATATACATAGCTTCATTGCTAGCAAATGTCTCATTAAAACAAAGCCATAATTTAAAAAACATAGAAAACTGCTTATACACAAATCTTGCATTTAGCAAGATTTTCTGATTGGCTGTGCACCTTTAAATGACTTATTTGTGTCAGTCTGTTTCAGGATATATCTGAAGCACACAATGTCATGAAGAAGTGCTATTTGATTACAGTGCAATACTTTGGGTGGCTTTTAGAAAGCAATAAATTATAGCATTTCCATGTACCATGCATAAAATCTCTATGCCACTTAGCAAGTATGAGGCCAAAATGAATACTCTAACCTTGAAAATACGTGATTCAAGTGCTGTCTCGTGGATTGATATACAAAATGGCTAAGTTTAGTGATCCTTCAAATCCTGGTTCCCTGGTGAGCACAAAGGTTTCTGATGTACAAGGCTCTGCCAGCCATTGCATGGAGCATAAAAGATGTGATGCCTTCAGGAGTATTTGGGGTACTTGGAGTAAGAAAAGGCATTTCGAAGAAAATTTGTATCCTTTGGTAAGGTCCAGACACTTTCCAGCATAAAGTTAAGCCTGTTCTAAAAGTCATAGTCAGGGAAATGTCCCTACAGGTAAACAGTATGGTACTTGAAATACCCTAAATCAAAGCTGGACCAATAGAGAAACAAGTGGTATCAGTTTAGAATGTAGGGAATTTCACTGCTACAATCAGCTAACTAAATGCCTCACTATTTAAAACAGAGTTTCTGTACACCTTGAAATAAATAACACACAAAGATTTTTCTAGGCCTATTAGGAGATTCAGCTGCCAGCACCTTACAAGTAAAAGGAAGTATAAACTCAAAAGCATGGCGTCATGTAGGAAAGCTACAGCACCAGCTGTTTAATACAGAAAATGAAAGCAGCACTTTTTCTGATATACTTTTATCAATTTTGCCAGAATAAGAAGTTCACTCACATTGTCTATGCCCTAAAGTCACTTTTTTTTTGAGTGACTCAACCATCACTGACTCCAATGCGCTGTTTCTGTGGATATTCTAAACATGGCTGGCCTACAGCCAAACACTTGATATATATTAAATGAGCTACATGACCAAACAGTATTGCATTTGTTTTCATGTAGATAAACTCAGACTACATTCATGCACTGTTCTGATTCTGTTTAAGCCTGTGAAGAAATTAAATCTTTCTTGAGGTACCCTTTTACCTTTCCAAATGCATCTTTTAATTCCCAGAAGTGCCTGTTTAAAAATGATCATCTTTATCTGGATATGCAAGTGCACATTTTATGAGCAGTAGGCTATTACATCTATGAATGTGTGCACCTGTCTATTTGACTGCTAGCAATACATAGATGGTCCTGTGTCAGGGCCTGCTTGAGAGTCAAACATGAGAAATGGGGTATATTAAAATCTGGTATTTGGGGGGCAGGGGGGTGTTTGTAATTCCACACTATTCCTTTCTACTGGGAACCTTGTAAAATCTCACTTGCAGTCCTGAAAAGGATTTGCACAGCGCTAATAGAAATGCTAGACTAAGATAGATGGGTCTGGGAGTGTCACATGGCCTTCCTGAGCATAAGTTATGTTACTAAATCAGCATATTGATCTGGGAACACAGCGTCCTGGAATTCTGAAAATGTCAGGCACAGTCTCAGTGCTTCACTTCTTTAAAATCAAATTAATTTAGCCACCTTACTCTGGAGAAGAAATGACTATGTCAGATCTATGCAAACAGCAGTGCGTCAAGCACTCCAGATCCCACTGCCTTTGGCCAGTTTGAAAGGAAGCACCCAAAAGGAAATAGCAGGGTTATCGCCTAGTTCTCCCTTGGTGGAAAGAACCTCCACCACAGGTAATGTGAGTCTCTCCTTATGTGAACTCAGGCATCCCTGAGTCTCAGAACTCTCCACGGATCTTTGGGGATTCCCAAAATGGGGGATAGTCAAAAGGGTTGAGAAGTAAAATGTTATAATTACATGTGATGATACTAATACATCTACCTTACCCATGGGGTACATTTGAGATTAAAAGCTCAGATACCCCATGCCCTTGCACTGTGATCTCCAATTCTGTATGCGTGTTTAATCAAGTATGCTAAGCCACAAATGCATGGTCAGGGTTGCAGTATCTGGTGTGAATAAAACACTTTCAGCAAGCAGGGCCCATGAGCATGAATAAATCCGTAGCCATTAGCCATGTATATTTAGTTGGTAGAATAGTTATGTATTGGCACAAATTACTTTTGGGGGAAAAGGGAGTCTGCCAAAACACATTACACCATGAGGACTTTTCCTTATTACCTGACTTGACTAAACATATAAGGCAAGCATACACTGTATCCAAGGAAAAGGAGTAACTGGAAAGTCTCAAAGAATAAAACTGATCTATTTTCTTGACTAGAAGTACCAACACATCCTGTCCTGACTCCACAAGACATCACACATGGCTTTGATTCCTATACCACTGGGACCAGGAGCAGCATGCAAGCCCCAAAGAGATACAAACCCCACCCCTGCCCCATCCGCAAAGAGTGGGGCTGGAGAAGCTCTGCTGGTAATCAACCCTACAGAGCCTGGTTCAGCTTCCTGGCAAGGGAGAGGCCATTATGACAGAGGCCAGATGCAGACCACTCACTCCAACCTCCCACAGCTCCTTGTGCAGGCTCCCTGACCTACAGGCTTGTTTGATCAATGCTATTACAGACATCTCCTTCCGGGCTTTGATGTACTGCAGCTGAACACCCCTTTTCTATGTTGAATAGCTCATTAAAACTAGAGGTGACATAGGCATCACTACAGGGATCTGAGGGTCACCAAGACAGAGCCAGATATATCAGGAAGCTGCAGCCAGAGAAAGAGACAGTAGGACCTTGTGTGACCTGTACCCTTTGAGGATGAGGTGGGAAGGCTGTTATCTACTATAAGTGAAAAATGTACAGTCACAACTTGCTGATACTGTGAGCCAGAAAGAGGGGTGAAAAAAATCTTGAATATGTTATCAAGACAACTGCAGTTTCTTCACTAGATTTCAGCAGAAAAAAATCTGTACAAAGGCAGTCTGGCAGCCGCCCTGCCCTTCTTCTCTAAGGCAATGATGAAATATAACCATCCAAATTTCCTGCTAGCATAAACTGGAAGATTCATATTATTCGTGTTTGAAATAGGATTATGCAAAGGAGAGCTGGATTGTAAGTTGTTTGATGGGGAACTGGGAAAAGCAGTTCTAGGTCCCAGCAGGCCGAAAACTCCTTCAAAATAATATAACAAAAGGTGATGATGTTTTCTCTGGAAAACATTATACGTGGTGAAATTCTATTTAGCATTTACAGAAACTCAGCAAAAGGGAATACAGATCCTAGGAACTTATTAGGTACAGTGAAGAGAGTGGGTAGCAGCCAATAATGAACAGCATAACATGCAGCACAAATGCCTGTGTCCACTGCAGCTAACACAAACACCTCCCTCATACACCAGTCCCTTTTCATTTGCTCCTTTAGACCCTCAGAACCAACCCTTGGCTTCACTACATATAAAAAGCCTTAATGCGCATCAAGCCAGCCTCAGTGTATGCTTTCTGCTTCCCATTTCTCAAGGAAGTGGAAGTGGTACATGACATCACCCAGGACCCTGAAATTTATGTCCTTTCCTTTTCCTGCATGAGTAATAACTCATAGTCCCACCAACTCTGCTGCACTTTGTAATGTTTCTCCATATCATGGTTTAACCTGCATTGGCAATTAAGCCCCATGCAACCACTTGTTTGCTCTCCACCAGTGGGAGGCTGGAAAGAATCAAAAAGTAAAAGTGAGAAAATCCATGGGTTGAGATAAAGATACAGAATCATAGTATGGCTGGGGTTGGAAAAGACCTTAAATATCATGTAGTTCCAACCCCCACCATGCCAGGGACACCTTCCACTAGACCAACTTGCTCAAAGCCCCATCCAACTCAGCCTTGAAAGTGCAGCACAAATGCAAAGGAGATATGGATTGTAGGTTGTTTGACGGCAAAGTGGCAAAAGCAGTTCTAGGTCCCAGCAGGCCAAAATCTCCTTCAAAAGAGTATAACAAAAGGTGATGATGTTTAAAAGGTAAAGCAAAATCTGCATGCAGGAAACAAAACCAAGAAATTCATTCACCAGTTTCCATGGGCAGGCAGGTTTTCAGCCATCCTCAGGAAAGCATAGCTCCATCACACGGCACAGTTATTTGGGAAGACAAACGTCATCACTCTGAAAAACACCCCCTTCCGTCTTCTTCCCCAGCTTTATAGGCTGACCATGACACCATATGATGCAGGATATTCCTTGAGTCAGTTAGTCTGCTGTCCTGGCTGTCTGTCACACAATATTCTGAATTGGAGGGGACCCACAAGGATCATCGAGTCCAACTCTTAAGAGAATGGCCCATATGGGGATCAAATCCATAACCTTGGTGTTATGAGCACTATGTTCTAACCTACTGAGCTAATCTCATGGTACCTTCCCAAGACCTTATGCACCCCAGCCTCCTTGCCAGGGTGAGGAACAGAAAAGACCTTGAGACTGTGCAAACACTGCTCCACAGTACAGAAAACATCCCCATGTTGTCAACACCACTCTCACACTAAATCCAAAACACAGCACTGTACCAGCTACTCAGAAGAAAACAAACTCTATTCCAGCCAAAACTAGGACACTCCATATCTTCCCTCAGCTAAGTGGAAGGCAATTCCCCAGAAAAGGCTTCAATTGCACTGTCGGGAATGTTCTCAGTTTTGGCTGCTCAGGCATACAGAAATGTTCCAAAATATCATTAAATCAAAGCTAATCAGCTGGCTCCCTGTTTGTCTCAAGACACTGTTCAGACTTCTTCATGTAAACCCCTGCATAGATTTGGCTTAATCTGCTTCACAATTCTTTCCTTTCCAATTCCTCAGCTTATTTAATAATGCTTTTTCTTTGTCATTCCCCATACCCTTCCGACACAGCCTTCCTGTAAGTTTTCACCTCATCTCACCATTGATTTTCAAGCCCTGTCTGAGGATACATTCCTTTTCTCCTCTGTGTCTTAATTTCTCTCCTTGAAAAGCAAGATCTATTTCAGCTCTGCTGTCTTTATGAAGACAGGGAACAACACAAGCGTGCTACAGCCACACTTGTGTCCTAGCCAATGAGGGCATTGCTTACAGGATAAATTGAGATGCCACAACACAGTCATTCTCCTCTGAAGCTTTATATACTCTTCGGGTGGTCTTGTGCTGGACCCTCCACAAAAGCCCAGATTTTAAAAATTGCAAGTTGCTTTTGATGCTACATTGCTTAGATCTCATGTTGAATATGATAAATCATTCCCATTCCCTAGTCCTAATTATTTTCCCTTCTATATTGCATAAAATAAGCTGGTATTACCATAAAGTATGAAATCCCAAGGTCTGTATTTCATATTTCTTACTTTTCATGCCCTTCCCCCACCCACACTCGCACATTGAACCTCCTTTGTAGGCAGTCATGGATTTCTATCATCTGAGGATCAGAGCACTGTGCATTCATCAAGAAGGGTAAAATATTCACAGGAAGAGACTACAAGATGAGGAAGAGGTCCAGAATGCATAATATGTGTCAGAGGAACAGATGTACACAGAAAATAAAAGTTCTGCAAACTGCAATAAAAATTTCCACTGTGACAAGAACTGTGCATTTTTTCCATGGCTGTCATAGATTTCATGGAACCAGTGAAATCCCATGAAATTTACCTTTTCACCTGAATCCACATGAAATAGAAATTTTTCCATAGAAGCCCCCATAAAATTGGCATATTTTCTTAGAACAGCCCTTGAAATTATATAGAATATTGCAGTTTCTTTTAGCCTAGCTTCTCACTGCATATCATAAAACTACAACCTCAGCTGTTGACTTTTGGCATTTCTTCCTTCCAGAAAAATAGGTTATCCAAAACTACAATAGGAATGAAAATACTCTCCTATAGGAAAGAAATTAGAAGCCCTCATAAATGTATTATTATAATTAGCAGAGACAAAACAGTTTTAATTTATACACAGTCAATTGTTACCAGCTTGAGAGTAGTCTTACCTGAAGATTCTTTTAACGATGGAAAAATTGATATCACAGAAACTGTCATATATGAAAATGTGCACAGGTTTCTAATGATGCTCCCTCCTTCACTTATTTTACAGAAGCAGAAAAACGATTAAACTACCGCTCTGGCACCTGACCAACACTGAAAAACTGCAAGTGAGAAAGTGCCACCATAAACAAGAACTTTGGGAGGTAAATAAAATGTGGTCAAGTATTCTCTAAACATACTATTAGCTAAAATAAATGCTCATCTCTAACAAAGAGGAGCAGACGCTGTGGCATAAGTGTCCATTAAGTTCCCAGGGTGACAGCTGAGCTATTTGTTCTGGTTGAAAACAAATCAACACAACAGTTCAAACCCTACCTTACACAAGTTGGTCAGCAGGCATCCCAAATCACAACCCACCTCAGGTCACATTATGGCAGTTAGTTCCTCTCACACTTCAACAAGACTCCTGCCCAAGTAAGAACCAAAAATCGAGGTTCTTTCCATAGTCTCCAATTAAGCCTTGATCCAGAAGCACCAGAACCAGTGATGATAGCAGGATTTAACTTTGGCAGTTGACCTAAACTCAAGAGATCTTATGGAAGGCAAAAATAAACAATTTCAGAGAATTAGTATTGCTGCTGAGAAACTTCTACAGGACACAGATGCCAGTGGAGACAAGAAACAGAAGACATAGTAGGCAGAAGATAATGGCATAAAAAGAGCAGATTATAACGCCCTTAAATAAAACAGAGGTCTTCAAATTGATTGGACACAACTTCAACTCATGATTCTTACATGGCCACTTGCTCACTCTCTGAATCACTGGACAGTCATTTCTGAGAATGCAAGAACAGGAGATGAGGTACCAAAAGGCTGAAAAAAGAGCAGAGTATCTAGTTCTACAAGGGAGAGGGAAACACGACTAAGGAGTTACAAGCTAGTCAATGTGTCTTCAATCCTCAGAAAGACACCAGAACAAGTAACCAAACTATTTTTAAGTGTCTAGAAGATAACATGGAGATGAATAGCAGCTAGTATGGATTTCTAGACAATAAATCCTGTCAAATCAATGTAATTTCCTTCTGCCACATGGTAACGGGCCTTGTGGCACAAGCAGAGCAGGAGATATGTTTCTTGATTTAGTAAAGCTTTTGGTGCTATCTCTGAACATCACTCAAATACACACTAGGAAAAGTCTGAACAAAATTGCAAGGCAGGTACAAAAGTGTTTGGATATAATGTGAAGAGAAAGTTATCATCTGCCTGTAGTTAAAACAAACCATCCAGGGGGATCTTCAGAGAAAGGAGTTCTTGGGAAGGCAATTTTAAGACTTTGAATGCATAAAAGCTTGTCACACACAGGGTTCTTACATATTAGAAAGTTTGAAGAATAACAGCTTTATTTTGCAGCAAGATGGATGCAGGTCAGACATTACAGAAAGACACTTCTAATAATGAAGATAGTGAAGCACTAGCATGGAGCCTGAGAAAACTATTGAATCTGGAATCTCTATCACCAGATGTTTTTAAGAACAGCCTAGGAAAAAGATTCTATGATGAATGACATAAATACAACCAATTCTGCAGAAGTGGGACTTCTTGAGGCCCCTTCCAGCCTTATTTTTTCTAAATGCCAAATCTCCTCCCATGTTCTAAGGCCTCAAACCACCAGAGTATATAAACATACAAATAATCCCATTGACTTCAAAGCAAGTACACATGGGATTTAAGCACATATATATATATAAGTAACTTGCCAGATCAGAGTAGCCAAAGGAAGTACCTTGCAAAAGTAATTGCATTTGTTTAAACTGCCCTAGATATATACCAGCATTATATTTAAAATGTGGTTTCCTGAATTTCAGTGATTGTCTATACAAGAACACGATGGATTTGTGCTACATCTTTCTAAACAATTGTTCATTAGCATGAACCTTGTAATACAGTCTGTATTCACTGGAGCAGGCTGGGGCTGGTCAAAAAAAGGGAAGAAACAGGCAAAAAAGGTCCAAATGGGGACTTAAACCAGCACTGGTGTTTTTTTCTAAGCCAGGTTGCATACAGACAGTTTCAATATGTAGTATCTACAATGTTGAGGACACTAGATTATAAACAACTACAGAAAAGGGGAAAGCTTCTTCAACTGTCTCTCACACTTCCTTCCATATGCTATCACCAAATGTTTTATTGTATGCCAATTTTCAACAGATATCATTGGAAACAATATTTATTTAGCACAAAATTCAGTAAGATTTGCTATAAATTATTAACCATCCTCCTCTGCTGTATTGTATTTCTCTCTTTTTATTCAGGGAGGAACGGTGTGTGTGTGAGTCTCGCCTATCAGGTCCAAACAACATCAAGTACCATTTCACTGTATGGGATAACTCTGGTTCAATGCCACTTCATTTGACCATTGCATTGGAGTTGAGACTGGCACGCATGCTACAGAAGACTGAAGGATACTTTGGTATGCCTTAATAACTGGTTGGGCAAGAAAAACACATTAGAGACTGAGCCTTTCCCTTACCCTGGCTGTAACCATTGCCCTTGACCTGTTAACCATTCGTTTTGTCCTTGATTCACACAATAAATCCTTCCATAAAGATAAGGTGCACATATTATAAGCACTTACAATTATATATACCTCCATCTTTCTCAGAGCTGGCAAGAAAGTGGAAAACAGAAAAAGAGAAATGTAGCGGCCATTATTAAAACAGGAATAAAGGGAGATGTGGGTACTCCAGGCTGGTCAGTCTCACAACTGTGTACAACAATATAATGGAGCAGATCCTTCTGGAAACTATCCTAAGGCACATGGAAAACAATGCAGGGATTGGTAACAGCCAATGTGGCTTCACTAAGGGCAAATCATGCCTGACAAATTTGATGGTCTTCTATGATGGGATTATAGCACAGATAGATGAGGGATGAGTGAATTTAATTAACCACCAGGACTTGTGCGAAACACTTGGTGCTGTCCTGCTTGATAACTTTGTCTCTAAACTGCAGAGACATGGATTTGATGGATGGACTACGTGACGGATAAGGAATTGGCTGGATGGCTGCACTCAAAGAGTTGTGGTCAATGGCTCGATATCCAAGTGGTGAGCAGTGATGAGTGGCGTTCCCTGGGAGTTGGTATTGGTTCGGGTGCTGTTTAACATCAGCAGGAAGGGATGTCATCCAGAGAGATCTGGACAGGCTTGGCCAGTGGGCCTGTGTGAACCTCATGAAGTTCAACAAGGCCAACTGCAAGGTCCTTGCACCTGGGTCAGCACAACTCTCAGTATCAATACAGGCTGGGCAGGCAATGGATTGAGAGCAGTCCTGAGGAGAAAGCTTGAGGATGTTGGTTGATGAGAAGCTCAACACATCTCAGCACTGTGTGCCTGCAGCCCAGAAAGCCAGCTGTATCCTGGGCTACATCAAAAGCAGGTGACCAGCAGGCTGAGGGAGGGGATTCTGCCCCTCTACTCTGCTTTGATGAGACTCCACCCAGAGTACCGCATCCAGCTCTGGGGCTCACAACGTAAGAAGGATGTGGATCTGTTGAAGTGAGTCCAGAGCAGGTCACGAAGATGTTCAGAGTACTGGAGCACCTCTCCTATGAAGACAGGCTGAGACAGTTGGGATTGTTCAGCCTAGAGAGGAGACGACTCCGGGGAGACCTTACAGCAGCCTTCCAGTACCTAGAGGGGGCCTACAGAAAAACTGGAGAGGGACTTTTCACAAGGCCATGTAGCGACACGACAAGGGGGAATGGCCTCAAATTGATGGAGGGCAGATTTAGATTAGATATAAGGAAGAAATTCTTGAGGGTGGTGAGGCACTGGAACAGGTTGCTCAGAGAAGCTGTGGATGCTCCATCCTTGAAAGTGTTCAAGGCCAGGTTGGATGAGGCTTTGAGCAACCTGATCTAGTGGAAAGTATCCCTGTCTGTTCTAGTTAGAGTGGCTGGGTCCAGCTTATCACTGTGTGGGTGTAACCAAAACTGTGTATTCTACACCCACTATGTCACTTCTGATGGACTGTTAATAATGGATCATTTGTGGCTGCCCAGGGCACACCTGACACCTCAGGCTACAAGCTGGGTGTTAAAGAACACTATGAGACAGGGGAGTGTTCCTGTTTTCACACTAATGACTCAGCTGTGATAACTCCCCTCCAGGGGAAGCATTAGCACCTTCACAGCCAGCCTGAGGGGTCATGTCTGCTAATGGGCCATCAAAGATTCCAAAAATATCCCACGATTCACAGAGTTAAATCACCCTTTGTGAAACTCCCTGCCCTCGGGGAGGTGCTGGGCATTCCCACTTGAACCTGAGCATATATAATCTTTGGGTTTTGGGACTTTTGGTACCACTTGTGGGATCCAGAGGAGGACCAGAATCTCAACAGGACTGTGACTGCCACTCTCAACAACACTGCGACTATCATCCTCACCAACAAGTTTTCCTTTCCTTTTCCTTTGTACTCAGGGGGACAATGTGATGCTCAGCACAGGGGTTAATGAAATGAACATCATTCTGTTCATGCCCGAGGGTGCTGGGTTATATATCTGGTTTTATGGATTAAACCCAATTTTTTCTCTGTATCATTGTATTTATTGTAATCTTTTTAGTAAATTGTAACTCTGATTTATAATCTCTCTTGAGTGGGGTTCATTTCTCCTGCTGGTTTACCTTTAAATCAGCACACTGCTCATTATGGGGGGGGGTGGAAACTAGATGATCTTTAAGGTCCCTTCTGACCGGAGCCATTCTATGATTCTATAAAATTACATTCCCAAGCAACAACACATCCTTCATGAACAAACACCTGAATAAAGACAAGGCACTCCTGTGATCTCTGGAGCCCTGTGCAAACCAGCTCTCTCGGTTGGGGAGAAAAGTGGATTGTCAGAGTATAAGATCCTATAAATACACACATACAAGGAATACCTCCAAAAAGCCTCCCTCATCAGTCTGAACTCTTGAGTACTGTTAGAGCCAGAGACACCAAAATGCTGCTCCAAATTAGTAAGGATATCACACAGCCAAAAGTTATCGCCTAAGACTGTGAAAGGAAAACATAAAATGTGGAACTGCACCTGGAAACAGGCAAGCAGCCACCAGGATTGCTGAAACACTGTTCTTATGTATAGAGAAAATCCTGTAAAAACAGAAAAATCAATGCATTTCTGAAGTTTTTTTCAGGTACAGGTTAAGACAAGTTTCCCAGGAAACCATGAATTCCCATAAAGGTGGGAAAAATCTTGACTGCAAAGAACAACAAGTTAATCCAGGCACTGATGGAGAGCAAATGCACCAGGACATGGAGAAAAACCCCTGCCTGCATCTAGCTCTGCCAGGTCCCACACGAACCAACAGTTCCTTCTACTCTGTCTACCAGCAGCTTTGACTTGGTTTCTCAATTCCTAGCAGGGGAAACAAACAAACATAAAAGAACTCTCCACCTCCCCAAAACACAGAAACAACCTTCAACACTTCTTTTGTCAGGTTTATCTGAAAATACTGCCTGTGAAATGCACAGCCCCACACAGAACGCCTTCTGCCACTCATGTCTCCCTTTAAAAGCCTTAGGAAATGCTTAAAGCAATTGCCTGCCCTGCGTTCGTGCCCTGACATAAGAATTTCTTCTTTGCTTCTAGAAATGATTTAAGGGTTTGCTATCCATTTTGGAGCAGTGTACTTTTAACATATTTTATTATTACGACTTATAGTCAAGATGCGAAAACAGAACAGCTCACAGAACTATCATTTAAATCCACTGATACTTCACGTTTCACACAGCTAATACAATCTTTTGACCTACCAATCCAAATAACGTTTTAAAGCTTGAATGGCAAGAGGCTGTCTGCTCAGGGCTGCTGATACAGAAAGCCCCTGTATAAATCACAATATCACAGAAGTCATGAAAACTGTGAATTTTGGTGTCAGCTGTGAAAATATTCCATCTGGTTTCTGTCTTGTAGAAAAATGTTTAAAATCTGTCTAAGTACAGGAAGTTTATTTTTGCTTCCTCAGTGCAGCAGAAGTAAGCAGTGTAAAACTGGTGAATAGCGCCTCAGAGTTCTGATATTGCTCCAGGTGCTTGCGAGGTTTCCAAAACATTTTGGGTTTCATTCAGACATTCATCTGCACTACTATTTAATTTCATATCCTTAATCCAGACGAAGCAACTCTCCAAGTGCATTTCTAATAGTTACACTTAAAAATATAACAAAAGTGATAATAGGCCTCATAATATCAATTAGCTAAAGTGAGCTCTGACAGCATATTCTGGGCAGGGGGGCAGTGTTGGGAATATATCTACATCAATATGCATTTGCTTGCCCTATACGTTAGAACCCTACTAGCAGTAAGTAACTAGTAAAGCCAGTCAATCCACATGAACATCTGCTTGCAAATTCTGGACTTTAGGCAGCCAGTTTCAGAAGGCTGGGGGCCCTGACTCTTTATGCAGTTCTTGACAGGGACTGATTTGATGCTTTCAGGTTATTACTCTTTTTCATTTAGGTCATTCATCTATTTAATGGAAACTGTATAGAAAAATTATGATAAAAAATTACACAAGAGATATATTACTTTTTAAATCCCCATCACTACCACTACTCCATTCCAGCTAGTGTGACATTCAGCAAAGAGCCCAATATTCATTTTATTTATACTGCGTCATCTCCCTGAGATACCAAACAACTGGAATCTCTACACAGTATTAGTTAGACCCAGTATAAAAAAGAGCAAGAAGCCAACATGAGAAACAAAAAACTCAAAAACAGCAGTACAAGAGAAATTCAAGTTTTCCAAGGACCAGGCTTTTCAAAGATACTTGGAATAGGCTCAGAACTATTTTCAGTGGACCTGAAAAAAGACCAGTGCCCCACAGGATTTAGTTTGCTTACCCCCTTTTGTTTCCACTCCACCAAAGGCCTCCCTTCCTCTGGTACCCCAGCAAAGGCTTTAAGTGTGTGGTCAGGTGGGGGGGTCATTTCATAGCTCATGGGGACAGGGTTTGGGTGGGGGAGCCTCGTAGCCCCTTCTAGGCCATACACCTGTGGGGGGACTGCCGGGAATCAGAGGAATTTTTGAAAGATTTGATAATTTAATGAAAAATTGAAGAACCTATGTAAGTCTTGTCAGTCCTGGGTTCCTGCATCATAGCAAGACCTTTAAAACAAGGTATAAACTCCCTCTTCTTCAATCTGAAATGCCTCCCACAGGAACAGCTCATTGTCACACACATTTTAATCCATGGGTAGAGGTGCTGCTCCTGCAGCTCTGTACAGCAAATAACTCTCCTGTTTCCAATTTGCTGTTATCTGGCTGTCTTTTTCCACACCTGCACCCACTCTAGCCGGTGCTTTGTTCTCCACGGGACTGTTTTCACAGAGGGCAAAAAGTGACTGGAGCAGGCAGGAAGCACCTACCAGAGCTGCTTTTCTTTTCCAGGTGGCTCCCAGGGTTTTTTTTTTCTTTTCCTACTGCACTTTGTGTGCAGGGGAATCAAGGGTAAAGAGGCCTTTAAAATATAGTAGGGAACTGCTGTGGTGATTTCAAGAGAGAGCATGCAATTGCTACTTTTGATTGTGTTAACCCAGGCATAATTATGTAATTATCCACAAAAATTTAGTCAGAGTTTTGCATATCTAAATCATTAACTTTAACAATTGACAGGCTGCTTTGATTAGTATTTTCACAGACTAGCATAGCATACATTTGTCAGCTTTCCTATGATTAGTTGCAATTTGGAATTTGTTTATGCAAAATGTTTTTATTGCTTGTTTGGGGGGGAGGGAAAAAAGGTGGGCAGAGAAGACATGTTTATCCTGTCAGGAGAGCCTACAGAACTTACTGGGGATGCTGCAAATGTATTGCTGCTGTGCTTTAATATCATTGGCTTGGGTTAGCACCTTTTGCCATCCAATATCTTTGATTTTTTAATCAAAATTTCAGTAAATGAATTCAGAAGCAGCTAGCACTTTATGCAACATCATATTTTAAGTCTATTGCTTTCCAGAAACAATAACTGGTGCACCATGCAATCAGTGTAAACATTTTAAAATGCTGCTTGTGTCAAATACTATAACGCCAGCTCAGCCTTTTCATTCAGCATTGTAATCAATATCATAATTTAAGATGCAGTTTGTTAAGCTAAGCAATAATAAATGGTCCCATCCCACACCTGCTAGTGGATCACTTTCTGCATTAAGCTCTCTGAAAGAGAAATCCAAAAGCCACACAGTTCAGCCTTCACAAAGCAAACCCTACTGTAGCCAAATTGTGTTGACATGAGGCAGAGCAGTGACTTTGAGGTACTGTGGTGTGGAGTCTGGTGGTTCCTAAGCTACCCAAGGGAGGTAAAGTGCCGGAAAGGTTTTCACTTGCTTTCTCTGATTCCCAAGTAAAGGCAACATGTGACAAAATACATCTTAAAACAATACAAACACTACATCTAGGCATTTTGACTGGATTAGTGCTACCATTTTTCAGTGGCTAGTAGGCACGTTTTTTTCTCTGACTGGCAGGAAGTTCAGGTAATACCACAGCTCTTGCCTTGCACCACCATTAAGACCTCCACATCTTGAAGCACTACAGTCTTTGTGTTATCCTCTTTCATACAAATCATTTAAATAACTGGGTAAACTCACTGCTTTCTGTGAAAATTCTCCCATCCAACAGCCTCCACATGACTAGTTCATCAATATTCACATGATTTCTCAAAGAGGTAAGGGAAGCATGCTTTGACTTCATAACCAATGACAGATTATGATTTACAACTTCATCGGCCTCATGGTAGCTGCAGTTTTGTAATTACAGTTTAAACTTGCCCACTTCCTACATGATCCTCAGAGACCACTGTAATGGGCACAGCATAAATCCTGGCTTTGCAGATCCCACATATATCTAATAACCTCACCTAGTCAGGCTTCAGTTTTCTCCATCAGAAGGAGAGGTCCACTCCAGTGACTGACAAACAATAAATGTGAAACACACATCAGGTAGATAATTTTTTCTTTTTATCCCTAAATCATTGCATTATATATATATATATATATAAAATTACCATGCTCTCATTAGTAGATTACCTGAGCCCCATCATTCAGCACTCTCTGCTCAGGCACCTGATGCTTGGTTTTAAAATCTCGCTTCCTAGGTATAGCTGACTGCTGGCATATTCACTGTATCAGCTCTCAAAGGGCTGGCTCGCTGTTTGGAATTCATGGGGAGCAGCCCCGTCTGTCTTTGTAGGAATTTTGGCTGCACGACTGAGTACATGAAAATCAGGGAAGCCAGAAGAAAAGAGTGATCTGTTACCTGAGTTTCTTTCACCATTTGAAATCCACTGAAAGAGAGCCATCTTTGTAGCACAAGCTGTTGGCAACTTCTCTCTCCAGAGCGTATTGTCCGTCCCAAGCTTGTGGTCTTTTATTCTTCTAATTTTAATTGGTAGCTCCTGCCTAGAAACCAGTTGGGAATTGAATTGCCTGTATGTACCCTATGCTCCAGAGCAATTGTCTGTATATTCCATGTGCCTCCAAGCAGTTACCAGCCTGCTCCTCATTCTTCTTGGTAAATGCCAGTAATCTGTGCACTGGTGTGTAAAACTTACAGTATTTGATTACATCAGGAATGAGAACAGCACAAAATGTGGTGTATGCCATTTTTTTTCACCTTACCTTAGTATGTGCACTCTGTCCCAACCTTTGGCCTCAGTGCTGTGAGAGCAGCTCATCTGGAGGGAGAGGAAACAGCTTTAAAGGACCTGGTTCCAGACTTGCACCAGCTTATGGATGGCCCCAAGGTACATCCCAGAAAGCTTCTTTTACCCATCTCTACACATCACCTGTCCATCCTGCTCACACTGACATTAAGACAGCTTTGCACTGCTATCATCCTTACAACAGGTTTAAAATCTCGCAGAGGGCTCACTGCTGCAGGGTCACTGTTTCCCCATGAGGATGGACAGGTCTCATGTTCTGCCTGGAAGGGAACATACAGCACTAATGCCCTACCACCTCTTCTCCTTGAGCGAGGGAAAGACAGAAGTAGGCTAGGCTGAGTGGCAGGGATGAACAGAAGCCATTAATGAAATACCTCCTCTGTCCCTTTTAGAGCCACATGTTTATGGACCCCATTTCAAGATGAGGTGTTTCTTCTGTATTAAGTGGGATGAGTTAGCATAAGAGAGAAACAGATATAGAAAGGATAGCCAACTTGACTCTTTAATGTGCTCTTGCTACAAGCACAACTTCAAGCAAATGAAAGAAAGAGCAGTGACCCCCTTGCTCCAAGATTAAACCAAGAGAGAAGAAAATGTTACCCTCCAAATTGCAATCTGTGCAGAGCTCCTGTCAAAGCTCCCATTACACATCACTCTGTACTGAGCCTCCAGACCAGACCAGCCACGCAGAATCAAAAGGAGATTTCTAATGTTTGATTATCAGGAGTTGCAGTTGTTCACAAAATCCAAATTACAACAGACTGCATTAAGTACTTGTTCAGAGACTGACCACCATACAGCAGTCTCTGTACGTCAGACACTTTTGCAGCCCAAATCAGAAAAGTTACCCAGATCTCCAGCTTTTTATCTGGGTCATGAGGATACTTTCATCTTCTCCTCATTCCTTTGCATTCTTCTCTACAGGCTACATTTTTCTATGACCACTCCAACAGCTTATCCCTTCAGTGGACAATGGAAGAACTACAGATATTTTCCACCTGCATCTCTGTAAGGCCTTTAATACAGTCCCTCACAAGATCCTCCTCTCTAAACTGGAGAGATACAGATTTAATGGATGGACTATTCCCTGGATAAGGAATCAGCTGAACGGTAATACTCAAAGAGTTGCAGTAAACAGCTCAATATCTGGATGGAGACTGATGACAAGTGGTGCCCTCAGGGGTCCATACTGGGACCAGCACTGTTTAACATCTCACCAATGACACAAAGGGATTGAGTGCACCTTCAGTAAGATTGCATATGACACCAGGCTGAGTAGTGTGGTTGACACACCTGAGGAACGGGATGTCATCCAGAGGGACCCGGACAAGCTCAAGAGCTCAATGGGAATCTCAGGCAATTTAACAAGGCCTAGCCTAAGGTCCTGCAAGTGGCTCAGAGAGATGCCAAGCATAAACACAGGCTGGGCAGAGGATGGATCGAGAGCAGCCCTGAAGAGAAAGACTTGGGAGTGCTGGCCAATGAGAAACTTAACTTGGGAGTAAGTGCTGGCAGCCCAGGAATCCAACCATATCCTGGGCTGCATCTAAAGGAGCATGGCCAGCAGGTTGAGGGAGGTGATTCTACCCCTCTAGTCGACTGTGGTGAGACCCCACCTGGAGCACTGTGTCCAGCTCTAGAGGACAGGAAAGACATGCCGCAGCTGGAGCAAGCCCAGAGTAAGTTCATCAAAATGATCAGAGGGTTGGAGCATCTCTCCTATGAACACAGGCTGAGAGAGTTGAGAATGTTCAGCCTGGAAAAGTGAAGGCTCTGGGGAGACTTTATAGCTGCATTTCAGTGCCTAAAGGGAGTTTATAAGAAAGATGAAGACAGACTTTCTAGCTTGTAGTGACGAGACAAGGGGGAATGGTTTTAAACCAAAAAAGGGTAGATTCAGACTAGATATATAGAAGAAATTTTTTACTGTGAGGGTGGTGAAACACTGAACAGGTTTAGATGCCTCACCCCTGGAAACACTAAAGGTCAGGTTAGATGTGGCTCTGAGAAACCTGATAGAGTTGAAGATGACCCTGTTTATTATAGGTGGGTTGATCTATATGGCCTTCAAAGGTCCCTTTCAACCCAAACCATTCTATGATTCACTTTTCTCACCTCTAATTCAGTCGACTCCTGACCTATCCTCAGTTCCTATGACATTAGCCTCCCCATAACACAACCATTTTTTGACCTGATGATAAGGCAGCCATGCACTGCCTCACCTTATTCAGTTTGAGAACTGCCTGTTTCAAAATCTCTTCCACCCTTCTGACACTCAGGGCCTTCCTACTTTAGTGTACTCAGAAGGTCTCAGAAGCAGCAGTTTTCTGAAGAGTTCTTCTCCCTGAAATGCTAGCTCCATAACATTGTTGGTTGGGTTTTCCTTTATCAAGCAGCTCCAAAGAGGAATCTATATTTAAGCAAAGATATTGCCATAAAGGGATATCCTAGTCAGACAGCAAATCTCAACTCTTAATGTAATCTGAAGCTTCTACAGACATTCATTAACTGTTATTTCCAGTGCAAGTCCCAATGCCTTCCCTTGAAACAGTTTGGCTGTGGGCTTGGTTTAGGTTCACCAGTATATAAAGATGGTGATTCTTCACTTTGTATTGAATTACACAGTAGTCCCTTGAATAGGCTGGGATGGGTTGTGTGAATTAGAGCTACCTCACCTCCCAGACTCCTTCCTTTTACAGAGTGGGGAGCTATTTCACCCTGCTTTGCAGAGCTCACTACCTCTCCATTCATCAGGATGAGGCTCCTTTCATTTCCTGCTGCTTCATCCCCCTCTGCTTACAGAAGTGCATCTGGCATTTCTCTAGATCTGCTGCTGTAATGTTCCTGCTGCTCCTCCCTGTGACATGAGTCCAAGGCTTGCTGAGAAGAAGGGATGGTACAAAAACAGTGTTATTTTCTGTCATCCATCTGCTTACCCAAGTAAAGACTAAGAGTGGCTCTCCTGTTAGGCTTTATTTCAGAGTGACTAGGACAGCCCCTATAATAGATTACAAGCTTCCTCTTAATTTTTGTGTGGTGCATTAGACACTAAACTAATTTAAATTTAATATCCTCTTTTAGCCATTCTTTTTAAAGGAAAACAACTTCTTTATCAATTTCTTACTCCCATTTCCTCCTTTCTGACCCCCAATTTGCTGTTCAAGTACACTGCAGCCGAGTTAAAATATAAAGTAAGACACCTTCACAAATGGTCCAGAGGTAGACTGGTATGGTACAAAACATCATTCTGGCAGTAATGCTGTCCAATAGCCATCCAACCAGTTTCCATCAGTGGGAATGCTTAGATGTATCTCAAGGAGAATCTGAACATGTGAAAGAGGCATATTGCCCATTTCTGTAGGAAAACATTGCATCCTATGAGCAAAACGGTTGACTAACCTCTGAACCAACACCAGCATGCCATAGCTGAAGCTTCCAAACAGCGAGGGGTTAATTTGGCATTGCCAGCCACGCTGACCTCAGATGAAGGAACACAGCACTTTCTCCTAAGAGCCATGGCTGAATCTCCCAGTTTCTAAGACAATGACAGAATTCTCTGCTCTTTTCTCTTTCAGACATTTAAAAGGCATTGTGTTTTCTCTTCCATGAAATTTAGGAAAGGAGGGATATGTCTTTTCTTGCCAGCAGAAAAAGTGAGGGTTGTCAAGACACCTAAATCTGATCATCTTCAGTGCACTAGCAGGACAGAGTTTTGTTGGGTGATGGCAGTAACACTGTATAAAAACCACGTCAAAAGGAGTCATTTAAACCCATGTAAATCATGTTCACTGACGTATAACCACATCCATCACTCCTAAATTATATGCCAATCCAAAAAGTGGGGCACCAGATCCTTCCATCATGCTCAAAATGAATACTAACTTACCCTCCTTGCATCTTCAGGGAGTTCTATGCCTCTCAGTTTAACACAGGTCATGAAACGTGACTCTCTGGTATTAAGCAGAGCCCACCACAGAACCACAGCGGCAGTGTTTGCAATGTTGTTCAAATGTTCCTCACTTGACAGTGCCCTTCATTTATAGTTAACGATAATGTGACAGCCTATTCTCCTGGCATACCATCTAACCACACACAAAATTCTGCATGTGCCTCAGACTGGAATCCTATTTTTATCAGAATAGACATGTGCACTGAGGCTTTAACCAACAGCTGAGACAGGGTTTTAGCGTGAGACTTTCAAACCTGTCTCAGGTATTTAGAAGCACAAATTGCACTGAAAGACTAATTGAACTGTGCTTCTAAATCCCCCAGGTGCTACTGAAAATCTCTCCCTTAATAACTTGGAATCTCCTGAAGAATAAACCTCATCGAACTTAGATGGGTATGCAGATCCTAGGGTTAAGATTTTGAAAACGCTCTGTACTGGCTTAACTCCCATTGACTTCAGTGGGAACAGAATTAAGTTGACATTGAGCCTTTTTGAAAATTCCCCTCCAGGTGTGTTTTCTCCTGTTGAATTTGAATAATCTGTTAACTGCCGAGATTGCTTTTTGATTTATCATTATGAAGAATTTTAGAGGAGTTTTCCACCTTAATTTTTGGTGAAATGAGACACAAAAAGCTGTAGTGTACTGTCACAAAAACTCTATTTGCTAAATCTGTAGAATGAGCTATGTTTATTTGGTGTAGTGTTTGCTATTATTATTATCATTATTATTATCATTATTTGTCCTTCAGCAGCAACACAAGACCAGAAACCACAGATATTATTGTGAGAGGTGCTGCACATGGTCTGTTAAAATATTTGTACGATACACAGGCAAGCTGTCTAACTTAATACTAATAGTCAGACTCCAGAGAAACCAAAGACTCATAATGAATATCCCCAGTAGGTGTAATTATACAGCAGCACTCAGTTACTATTTCACCTCCTTGCAGACATTATCAGGAGACAGGGATTTCCTTCAACTCCCCTGAATATTTTAGTTTACCTTTTAAATTAGCCCTACATACAAGAATGAGTAAAGGGAATTTTTTTTTTACTGTTGGTGTGTCCCTCACTACAGTTTTGCAGGCTGCACTCTACTTTCTGAGATGTACAAAACATGAACTTTTAAGGGTACAAATCATATTTGCTTTCAATTTGAATAATACAGAATAATACATTAAGACACAAACTTTGCTTCTTAGATGCAGGTTTTAAGAATATGAATAAAAGGAAATAGACAGTAAGGAGCCCTCTATTTTGCAACAGCATCACTGAGGACAGACTCTCCATGGCCCAGATTCCTTATGAGAAAAAACAGCTGCGCTAATACCCCTTGCAAACAGCATGATAACCACTCCTTTGTTCCCACCAAAGATACAACAGCAGAATCCTGTAAGAGAAGTCATCTGATATGTCAGCTCATTAAATTAGTCAGAATGGGTGAATGGGGAAGAGGAATATACCATTGTAAATGTATGTTAATTAACAAATGCTATAAGAGAGGCATTTAAATGTATGAAAATGAATATTAATGAGATGAAAACACCTAATTATTGTGCATCTAATGGTATTACCCAGAGCATCCAACAGAAAATACCTAATTGTCATGCATCTAAGGCAACAGTGCCAACCTTCAGACACAAAGATTCAGTGTACATATAGAACGTATTATGACATTAATTACAGACCTTGCAAAATATCTGCACTGAAACTTGAATTTGGAAGGATTTTTAGAGTTCTATCTATTAAAAAAAAAGTCCCTAATTTCTTATATCATTGTTGCACTTCAAAATTACATGTTTCTTTGCAGTGCTTCTGAAACATTACACTGAAGTGCTTCAGTGTTTCTGCCTGCACATCTCCATTTTGCAAGAATATCATCAGAAACAGTGGGCTATAAACTGGCCTGCAATGAAGTTCTGAGGAATTTTTCATGAAATTGCATGAAGCCAAACTCCATCTGGCTGAAATTCCTTCCTTTGCAGTCAGCTACCAAAGGAGAATCCTGAGTTAAAAATAGTGTGAATTCCTGGAATTAAAGACTGCTTCATAATAAATATGCATTAGGAAGCTGAAATAAAATTATACAGGCCACTTGAATTCTATTATTTCCTAATTACTCAGTGGTTGGCTTTACAACCTTAATGTTCTTTTAATGTAAGTTTTTCAAGGTGCTTTTTTTTTTTATCTAATGTAACTGCAGATACAGAGCCAATCTCTTGATCCCAGGTAGAAGGACATGAGTTTTGCTTTACAGAGAAATTCCAAAGGGGCACAGCCATGCACATTTTCCTTGTCCAAGACTCTAGGGCATATGCCAGGGACACATCCAGAGAAGGATATATTTTAATGACTACTCTCTGCATGGTATTTGCAGTCCCAACAAGACTAATATCATTCACACATACAATCAATGAAGTCTTAATCCTACCATCAAAGCAATTAATGAAACTAGAGCACATTAGAGTATTTGAGCCAGAATTGATTTCTGAAAGACAGCACTCTCCGCTCTCAAAACTGAGTTATTAATACATATATAAGCATCAATGTGACAAGCACTTTAGATATACCTTGACATATATATTTACTGTCACTCAAAATTACTTACAATCCATCATATTTTATAAAATATTATATCTTATCGATGCGTCTAATTTTCTTATGAGACTGAGGTATGGAACTGTAAGAAAAATGTCCATGAAATGGAGATACATGATTCTGGTGGATTTACCTTATTCACTAAGCTTTTTATCGTAACAGAGAAAGAAATTAAGTTAGTTTGTATGATTCACTTTTAATAAATCCATGCTGCCATCTATTTACCACCCATATTGCTGTAGTTGCTTCCAAACTGATTGCTTTACTTATAACTCCAACAATGTGCTTGGTACTGAATTCATGTTAAATGCACTTGTTGGAAATCATCAGATTGTCTTCTGTTCCCCTTTGCAGGTAACTGCTGTTCAACTCAACAAACTTAAAATTCAAGTAACAGCACTGCTGTATTTTACAATACTGCACATGTTAAGTTTCTCAGAGGGATTTCCCAGCCTCATACACACAAACCATCAAAGCGTTTTTGCTATCACAATTATCAGAGGGCAGAACAAATCTGTCAGTAGTATTCCACTGCCTGGAATACAATTGGAATTTCTAATAGGAAAAAAATTTCAAACAAAAAAAAAGTTTCCCAGCAGTTACAGTTCACAGGGGGGTGGCTGAACAGCCTGAGTTACGGTTCCTACATGGAGAGCCATGCTGTAGTGTCATGGTTAAGCTATAGGGGGAGCCGTATTAGCATTTGGTGTGTGGTACTAACTCAAGTTTCTGTGTATACTGTCTGGCTGTGCAGACGACTTCAGTAAAAGGCACCACTGTGCTTCAGTTACACCAGCTCAGGTTAAAAATACTAATAATAGTGTACTTGCCTACAAATAGCTACACTTCTCATTATTTTTCTCTCATGTCTGTTTCAATCGACAGCAATTAATTTTATCAATATAAGTTGGTGTATTTCCTACATATGACTTCTTTGCAAGCAACTAGAGAAACCTTACAGTGAGGGTAAGACCTCTTAAAAACAAAGAGCAAATCATTCATCTACTAGACTATAAAACTGTACAGCGTATGGGACAGAGACGGATGCCCTCAAAATGACAAGCAACAATACTGGTAGTGTCAAAACTAAACTTTTGGGTCCAGGGAAAGTATACATTTCATACACAGGAAGCAGTCCTGAGTGGTGGTTAGCACTTTGACCTGAATGGAAGCTAGTCATGAGCTGGCTTACAGTTCATGATTTTACAGAAAAAACTTGGTCCCTCGTTCCTCCACAGAGAAGAAAGAATCATAAATCACATCCCCTCTAGAAAAACATAACATAAATTCATTCTGACAAAACCAGAAATATATTTGTAAATGTCTGATTCACACACACACACAAATTTACCCCTTTTCAGAAGGTTTACATAGTCAATATTCAACTACAGAGCAGAAGAGCTGAAGATATTGATAGCCAGTAACGCAGATGAGATTGCTGTTAATTGTTAACATCTCCTGGGCTACGCTTCCCATGTTCCCGCACAGATGATGAATAGAATTATTTACCTATTCAAGTAATGAGAGCTATGCATTTTGATATCCACATACACAGTAACTCAGACCTCCTCTGAGACCCCTACCTGTAATTAGGAACAGATGTAGGATCTTGTTCCTGAATTGATAAAAACAAATTTCAGCCCTCCGATGATATATGGCTTAGTAGCACAGCTAATGGGAAGAATACCTCTGCAGAAGGATTCCCCTTCAGGCACTGGATCTAATCAGCTCCCCTCTGCTCAAGAACCCTATTACTTTAGGTGCAGTGCTTTTCCATCGCTGATTTGGGACACTCACTAAAACATTCACAAGTGACATAGCAAGGGCATAGTAAGACAGTGACAAGCAGAATTCATACGGCTTCACCTCTGATGAAGAAAACCACATATCTGTATCCTTCAAAACCACAGTAATTCTCTAACACTTCTCCATGATGGAGTCATTTAAAATTTAGTATGCACAACATTATATGCTTACAGCAACAATTCACACAGATCAGCATGTGTAGCTGGGGAACACTCTTCAAATTATTTCATGGGGGAAACTCAAGATAACATTCAGTATAACATATTCTATTCTCCAAATGTCACACTATTGGAGGAAAGCATGCCCACCACAAAGGTTTCATGAACTGAAAGTAGCCGCATTTCTTACTTTGCATCAGCTGGCTGAAATAACCTAAAGAGAATAGGTGCCTGCTCACTGTCCCGCTCTCGCACATAGCTACCAACACCTGTGTGCTGGCCCAGCAGAGGAGTGAATACCCTAAGGGAAATTTGCCATCTATAGATGCTGCAGGCTGACCCTTTCCCAGTCAGATGGCATCACTTGTGTGTTTGTGCTAGCCCCACTGGATGCTCTGACAGCAACAACACCACACCGAGGGTCTATGGCAGGCTCAACCATTCACGGCATTAGGCCTGGAGAGGTTCAAAGAAGCTGCTGTGCTCATTTTCCTCGAGTGACAGGTAAAGCTGCCTTCTTTCATGTTCCTTTCCTGACCACTAAATGTTCCTCACTTGATTTACCCTCATTCTGCAAAGCTTGTAATTCCCACGGGCTACTGGCATAGGTGACTAGAATTATGCCGTGTGAAAACCCAGAAGAGCTGCAGCTCTTCAGGTCTGTAGAAAAGAGACAGAAATTTGTATTTACTGAGGTCATCTCAGTACAAGAAAGTTTCACCAGTTTCATTTAAGTCTGACTGAAACAATTCAAGTTAAACCGATGCAAATGCCTTCATACATCTTTATTTAAAGATGTTAAATGGGGGTTTACTTGATTTCAAACCTAATCCAAATCTAAAAGAAGCAACCAGATGAAATAAGACTGTCCATGCTGCATTTTCCATCAGTTTAACTAAGCAGGCTTACCAGTAATCTTAGTGCAACTCCCTCATGTATACAAGGTCTGAAAATACATTCACTCTCCAGCATTACCCTGCTTCATGCCAGGAGAATTTGCAGCTGGAAGGGGCTCAGGGGAACCTCAATGCCTAGAAATAGAAGAATCGTGGGGGAGAATCATAGCTGCTGTGCTCACTGGCCCTCCATGGACACTGCCTAAATTACAGTAATTAATATAGGGGAATATTTCTGGGCTCATCAGCAGTTTATAAATGTTACAAAAAAAAGGAATGTTTTATACCTCCCCTGATAGGTTTTAAATGTTAATAAATAATGTGCAAGGAGGTATTTTACATCTCTCTATTTAACAGTGAGCTGACAGCTGCAATTACAGGCCAGTCTGTCCCCTGCAATCCTTCCAGGAATCTGAGGAGTAAATGGAGTAACTTCCTTCCAGAATAACACAGTGCATTGGGCTGCTGACTCAGCATTTAAACATCCAGACACGGAACCAAAGTGAGACATTTCTGACACCTTAGGATCTCCCTTTCACTGCAGTATACACTTGCCAGTCACTGCTACCTGCTTACTTTGTCACCAGAGACCCACTGTCACTCTTCCAGAGGTAGCAAAAGCTCTTCATCTCACAGGTACAGGAGAGTGAATGGGGCAACCAGCCAACCCGCTATATTGCTCCTCTGCTGCTGACTAGAAAGAGCGTGACTGTACCTGGAACATCCAAGACAGCAGAAGTAGACAGGGGTATTGCATGTGTCACTGCATGCTCTTTCACTCTCTTTTTGGCCTAAAACCTATTACCACTGAATCACTGCATCATTCTCTCTGATATGAGGTTTCCGTGCCTGCGCACCTACCTCCCTATCATGGAAAGTCTAGGACAGGCACACCTATCCTTTCAAAAGGTAGCAAAGTGACTGCTTAATAATGCATGCCCTAGCAGAAAGCCCCACCAGTTTTTATTAAGACCTAGTTACTATTCTTCCCTTCTGCTCTGCCCAGCCCTCACCAGTGGAACAGAGCCTCTGTGAAGTTTAAGGAAGCTTGAAGTAATATTTTAGTTAGGTGTGTTTCAGGTTACAACCTTCATTGCAAAGCAATAGTGGAGGAAGAAGAATCCTCACTTTGTGCCAAGACCCTAAATCTGCTCACAACACTGTACTCCTGCACACCTGTTTATTTTCACCTTTGGTCTTGATTCTTAAACTGGCCGTGTTCACAGCTGTACACAGTTGTGTACACATATTCATTATGCCTATTAACCATTGAGGTACTGCCTAAGGCACCACACGGCTGTTTTGAGGCACTCTAGTCCATGCTATATGCGTTTTTTCACTCCATAGGAACCGCACCATACTGACAACAAAAGGTAACTCTGACACTGAATGAAACCAAGCAGAACTGTGAGTAGCGTCTTGCGTTTCCACTACATCATCACAAACTCAGAGGAATGGGTTTTACAATTCTATTAAATCCAACAAGGTAGTATTTTTGCCACTGAAAACCTCTTGCTTTCTTCTATTTTAGAAGGGTAGAAGCCTAAAGCAAAATATATCTGATTTACTGGGGGAAAAAATATTATTTCCCACCCCTTTTCTTTTTTTTTTTTACATTAAGGGGTGCAACTAATTTCTCCTTCGCTTTCTAGTGTAGGATTAGAACAGGGCTTGTTCAGCTATTACAATTACAGTTTTCTTTCAATGAGTAGTTCTACAAGTGCACCTCTACAAAATTAGAAGAAATCTTGGGTGGAAAGAGCAAAGAGTTTTTTCAGATTTGGACAGAATTAGGTTAACATTTTCACAGCTTTTATGCTTTATCCAATTACAGACAAACACCATTTAACATTTTTCAATTATATATTCCTTCTGCTTTGCACAAAGGTTTCTCAGTTGTGTCTTAGGAATGGGTCTTGTTTACTCCTGTTAAAATGGGTCTTTAGTAAAGAATTTCTTGGACTAAGTTATAGCTGTTCTTCAATTCCTGTCTGCATGTGGTTATACATTTCTTCTGGTTTACACTAACTCATATATAACTGGCTATGACCACCCCTTCATTCTTCAGAACTTTACTGTTATTGATTATGGCCAGGTTTCCAGTGCTTTTGAACAGCAGGGACCACATGTTACTACAGAGTTTGTCTTAGGCATCATGTTCATCTCATTCTTGATGGCATATGTCAAGTACATTCATATTAAGTCAAATAATATTGTTTTGGCTACTAAAGACATTATTTACAATGAAGCATGGCAGTACATTATTGTATTTGTCTGTCTAGATATTATAATTGCCTGCTAATTAAATTTAGCTAATAAAACAGGGTTAGAAGCAGCACTACCATATGGCTAGTCATGCCTCCATGGAACAATCGTTGGCAGTACTGAAACTTAGTCTGAGAGTCCACAGCCACAAGTGTGTGGTAAAAGATTTCTGACCAGAGATGCTAGAACTCAGGCAGAGCCAGGTACGGAAACTTGTGGCACCAGGAAGGACATCTACCTGATCTTGGTGCCCCTCAAAGCCAAATCCCACAGGTGCTGGAGGCTACCCCCTCACAGGACCCCTCATTCAGCCCAGTCTCTGAGAAGCAGTACTTACAGCCCCTGCTACTTTCATACCTCTAATTCAAAGTGGGGAAAAACAATATTGTGCACAACTCCTTGAAAGATTGCCAATCCCTGCAGCTAGGAGATGAGATAATACAATAAGGAAGGCCAACAGCAGTTCAACAGAGAGCTGGGTCTTCTTAGCCCTCATTATTGTGCAGCCCCATCTAACCACTTGCTGTTCTTCTGTCAGCTACAGCCAATATTCAAGACCAAAGAACAGAGATTACACATCCCTTCTCAGTTGCAATCTATTTTTTATGCTACAGCACTTCAATGACATTCACAAGGTATGTCCTAAAAGTGTTTCACTCCTGTACTATTAAATTAAAGTCATTCAGCAATGGCTTGTTTGCTGAAACATATAAACATTGCACATCTTGTATATGAAAGAGTGGGATTTTTCTACAGGGGAAAGTTAGTTGCCACAGACTTGACTGATTTGGCAACTTTTCTGTTTATTAATAAACCAGAATCCTTTCACATTCACAAAATACAGTAATAATACCACCGTATGGGCTGCTGTGAGGCATAACCCAGTAATTCTCCATCAGGGATCCTCCAAAGAATGAAATCTGAAAACAAAATTGTCATTAGTATATGTGGGGCTTATACTATATTCATCTCCATTCTCCATTACACAAATGACTGATTCTGGGGTTTGAAGTTTGCTCTTTTGTGTACACATGAGAGCAAAAGCTCACCACATTTTGGTATAGCTTGGTGATATCAAGAATCCCATTACTCTTACCAGTACTTCCGCTTTTTACTCTTTTCCCTAAAACAATATCTAAGAATTTAAAAATAGAAGCCTCACTAGGCAAAGGAAGTTTGTGTATTTGTCAAACCCACAGAAATTATTTCATACTATGAAAGATGTAACAAGTGAATATACACATCCACAAAGCAGTATTAGGCACTGCTAGACACATACTGAAGGTGATCTGAACTATTGCTCAGACACAACTATTTCTTTCCATTGGATTTCAAGAGAATCCACAGCAACTAAGATCAATAGGCACATCACCCACATACCTAACGTTAGGAGGTAGGTACTGTCCCCAGATGCAATGGAAACTATACACTGAAACCTACTTCAAACTAATCAGAGAGCCTTCAGACAAGCAGAATTCCCAAACTTTGCTCACCCTTGAAAGCGGGCACATTATAAAACAGGAGAGCTAAACTGGGTTTCCATGTCGCCGCAAGGCTTCAGGATGACCCTGAGCCAACACCAGATAAGGAATTTTCTGGCATCCCCACCACAGGTAGGGGGCTTGCATCACCCCTAAGCCTCCACTCCGATCTGTAGTTTTGACAACACTAATTTCATCCCTTTCTGCCCCTGTACATTAGGGGTCACATTTTTGCTCCTTTCCCTGCTTGCTGTTTGCTTGATGCCTTAAGATTTTTATATATTTGTAGATTTTAATATAGCTGTATAGGTTCTCACACTTGAAATAGCAGGTAACAGTTTCTAAACCTCTTTCTCATGGTTTGCGTCACATTCTTGAAATTCTGTTCAGCGGTCTTTTCAAGGAACAAGATTTCAGCAAGGACATCTTGTTTGGGACACACGCACCTGGAAGATACGATTGTAGTCAAAGCAAGATAGAAGGCCCAGAACCTTTGGAGGGGCTCCAATGAGGCAGTTCTGAGAGTGGTACCAAGGGCAAAAAGTTTTCTGGTTGGATGTACTCACTAGATATGATAATTAGGTAGAGTTATAAATTTGTAAGAACCCAGTACTGGGGGTTCACTTATGTATTATGGCACCTGAAAGCCCTTTTTATCAAAGACTGGCTCTCTCTCTACACTAATATTGACTCAAAAGTTCTTTTCTCCCATTTTAGGCAACATGCTTAATCTGGGAATTCTCATGCATTGTTTCTGTCTCTCATATCATTTACAATTAGGGTGCTTAATACAGCTGGCCACTGATCTTAGCCTTTATGCACTAAGGGAAAACAAGCACAGCGATGACACCTCAACAGTGACAACTATGTATCTCCATGCTGTTCACACCGAGAAAAGCAGCCCCCAATTTCACCCCCTAAATACACAATTTGAAGTGCCAGTCTTTGTTGAACAGGTTTGCAAGCTTAAAAAATGCCCTTCTGGGCCTCCATGTTTCTTGTCCCTCAGTAATTTCAACACATATATTCACTACAAGGAAATCAGGAGTGGAAAGAGAAGGCATTAATTAAGCCCATCTGCTCCACAGTTTTTGCTAGAAACTTGACTCAAAAGTTTTTAGTCCAAGAATTGCATTCTATTTTTTATTACATGCTTTATGCATTCCTAGACCTCACCTAGATTAGAAGTGGATGAGCCAAAGCAAACACACATGTGTGCACACACACAGAGTGCTAGGTACATTTTTCTGTGTGAGAGAGTTAGTTTGCTTTCCCAGTCTTTCTGCATCTGTAAGCAGGGAGGCTTAAAAACCTTGTAAAGAAAGTCTGTTCCCATGAGAATTCCTGCCTCACTCTCTGCAGATTAAAAGAAGCAATCTCTGCCTACTGTGCATGGGAATCCCAGTATTTTGGCATGGTTTTTACATCAGCATCATTAGAAACATTGATTTATTTTAATTGTCACCTTGTACCCTGCACTGCCAAATGCAGCCAGAATGTCAATTCTTTATCAATGTCAGCTGTTGACATGGAAACAGATCTGCCAAAATGGAAGCAGTAAGAAAAAATGTGTTACTCCTCCAAGTTATACTTAGAAGTGGTAAATCTGTGAGTGCTACAACAGATTTAAATACTCAATAAACTACACAGAAGAAATAAATTATTTGAGGTGACAGTCATTTTAGTTGTTTACATCATAGACTGCATTCAGAAAATCTCCAGTGTTACTATGGTAACAGCTTTTGCTTAAACATAGTTGTGGACGCACTTAAGGTATGATCTAAATTAACCGAAGATGGAGGAACAAAACTGGGCAACAACTGCTGAAGGAGTGACTGGTTACTGCCTATCAGCCCACCCTATCTGCAGCAGGCACTGGCAAGGGTACAGCCAGAGTGCTGTGTAGCACAGACACCTTGGCTCATCCCCATCTGTGCTCTCAGGCAGCACCTGAGGCACCTGACAGACCACACTAGGTAGGTTTTAAAGATAACAAAGAAAAACAAAAGTCCTTATCATCCTCACACAGCTTGTAGTGCACCCCAGAGCACCTTGTTCCCTCCCTCGGGTCACCTGATAGGTGATAGGAAGAGGAGGAAAGCAAGGAAAGGAGCCTCTAAGAGGGGCCAGGGGTCTTGCCTGCACCTCTGGCAGAGTTTGCGGCTTTCCTCTTTGGGATCTCTCCCAGGGAAAAGAGCAGAGCTACAGAAAGGCAAGTCTGTAGCACAAGCCTTCTGCCAAAATCTGTGACTTGGAACGGACACTGCCTCACAATTAACTTCACACAGCTAAGGAACTGTCCTAAAAGATGCAGTGCAGACCTTTGACCAGCACTACATTTCCACTAGAAAGATTAAATCTCTGTGCTGCTAAAGCTAGTTTCATAGTCATAGGGAACAAGGCCAGAGGGGCCACTGTGATCTGCTGTTCATAACAGGGATTAAAGGAACCTATGGTCTCCTGCACACCTGCCTCCAACCTGAAAGCGAATGACGGGGAGATGGAGATCACTCAGCAGAAAATGGAGGGAGAGGCTCCTCTGCCCTCTTGCCAGATGCCAGGGGAAGGGGCAACAGAAGGAACAGACATCTAAAACAACTTCTCTGAACAGGATCGTGAGGGCGTTTGGAGCCAGCGACTGTTCAAAGTTTGTGGATCCCAGCAATGCTGTGAGGCAGTCCAGTTTTGAATTTGCTTAGAGCAACCCACCCCCGCTCCCACTTCAACTGTGATAAGACATCAAGACATGAACATTTTTTTTCTTTTCTTCCCTTTTCCGCTTTTCACATTTCTGCATGATTACATTAGATAATGATACAAACCTCCCAAAAGCTTGTGCGTCAATTAACAAGGCAAGGAAGGACACACATCATTAATTACACACCAGCCTGTGAGACACGGACATAGGATATGGCATAACATTCTAAAAATAGCAGGAAGGCCTGCCTTGGTTAGGCAAGTTTTATTTGAATTCCCATAATAAAGCATCTGATATTAAACAATGAAGCGGAAGACGCACCACTGTTTAGCCTCAATGGGTGTTCCAGACAGATCTGTTATAACTGAATCCACACAGCAAAATGCAAAGCCAAGGAATGTAAGTTTATGAGAGCATGAGACAAAATAGTGCTTTAAACTTCTACAGCATTTATCAACCCAAATTACTCTACAAGCATATACTAACTTAAATGCTTCCATCTGTATTGTTATCTTACTCCATCTGTATTGTTGTCTTGTATTTTGGTGAGATTCATGAGGTGTTGACTTAGATACCAGGCCAAATTGCTGATATAGCTCCATGCAGTCAGAGATGAGGAGACAGGTTGCTGGCTGTCATAGCTGTTCACAGAATTCTGCTTTTCTTAAATAGGGAGGAGGGAACAGAATTGGATGAGGAAAGGCCCTGCAGTGCATGTCTCTAAGTACAACTGCTCTACATCAGCTTTGGTTTGTGAGTAGGATAGGATAGCATTCCTAAATCATTAAGGCATGGATACTGGTGGCATACGTACTCCTGGAATGAGAGACGACATCCTCTGTCTGAATCTGCTTATAGAGAAAGTGGAACAGACCCCTAAAGGAGGCATAAAAGCATCTTGTTCATACTCAGTATTCAAATGGAAAATAGTGATTTGCAGATGACAGGAATGTTGTGGGGAAAAAAAAAAAAACCTACACCAAAACCCAAAACCAACAAAAAACTCCTCAAAACTTCCCCTAGAAAAAATCAAAATACTTTTTTACACATCCACAGATCCACAATGCATTCACAAAGCCTCCAACCTTCTTCATCCTCTGGAGTGAGTTGTGGCTGCCAGAAATACATATTGCAGAGTGATAAATCAAAAAACTATAGTGCAACTATTAGTGCACGCTCATACTCTTTTGGAACATGCACCATGGGCAACTTGGCTTCCAGTTAGAGCATACAAGATCAACACATTCAAAGCCTCATCTGAAAGCATAAATGATGATCTTATCCTATACTAACAGCAATAGAAGTGGCAATCTTCTACCTATGTCTCCATCTCCAGCATTAGAAGCCAAAGGTACTGTTTTCTTATGTCCCTCATACATCTGATGACCAGATGATCCTGAAAGCTATAGTCTTTTGATCCTACATAAATTGGATGCTTTTGACAATGTCACCCAGAATTTTCATGTCAGTCCCAGGAAAGCATGATCTAAACCAGAGGATAATTTTTTATCTTCCTCCTGACTCAGCAGATGCAGATAATTACAAATGGAAAATGAGTGTTCTTGAGGGTAAATATACCTTCTGTAATCCTACTGCCAACTGAATTAAGGTTTGCCTACCACTGTAAGGCACGTTAGCTGGAAGAAACCTAAGACATGTCAGTTTTCAGAAGTCACTGCTGGTCCTTTCTTTGTTACAATTCAGTATTTTAGAGCATAAAAAACAGTGGATGGACGAAAGAAGAGGAGATATAGAAGAGGGAGAGAAGGAAAGAAAGAAAAGTATTTCTTGCCTCTGCCTGTGGTTATAAGTGACAGCAATAAAATACTCCAGTAGCACCACAAGAAACTGAAGAGGGTGGATTCCCTTCACAGAATCATAGAACCATTATGGCTGCAAGAGAAGATCACCTAGTCCAATCCACCCGCTAGAACTCACCTCCACATCAAATCCAAATGATCCTCTTTCTCACTGGTAACATGAAACAGCTTATTTTCTCAGGTGCTCTTCAGGCTAATCATGACTTCTGCCTCTGGAACCGGGAGAATTCCATGTGACAAGCAAGCATAGACAGGATATCATTTGGCAGCAATAGCTCAACACTGATTGAAAGTCTCATTTGTTGGGGGAAGAATTGTTTTCTTTTTCAATTAACTCAGAAGAAAAATATATTTGTCCAGACCCAGGTGCTTTTTCGTTCCTTCTCTAGTTTGAGAAAATTTTAAACGGTTGGCTTTTTTTATAAAATGAATTGGTAATCACAGCCCTGTGCCTCACACATGGCAGACTGAACAATTCAGGGGCTGGTAATGGGATAAAGCCTTTCACCTCAAAGGCTGCAGTTCATATTCAGAATAATTCTTAACTTCATACACACCATCACTACATGATGGGCATTTGATTGTTGTCGTACAGTGAATCAGGTGTTTTTCCTAGCGGGAAAGCATTCATGCCACAGACAACATACTAATTACTGTCAGTAATTAGCAGCACTCTTGGCAGCGGCAGTAGAGGGACCTGCAGAAAATTACCCATTTGTTCATCCCTTGGGGGCTGCCATCTCAAGGTGGGGGGTCAAGCCCTTCAGACAGTCATTGCAGTAATTCTTGTAGCTTTCTCACCCTGGCTACGTTTTGAGAATAAGCAGGATTCAGCCTCCAGAGCTGCCAATCTACGACTTTTATTACCGCTAAATTACTTTTGTTTCAAATGCTGGAGGCAACTTTGAATGCCGGGTTTAATTAGATTGTAATTGTTTGGAGATCCAAGCAATTGTGGCAGATTTGGGTGGAGACTTTGGTGGCTTTTAATATTTGTGCAAATAGGTTTCACGAGCACAAAACCTACAGGCACTTCTAACAGTGGGCATTCTCATAGAAAATTCACAGTAACATCTAAGCCAGGCAGGAAAAAACTTGAACTTCTATGTGCAAACTGAGTGATCTCCTAAAGCCTCTGTCCAAGCAGACAGCTTCATGGGTCAGGCAGTTTTCAGGAGCCCAAGATGTTTTGGTACAAACAGAACGTGAGTTTAGTTAGGAACAAATATTTTTATACAAACACAACAAAGTACACTGACCTTAGCAAGAAAAGATGTCACCATATTTTCAGAACAATGAAACCACAAACTAAAAAGAAAATAAATTTCAAATATATATAGGAGTAAATCGTACTATTTAGCACTAGAAGCCTTATCTTTACCCTAGGGAAAAAAATACTCATGAACAACACAGAAACCCTGCCCCATTGCTGAATACCATTATTCCTCTGCCTTCCTTCGGGAAAGCATAGACCCCTCAACACTTCAACCCCCTCTAATATAACACAGTCCAGAAATCTTCAGGGAAATCCTAAAGATCTGAGAGTGAACATTTAAAGGCCAAGGAGCTTCTGCTAGGAGACCCTGTGCTTCCACGTAATCTCCTGAGGTCTACCTGTCATAATGACAACATTACCTCTTTGTGCAGCTCCAGGGAGTGCTGTGCAAATATTGGATTATCTGGTTCAATGGCCAAACAAAAAACAATCACGGGCAGAAAAAAATTTCAGTTGAATCCATCTGAAATAAAAGCTATGGGGGGTGGTTTGGCTAGGGGAAAGGAAAGAAAGAAAAACACCAAACCAAACCATACCAAAAGAACAAACACCACCACAACAAAGGAGAAAATGTTTCCCTTTAAAATAGTAAATACTCTGCTCCCTATTTTTTACCTGAAAAGCAAAAAAATGCTCACAAAACATTTTATTTTTTTTAGCATTTCCTTTTATCCTTTTGATTTTGGGGAGATTTTTTTTTTGCAATAAACTTCACCAAATTTCATGTCACACC
Source organism: Campylorhamphus procurvoides (assembly GCA_013396655.1). NCBI lineage: Eukaryota > Metazoa > Chordata > Aves > Passeriformes > Dendrocolaptidae > Campylorhamphus > Campylorhamphus procurvoides. The sequence goes on along the minus strand of WBMV01003598.1, from coordinate 2,211,634 downwards.
AAAGTAGATCTGGGCATCCTGAAAAATTTGTTTCGTTCAGCAAAACTACTACTTAGGACACTTTGCTGAGGTCTAGCTCTAGGGAAAACTGCACCATCTGAACTACAGAGATCCAGTGACCACATTTTTGCTTAAGAAGAAATGACTTCTCAGGGAAGAAAACTGATCAGTTTCATCATTAGGAATCAAAAACATGATTGACAGGTTTTTTTCTCAGGAAGGCTGAGGAGGATCAAATATCATTATAAGTACATAAGTACTGACTATTATTTTGTTCTCCTGTAAGTTCCTGCTGCAGTACTTATGTGAAATGAAAGGTACAAGTGGATTCCACTGGTGGCAGTAAACTCCATGAGACACCACCAGCAAACTTCCGTAAGTTTGTGTAGCTGGTTACATGTGTGGCTGGCAGCAAGCACGCCTGGAAGCCACTCTGGTTATCCTACAGCTCTATGAGGACTGGTTGCCTTGGTAGTTGACTCCTTTACTTCTACGGAATGATCTAAATTGGATTCAAGAGCTTCTGTAGCTGAACTGACTTTGATAAATATGAAGAGATACCCTCTACTACATACAGCAAAATTAGAATTAAATTCATTCAGGAGAACAAGAAGAAAAAAAATCCTAAGTCTGTAGACTTATGAATTCAGAATGTATAATACCAGAACTGCCGCTAGTAAATACTAGCAATACTGTTTACTAGAGAAAACAGATTTATAAGTGTGTGTATATATACCAAAACTGAAGCAAAATTTTCTCAGAATGACAGAAATGGGAAATATTCAGAAGTGTCCAGATTAATCCCAAATCATAAAGTTCAGCGCCCCAGACTTTATTAAGCTGCTGTTGAACATAGCAGGAGACAGGGAGAGGTTTAAACTGCTTTTCTTCAGTCCTATGTTATACACAGAACAAGGTACAGGCCAATATTTATGCTACGTTCTACCAAGTGGTATCCACGAAAGAGTTCACTTCCTTGGATCACAAGACCACAGTGCAAATTGTTGCGTATTAACCCATCTTCACAGACCTTCCCTACACAACCAAGGCTTCAAGAGACAAATTATTAAGCTAGAGAAAGACACAATTACTGAATACAGATGCCAGTGCAGCACTTCTATACATGTTAGAAGAGTATAAGCCTACGACACTGGGCAACAACACTACAGAAGATGCACCATTCCCCGGATGACACTCAGCTTGTTCAGCATTTTCAAGCGTGAACATCCAAAAGCAAAAACCCTTTCACACTGCAGGGACCATCTCCAAGTAATTCTCAGCTCCAAACTGAAAAGGCAATAGGGCATGGGCAAACGAAACACCCCAGAAGCACAGCTAGAAGAGAGATCACGCTCTTTCCAAGTTTACCAGCAGCTTTGCGCAGGCAGGGAATGGCTAAAAAAGTGAAGTTGTGAAGAGGAACCTATGTGCCAACGTTAAGAAGCCGGAAGACACAATGGCAAAGCAGAATCAGGACTACAAACAGCAACAGAATTACATAGAAGACATTTTAAAAGAACTCCAGAAGGTAAAGGCAGAGGCTGGGTGGGAGGAAACAAAAACTTGATGGATCTTGAAAAGAGAGTAGCTAAAAAGGTATTACAATGTGCAGGGGCTGGGAGCACAAGATCCAATAGTAAACACACAAAAAGGGAAAATAAAATTTTTGTTGGGGAACGCGTGGTGTTCTTTGATAGCATAGCAGCAAAGATAAATAAATACATGCTTGCTTTCCATTCTAGGTAAGATACCAGAGAAGAAAGCAGGAAGGTGTTAAATGGGGAACCAAGACAATGCAAAGAAATAAAAAAGCTATTTAAATACAGAAAATAGTTAGAAACTCCTCTAAAGAAAAAAAAAAAAAGACCACCAAAAATCAACCCATATTAAAAGAAAAACACTAGAAGAAAAACAGAAGCATTTGAGAATGGAGTACTCTTAGATAACGGATTTACCTCAAGTCCAGATGCACAGAGGAGCAGACTAGGTAGTTTCTCCTCATGCCTGTTCCAGGCTCATCTAAAGGTCAGAGAGTCATTGTCCCACTTCAGTACACAGCTATTTACTGGGATCAGGGAGCATGTGAAAGTGAAAGGACAGGGGAAACCTTCATCAATCCTGCTAATACACAACAATAGCCCAGGCGCGGGTAGAGCTGCCCAGTCCTGTCAACAATGGCACTCTTATCTGTTGTAAAGGACTTTACATGTTACACTCTGGCACTAGCAATCTGCAGAAAGTGCAGTGTATGGCACCAGGGATTACAGGACACACCTAGAGATATAAATCTGCCCCAAAAGAACAGAGCCACCAAGGAGTATGTCCATTAATCTTGTTTTAATAGCTTATGACACACAATAAGAGACATGCAAAGGCAGGTCCCTGTAAAGCCAATCCACATCTCTAACATGTCTGGCAGTGCATCTAATATTGTAATTCCACATCTAAGGATCAGATTGTGGGGACTCTGCCTCTGAGGCATCATTAAAACCTGTATGTACGTTCAAGCCTCACAAAGGCTCAGAGGACCTCACTGCTTCCTTAGCCATGTTCAGCTAGAGACCGGCACTGCACGAGGAAGAATATCTGCTTCTCAGAAACTCTGCTTATTACGGCTGAAAGTAAGGTGCCTGCCTTATTCACCGCTACTTCATTATTTTTATTTCTCCGACAGTCAGCTGTATCCGTTCCCAGACACGCACAATGGTTTTGTGCCACACAGTTCTTCTTTCAGCAGAGTTAACTGCAGATTTACATCTGTTTAAAAACGAGTGTGGAAACAACCTGAGAGGCCAAACCCTTAAGACTGAGCCTGAACAATTCGTGTTCTGGCCAACCTGCAGAAGCATGCTGTCCCTAGCAAGACTAATTTGTGTGCTCACAGGCAGAGGAGAAAGAGGGCCTACATGAATAGAGAAACAGACAGTGGTTATCTGGTAATACCAGCCTGAGAGCAGGACTGGGAGGCAGTCCTGGTATTTCTGTCCCATTGTCCCAAACACAGGCACGCATTGCATTGCCTCTGGCACTTGAGGTCCAGGGGCCCTGCACAGCCCAGGAGGAAAATCCATGCGTACCCTTTGTTCGGAGAGTGCAGAGAGCAAGGGAATTCCACCCCTCAGCCAGATCCCGGGGAGATGCCGTGGGAGGGAAAAGGGGTCNGAGGCGGCGCGGCCCGCCCGCCGCCAACACCTGCCCGGCCGCTGAGGCGGCGGCTCCCCCGCAGAGCCGGCGGCTGCGCCCGGCCAGGAATTACGAGCCGGCGGGGAGATGTCGGTGGATTATGGAGGAGCCGCGCGTCGGCTCCAATTAGGATCACGGCTCTGAGGGCTCCCGCCACCCCCGCCTCGCCGCCGCGGCAATGGCGGGCCCGCAGCGCCCCCTGCCGCCGCCCGCAGCTCCGCCGGGACCGGGGCCGAGCGGCCCTCGCCGAGGTTACATGCAGATCGAGCGCGCCCCGGGGCCCCTCACACCGTGGCTGGGCTGGAAGGGAGCGCCAGGACCATCTGTGTCCAGCCCCCCTGCCATGGGCAGGGACACCCTCCAGCACAGCGAGCCGCTTACAGNGAGGAAACAAAAACTTGATGGATCTTGAAAAGAGAGTAGCTAAAAAGGTATTACAATGTGCAGGGGCTGGGAGCACAAGATCCAATAGTAAACACACAAAAAGGGAAAATAAAATTTTTGTTGGGGAACGCGTGGTGTTCTTTGATAGCATAGCAGCAAAGATAAATAAATACATGCTTGCTTTCCATTCTAGGTAAGATACCAGAGAAGAAAGCAGGAAGGTGTTAAATGGGGAACCAAGACAATGCAAAGAAATAAAAAAGCTATTTAAATACAGAAAATAGTTAGAAACTCCTCTAAAGAAAAAAAAAAAAAGACCACCAAAAATCAACCCATATTAAAAGAAAAACACTAGAAGAAAAACAGAAGCATTTGAGAATGGAGTACTCTTAGATAACGGATTTACCTCAAGTCCAGATGCACAGAGGAGCAGACTAGGTAGTTTCTCCTCATGCCTGTTCCAGGCTCATCTAAAGGTCAGAGAGTCATTGTCCCACTTCAGTACACAGCTATTTACTGGGATCAGGGAGCATGTGAAAGTGAAAGGACAGGGGAAACCTTCATCAATCCTGCTAATACACAACAATAGCCCAGGCGCGGGTAGAGCTGCCCAGTCCTGTCAACAATGGCACTCTTATCTGTTGTAAAGGACTTTACATGTTACACTCTGGCACTAGCAATCTGCAGAAAGTGCAGTGTATGGCACCAGGGATTACAGGACACACCTAGAGATATAAATCTGCCCCAAAAGAACAGAGCCACCAAGGAGTATGTCCATTAATCTTGTTTTAATAGCTTATGACACACAATAAGAGACATGCAAAGGCAGGTCCCTGTAAAGCCAATCCACATCTCTAACATGTCTGGCAGTGCATCTAATATTGTAATTCCACATCTAAGGATCAGATTGTGGGGACTCTGCCTCTGAGGCATCATTAAAACCTGTATGTACGTTCAAGCCTCACAAAGGCTCAGAGGACCTCACTGCTTCCTTAGCCATGTTCAGCTAGAGACCGGCACTGCACGAGGAAGAATATCTGCTTCTCAGAAACTCTGCTTATTACGGCTGAAAGTAAGGTGCCTGCCTTATTCACCGCTACTTCATTATTTTTATTTCTCCGACAGTCAGCTGTATCCGTTCCCAGACATGCACAATGGTTTTGTGCCACACAGTTCTTCTTTCAGCAGAGTTAACTGCAGATTTACATCTGTTTAAAAACGAGTGTGGAAACAACCTGAGAGGCCAAACCCTTAAGACTGAGCCTGAACAATTCGTGTTCTGGCCAACCTGCAGAAGCATGCTGTCCCTAGCAAGACTAATTTGTGTGCTCACAGGCAGAGGAGAAAGAGGGCCTACATGAATAGAGAAACAGACAGTGGTTATCTGGTAATACCAGCCTGAGAGCAGGACTGGGAGGCAGTCCTGGTATTTCTGTCCCATTGTCCCAAACACAGGCACGCATTGCATTGCCTCTGGCACTTGAGGTCCAGGGGCCCTGCACAGCCCAGGAGGAAAATCCATGCGTACCCTTTGTTCGGAGAGTGCAGAGAGCAAGGGAATTCCACCCCTCAGCCAGATCCCGGGGAGATGCCGTGGGAGGGAAAAGGGGTCACTTGGCAGCTTCTCCCACTGAACGGGGCCGTGCTGGACTGAACTGGTCTCCTATCCCACATCACACGAAGAGCCCTCGACGCAACCAAAGTCCCTTGCTTTATGACTGGAAGCACCGGCAGCCACAGAACCCCGCGCTTAGGGCCTGATCCAGCTGCTCCACACCTCTCCCTCAAACACCACCCCTGAGAGACACCGCCTTCCACACCTGGCAGGGGCTCCCGGCAGGCCGCTGTGGCTCCGCGGGCGGCCGGGGACACATCGAGGGGACGCCCGTCCTGCACCCCGGGGGAGCCACCGCAGCCCGAGCCCCTGCGGGAACGGCGCCAATGGAAGACACAAAGGAGCTTTTATCGCGTTATTANTGGGCTGGAAGGGAGCGCCAGGACCATCTGTGTCCAGCCCCCCTGCCATGGGCAGGGACACCCTCCAGCACAGCGAGTCGCTTACAGCTCCATCCAGCCTCGCCTTGGACACTTCAGGGATGCGGCATCCACAGCTGCTCTGGGAAACCTGTGCCAGTGCCTCACCACCCTCACAGTGGAGAATTTCTTCCTCATGTCCAGCCTAAATCTACCCTCTCTCAGTTTAAAATTTTCCCCTTACTCTGTCACTACAGGTCTGGGTAACAAATCTTTATCCATCTTTCTTATAAGCCACTTTTACAGATTGGAAGGGGTCAAAAGGTCTCCCTTGGCCTTGTTGGACTTCATGAGGCTCACACCAACTCACCCTTCCAGCCTGTCCAGGTCCCTTCATTCCTTCAAGCAAGTCCAGTGCACTGCCTTGCTTGTCGTCACCCACAAACCTGCCAAGGCAGCACTCACCGACACTGCCTGTGTCATCAATAAAGATCTGGAATGGCACCAGTCCCAACACGGATGGATCCCTGAGGGACACCCGTTGTTTCCGACTGCCATCTGGACATTGAGCCACTGACTGAAGTTCTGGGATGCAGCCCTCCAGCCGGCTCGTGTCCAACAAATGGCCCATCCACCACACTTACCTCTTACAATTTAGCGACAAGGATGCTGGCAGTGTCCTGGCCTGCCTGGCCATCGCTGATGGAGAAGGGTGGTGCTTGTATGCAGGAATGACTGGCTTTGGAAAACAGAAGGCTATTGCCCCAAAAGCTTCATGTGGGGCACATGCTGGCCAGGGTCACCCCTGCTGGTGTGGGTGCAGGGTGGCCAGCCCCCAGCAGCATCCATGCTCGCTCATCTGTGTCTGCCTGCAGCAGAATACATGCCCCCCAAATTACTCAGCAAGTAACGAGCAGCAGCAGCAGCCGCTATAGCAATATAAATCCACGGGAAAGGATTTTCCCCCTCCCTTTTCTGAGATAAAAATCTCAGAACAGCAGAGGCTACACCGTTGACTAGGCTATTAAAATGGTATTTATGAGGTAATCACTTATTTTAACTGCCAGCTACATAAAATTTATCATGGAAAAAAAAAGACTCAGGGAATTTTATAATTATCATTTACATTTTCTTAAACCTATTTAACAAATCAAATTTGCAATGCCTCCACACAAAAATACATCAGAAGGAACAGAGAGAGAGAGGCAGCGAATGGGCAGTTGGCTCATCTCCCTTGTACAGCTGCAGGGGCACTTCTCTGTTTGTCCAAAGCCAGTCACTCCTCTGCACAAGAAAGGCTTTTAAATGGGGCTCGGAACCAGCAGTTTGATGCACCATAAGCAGTACTTTATGGTGCCCCCAGCCCTCAGAAACCCAGAGGTGGAGACTGTGATATGGGAAAGAAAGGAAAATATGCACAAGTAGTCAACACTGTTGTTTTGCAGTGAAATACAATGGTTTGTTGTGGTCAAAAGATCATTTCTGCAGGAGGGTTGTTAGCGAGGTGAGAGCAGCATCCTGACACCTGGTCCAGGCCAGCTTGTGTAAAATGGGCAGGCATGAGAAAGATTCACTTAGGATCCTTCCGGAAGGGATTCAGGATGGGACTTTCCTGGATCACTTTAGTTCCAGTGGAAAAGTGATACTTATGAGGAGGCTCTGCAAGCCAGACATGAGGAGGGGCATGCTTAATGTGACACCCAGGCTTTGCCAGCATGGTGACAGCCTTCCGTACAGCACTCCCGCTCAACCATCCCTGAACACTACAAATGTATGCAACATTTTTCAAGTGCAGATGTTGCTTGATAGCAGCACACCCATGCAATACCTAACCATCTCACGTCATGTTCCTGGGATGGGCATTACACCTCTGTGCTTACCGACAGGGAAAGGGGGGTGGAAAGTCATTGAGAGATGCAGGTCCAGCCCCACAGGAGTTCACTGGTACAGCAAGACCTCTGGCCAAGATTTTGGCCAATGCTTAATTCTACACCAGTTTCCTGACTATATGCAGCTTATGGCTGGCATCTAATAGGCTGGGGCTTGGGACCCTCAGTCTAGACAAGGTAAAGGGAGGGCATGGCAACAGCAATGTGTGATGGGGTTGAAGACTATCCTTCCGTCCATCCATCCATCCACCCACCCATCCACCCTGGGTACTACATGTTTTGTTCTGGTTTCTAGCTATCTCTCCTTCATCCATGAACACTCTCAGTGCCACTCCCCGGGCCACCTGATCTCTCAGGCTTTGCAAGGATGAGTTACAAAATAACCGATAAAAATGGAGGAAGGAAAAACAAAGGTATCTCATGTTTTACTTCAATGAGGATCTATTACACCTTTAGATCTCCACACCCCCAACCTCCCAACTCATTTGTACAAAATAGGCATACTGGATCACACATTTGGTGTTGATAAGAAATTCATATTAATTCAGCAGGTCTGCAGAGCTAGAAGTTTGCTATACCACATGCTTGATCATACTTTTAAATTAAAATTGAAAGACAACAACTATCTCCCAACAATGCAAATCAGCTATTTAGAGTGCCAGGCTGTTCATGGTATTTCTTCAATGTCCTCAGTGTCAGAGCATATTTCTGTCTTTTTTGAAAACATTATGATTATTTCTTGTACTTTTAAAATACATTTTGTTCCTCTTTTGATTTTAGAAGAGCTTCCTGAGTATGCTGCGTAGGTAGCAGCATGCTGGAGAGCAAGAAGTTTTGATTTCAGTATTACTAAATCAGTCTGGTGTTTGTGGAAAAAACATGTAACTTCCGTGTGTCTGTTTACATGTAAGCATGCAAATACTCCATGCAGAGCTTAATGCCTGTGTGGCTGCAGGGCTCTTCAGGTCGAATGTGTCCTGCAGGGACAATCCATGGAAATGGTGGCTTCAGTATGCAGTAGATTGGGCCATCAGTACATAGTGATGGTGAAGTTTTGTCATTAATAAAAACACATCATTTACAGTAGGTGAGCCTACATCAGGTACCAAACATCCAGAAAGAACCTTATTTCTTTCATTCCTCCTTCTGCTAAAGTGTATATTTGTCACAAGACAAACTTTGCTGTTTTAAAGGCATACTAAATCCTTGCAAAGTGCGATCTCATTCTAGAGGGAGGAAAATTGGGCAATACAGCTGTACGAGTCATAGAGCAGAGCATATAATGAGTCATTATTTATCAACAAAGACACAGCCATGAGCAGGATGTGATGGTCTGGGATGGGCTGATGTCACAGCAAGGAGTGGGAAGATGGCAAAGACAATGAGACTATTATGACTATCTTTAACCACATAATACAATCAGACACCTTATTACTATTATTAGTCACTGTAATTCTGTAATTCTACAAACCTACTCCATCCATGTAGGAAGTTGTGAAAAATTTTTGTAGCAGATCATTAATTTTTTCTAAAAATTCCTTCTCACTTACTTTTTCTAAGAGATGTCTAAACTGGGCAAAGAAGTTTTGGAAAAAAGATCTGATGTTATTCTTTGGGGGTAAAAAGTATTGCCAGCACAATCCATTGAAAAGAATGAATCAGCCTCCTGGAAAAAGGAGTAACTCAAAACATAGGACTAGATGAAAAAAAAAAAACAACACCAACAAAAAACCCTCAAACAACTCATATTTTTTATATTTGCTTCTCTTGCTTTGCATACTTTGGGCTCAGACTTTCAACCTCTTCTTTGCAATCACAGCAGTTGAAAACTTACTTTTTCAATGGAAAATGAGAAACCAGCTTAGTTTTATGAATCCCGGAGCTAGAGTTTCAAGGAAAGCTCTTTTTCTCCTTTAGCTTGTGATTTGGCAGTGCTAAAGGAGACAGACAGCTCTGAGATGAGCATTTAATAAGCAATCTTTGGCAATAGTAATGGCCTCCAAAGGAACAAATTTTCATCTCTCTTGTAAGAGTGAGCAGGGCATTGCAATCTAACATTTTTTTTCCTTTTGAATCATGTACTAGAAAAATGTGGCAGACTGTAAGAGCAAGCAGCTGGAGTATAAACATCTTGCAAGGCTTAGCCCTTAAATGAGGAGGGAAAGCACTGTCCAGGGCCACCCTGTGCCTTTGGGGAATGGCCACACCCAGCCCTCTGCTCATGCACCAAACCTGAAGTATAGAGGTCCTAACATAACCCCTTTCCTGTTTTTGCCTGGAGTTGAACAAACCAACAAAGTCAGTATCTGGCCAAATTCCCCCTGGACCATCACCTGGATAGTATCCCTTTATGTGGACCAAATCATGGTTCATGCCCAAGCGAGTGCTCACACCACAGGGAAGGATGGGTGCTCGCAGTCTGTGAGGCACCTGACTCCTAAAGGCATGTGGATGTTTGTCTTCTAAGTGAGTGAGATACTGTCTCTCTGATGAAGAACATTATCAGCTGTAAGTAGTTTGTGCTGCCCACTGCAAAAATCTAAATGAGGTTATTACAATTCACTTTTTCAATTAATGTCTTCACAGTTTTGTTTTTTTTTTTGATTGCTGCTGTTATCTTTCATATTCATTTTTATAAGCTGCTTCCAAACAGTTAGGTGGCTGATATATATAAAGAAGTTAAAAACCAGTAACTCTTGCAAGGAAGTGGCCACAGAAGGTCCATCAGCCTCTACTGTGCCATTATCATGATTGAAATGAAGAATAAAATCTTTGGTGCTTTTTACCCAGTGAACTGGAAATCAGCAGCACCATAAGCTTTGAAGCACAGTTTGCCAATACAGCAAGCTTCTTCCTGTACATTACCCCAGTGACATCCCCAGTAGAAAAATGTATCAGAAGCCTCAGCTTGGGGGAGCACTCTGAGTTCAGTGGTCAGTGCTGGGCATCAGGGAGGCAGAGGCTTCTCTTGTCCTTTCCTTCTGGTACCCCTACATATTTCCATCCTCTCCTTTCCTTGGTTATCCTCTTTTTGACAGAACAAAAATCTGTAAAAATGAAGCCATTTTTTTATTGACTTCTGGACCCACATATTACATCTGCTCTAAACTTTTCAATTAATCAGCACATCTCTTCATCACACCACTTTAACCTCTTAAGTCACTGGCACCAAAATCTGTTTTACCATGCTTTTTCCCAGATTTCCCTGTCCCATCCAATTGTATATTGGCACAGTTAGCCCCAAGGAGAAACTTAGGGCATTAGATGGGGGCCCTGTACAGGGGATTTTCCACTGCCAGATGTTTGAGTATGCTTGATTTCAGTGCAGGGAATGTTTTAAGTCAGGGGTACCTGGTGACACCGTTTCTGTGTGAGTCAAGGGAAGCTGTAACAGTGCACCAAAGCAGGTCTATCCCACTGCCTCCCTTCTGAAGCACTTGGTCTAGCTGGCAGGGTGGGTAGCCCAGGACTGGAGATGGCATGGAAGTTGGCTGGATGTGGTTTCAGCAAATTTTTCTTCATGAAGTGCTTGGGCTGTTTTACAGCGCAGGTTCCTATTCCGCAAGCCCTGTCCTGGTACCAGTAATATGCCCCAGCCAGCAGTGAAAGAAGTGGGTTTTCTGCCCCCTGGACAATTAACATGTGTTGGCATGGCACACATCCCCAGGTAACAGCATCCCCTGCCTCTGCAAGTCCCACAGTCTGCTGCAAGGACAGAAACTGCTGCCTGCGTCTACCCTGTGGTAAAGCAGCAGGCACGCAAAATGAGGTTTTTTCCTCCTTTTCAATTTAATAGTCTCTTGGTACTACTCAGGTAATTATACCAGTGTGTCTCTTTGTAAGCTTTTTTTATTGTCCCTACTATTCCCCCGGCAGAGAACTAAGGAAAACGTCAATTTTCTAAAAGCGCTCTGGCTTAAGCTGGCGGCCAGTGATGTAATGTGGCCAACCCTAAAGTCCAGAGTGTATTACTATAATCAAAATGGAGTTATTTCTTGTTTCCAGAACAATTTCTTTAGGACTTAAGAAAAAGTCTGTAGAACAGAAAACTAACACTGAACTGCTTTTCTTTTTTTTCCCCCATGAGTACAAGAAAACATTTTTGATTGTCTGTTCTAAAAAGCATTTTGGTAAAATGCTTATCTAACAAAATTCAGTGTCTGCTATCTGGCCTCTGCCAGCAGAGAAATGCATATTCTCAGCCTCAGGGCTCTAGCAGTAGTTTTGGATTGGTGATGAGGACGGTATTTTCATCCCAACAAGTCACTATGCCATTTATCTGCAAATGATGAACTAAAGGTTTTTGTAGTGAAAGAAGGCCAGCAGAGCAGCACTATTTAAGAGGAATGATGTCCAGTTTTGGAATATTCAGTAAGATAACAATATGGGGGGTTTTTACTCTTCTCTTAATAGATGTTTGAAATTACAGGAACCAGCCCTTCCAGTACAGGTACTAAAGAATAAAATGTAACAAAGGGCTCAAGCTATTTCATTGCCAAAATATCTAATTTCACTCTTCTGAATCAAGCTTTTCTTCTTGTTTTTAAACAAGCCAGATATCAAGCTGATCAAAGCTCATTTGGAGAAAACTTTTAAACTATAACAGCTTACCATGACCAGAAGGAGTATTCTGTGGTACTGGTACATTCTTAGACATTTCTGTTTTCCCTTCTAATAAGCAGATTGCCCCAGCACCTATACAGTGCAAGTAAGTCTGGTGAAGTGAAATGAGTTTAGTTCTGTGAATAGTAAAGCCTGCATTCTCTTCGGTCTCCTCCAACTTTTAGAACTGTTCCTCTGAACTCATCTTGTTCATTAAAACATTTCCCAAAAAGCCCGGGTAACTTCTACCCCTCCCTCCTGTGGCATATGGATTGGCCATTCTGAGGGTTAATGACATGTTTGTAAATAACCAGTTGGGTATGCTCACCATCATATGGTTTTGGAAGACCTGGGACCGGCTAGGACATGTGAATTTCCCCGTCTCAAAACTGCTGTGAATGAATCTTACAGTGTAGGAATTGGGTATTGATCCATTTGCAGATGGGGTTTTACAGTGACTTTATAGTTCTCACAAATCCTTACCCTATCTTGGGAGCATGTATGGCTGCTATAGCCTCTGCCCTGGAATCTGTAGATGAAATTATACCCTGTCTCTGCAATCCATCCACCTGCTCCTCTAATCCATCTGACCTCCTCTCTGCAGCCACCCTTCCCTGCACAAATGGCACCAGCCTCACTCACACCAATTGAGAAATGGCATCATCAGCTCCCTCCAGCCTTCTTGTTGTCCTGCTTATAAAACAAATGTCTGCCCTAAACAGAGCTCTATATTTTACCTTGTGGCCACCCCTCCCTAGCAAGTCTCTAGCGCGCTGCTCTTTGGTCTGGTTTATGCTTATATATTGCCACTTTCTGCCTATCAGCAGGAGACGATCTCCTTCAGTCCCAATTAACTCTGAGGGCAAACAGGCATATGGAGAAGTTACTGTGACAACCAGACAGCCTAAAACTCCTTATCGCTCCTTTCTGGGACACCTTAACAACAAGTTCATTTCCTTCAGACATACTCCAGAAATTTTCCTTTGATAGTCTCCCAGGTTTAACACTGTGTGGCTTATTTTCACGTTCCATCCATGCCACTAAAGGAGCTTTGGTCCTTCAACATTTTCTCTAAGGACCATCCTCATTCTGAGCCATGGTCATCCATACCCCAAGGTGTGTCCCAATTACCCTATCCCAAAGGTTTTTCTAGATTATGGAGTAGTGATCTCATCTTACTCACCGTGTGCAGTGAGTTTTCAGTCAATGTGCACCCTGTCATTTGATACAGAGGTGCTTGGAAGAGGCTGGGTCATCTCAGCAGCAGAGATGAATTAGCACTCCACAACAGTACCGTGCTTGTTCATCTCTCACACACAAAGCTCCACCCTGTCAAAGTTATCTTGCACCTAAAGTACCTTCAGCTGCTGCCCTCAAGGCTGGATCATGCTGTGCAGACACACACCATTTTTTCTGGTGTTTTACTCCATAAACAAATTTGTTCTTGATCTGCATTTAAGAAACAACAAACAAACCAAAAAATCCCAAACAACAACATCAACAAAAACCAAAATACCAAGGAAGAATCACTGTTTAGGATTGTTAAAGACAAGGTAGTATTTCCTCCCCTTACCTGGTTCTTAGATTTAAAGGAAAGAAAACTGTGGTAGGCATAATGTATTTAGATGCATCTATTATCTCTTTATATTCTTTCTCACCAAGTTCTCATGGAAAATATAAGTCTTTAGGCACTCAGAATGCTTTTCAGCCAATGGTAGGAAAACAGCCTTTGCTGAGCTGCATTTTCTATAGCATTTGCATAAAAATACAGTTCAATTCTCGGTATATGCTGCAAAAATCCCACTCTTTTATTTCCATTAAGTTGGAAACTGTCCATATTGCCATATGTAGCCATTTTATCTTTCCTCGTTCCTTTCTTATGAAGCACAATTCTTGATGCCAGCTTGCTTTATGTTTTTGCCATTCACAGAGAAGTGAAAAATAGCAGCACAATTCCTGAAGAGACAGCAGCAGAACAATGCAGAACTTTGCTTAAAATCCAGATCAGCAAAAATTCACCAAACCTAGACATTTAAACCCCCTCCCCATTGCAAAATCAAGATTCAAACTCTGTTTTCCTAGTGACTGCTGGTTTGCAAGTGAGCTTTTAAAATGTGATAGCAGTTTCACAATATCTCACAAAGTGGGGTGTTTATGATAAATACTTGATATTCAGTCATTTAACAAAACAGAGCTTCCTGTTTCTGTTTTTTTGTGATTCATCATACTAAAAATTTGCACGACAGTGATGTGCTTCTGGTAGCAAAGTGGAATATCTGCAAACATTTACAATATTCTAGTATAAAGTTGGCTTCCTTGCTGTTCAGGCTGATTTCATTCATTCATTCACATAGACACAGATCACAGCATCAGCTTTAGTGAAGTTACAGGAAGGATAAATTCAGCCCTTTTAGTTTGTGTTTACAGAGTCATACATTTTTTATAGTTCTACAGGCAGAGAGATTTCTGTTTAAAGCAGCATTTTTCTGCAGAAGACTATGGCACCATCACATGATTTCAAGGTGTTTATGTATAAATGGAGTAGAGTCAGATAATTCAGAAGGCAGCCCCTTTTATTCCTCATGATGAATGGGAGTCAATGATAAAGACAGTTTTTGCAAAAATGTTGAGCTTAAGAGAAGAGGATTTTTTACTAATTGTACTGATTTTGGTCTGAATGCTGACTGTATGTCCAGCTTTACCACCAACAGACCATACTGGCTCCTCGAAGAGATGCATTTTCCCTGGTTTTACACATCTAATGGCATCTGCTGCTACTCAGGAATCATTAAGTTGAGTTCTGTGTCAGCCCTTATGCCTTGCTTGCACTAAAAATGAATTATTTAAGCCTTAAAAACATCTGAACTCTTGCTTCTTTGTTTTGACCACACTGTGACATTAGAGAGCCGACCTCAGATGAAAACACTTTCATCTGACTCATTTCATTGTAACACCCTTTCACTATCACCTGGGGTTTCATTGGTTTGGGTTTATTGGGTTCATGTTTTGGTGTTCTTTTATTCTGTTGGAATTTTGGTTGGTTGTTTTTTAGGGAGGCAGAGAGATGCCTCCTGACACACAACCAAGCATGACTGGATAAAGCAGGGGCTCAATACAGCACTGTGCACATGGCCAGGTGTGGGGGGATGCTGACTCCGGCAGCATCATACCAAGCAGACTGCTTGGTTTTGGACAAGTCTCTCCAAAATGACTGGTTTTTTCCCTTGCATGTCTGCAGGGGAGTCCCCAGCTCCTTTCTGCTGCCCCAGGCAAGCCACCAGCAGGCACAGGCAGGGAGGTAAGCTCAGGCTGCCAGTTTTCCTGTTTGCTGGGATGGGGCAGAACCAAGCACAGAGGGCACCACTGCTTTGGAAGAGAGAAATGTTGGGTGGGGAGGGAGGGAAAATGTTATTTCCTGAATAAGTCACCTCCAATGAAAGCCTCTGAGTTGTGTACAGCAGCTGACGCTGGTGCTATTGCTCAGTGAGTAATAGAGATGCCTGTTCCCATCTGAGCTCATTTTTTATTCTGGCATTCAGGCAACTCACTCATCTCAGTAACTCTTTGCAGCTCTTTCTTGTCACATATGCTGGGTGAGGGCTGTCTGTCCCAGAAAGGCAGACACCTTTGCAGCAAATGGGGAAGCAAAGACAAGCCCAGAGGAGAGAGGCTGGCCACAGTGGTTGTTCTGGGATCTCCCCTCTCAAGTCTCTCTACAGGGAATTCCCTGCTTGGCAAACCCTTCCCTCCTAGACTCTCACCCGGGCACAGATTCATGCATAGGAGGCAACAGGGAAGGATAATCTTTACCCATGCCAACTCTAAATTCTCATTTGCCAGGGAAAGCTGCCATTTGCCCTCTCAGGCAATAAACGGCCATTAATTATTTTTTGTTGTTATTGCTCTCCAGCAGCTCCCTACTTTCTCTGTAGGTAAGAGCCAGCTCTGCTTTTAACATTTCTCACTGTGTCACACAAGAATCAGCAATCTGACCCAGCCACGTTCAGCTTCAGCAAATGCTGCTTGGATACTGTGGCACGGTGTGAACAGGGAGCTGCAATCAGTGCCATTTGGCTCCAATCATTCTGGCATACCAGAGTCCTGTGGGCAAGGTCCCCACTGCTGGTATGTTGCAAATTTTTTTAATGAGATTATAAGTGAAACAGCATCCAAACTGCAAAGCTTCCCAAGGAGGCACGCTGCCAGTGCTTCTTGTGGCCAAATTGGGCAGAAGAGAAGGAATATCCCTGCAGCAGCAAAGGCACCAAGACAGGCAGGGACTGGATGAGATGGATTTTCCTAAACAAATGGAGTGAAGCTGGAGACTTGTAGAAAGGAGAAAAAAAAAAAAAAACAAGCAACCCCAAGGGAAAAAATCCTAAAACCAAATAGAAATAGGACCAAGAATAAACTATAGAAGGGAAGCTGTATGGCAGTAAGAAGAATTAAACTGAAATCCTGCCTCACTAATGCCATCATCTTAGTTATCCTTTCTGCCTCCTTCAACACCTATCAGCTGTTACATCCTCTTGCTGACTTCAAATCTGCAGCTGCATCATCTTCCAGCAAACTCTTGCAAGGTAAACTATTAGGAACAATCCCATCACAGTTGAATGAAGCTATTAATCTTAGGAAGGGTTACCACCTAAATTACTAATTCAGGACTGGGGCCCTGGTTCATAAAGTTCTTGAGGTAACAGCTGCCCTAAAACCATTCAGCATCTAAAGAGACCTACACAAATGTCTAAGCAATGTTAAAGCCCAACAACAATAACTCACCAGGTTTATGCCTGGTTGCGCAGTGCTGGAGCTGGAGCCAAGCCTTACCCCTGCCCACTCTCCAGCCCCACGGCACCCCTTCGGTTTGGGGAGCATCCCCCCTACCCAGGGATCAATTGACAGAGCTTCTGAACTTTGCCTTTATCACCAAACACCTCGGCTGGGGGGTTTATTTAAATGTGTTAATTACTTGTGTGTTGAAATTGCAGCACAGCTGCAGCAGTGACTTCTGCCATGGCGGTGCTCATGTCCTCCTTTAGCAGGCTTTACCTGCATGCTGCCCCTGTCCTGGAAATTAGGCAAGTAATGTGCAGCTCAGCACAGAGGAGTTGAAAGAGAGCTTCTGGTTACTCAAAAAGTAATCAGAAAGTATTTTAAGAGTGTATTGATTCTGTATTTTAAAGATCAAGGTCCACAGCTGTACTATATCAGCTCAATGATGGCAGTATTAAAAGAGGTCAGGTTATGCCAAGTAAATTACTAACCCTGGATTCTAAATAAATGCAATATACAAATACAGAGATCATTCACAGAGGGAGCGACAGAGTGAGAAATTGAAGCACATCTTGTGTGCTCACATGTGTTTGTGCCCAAATAAGGTAAGTCAGCACACACTCCATTGAGGGTGATGTTTCACATGCTGAGAAACAGCCCACAATTTTCATAATGGTCGAAGGATAAAGACCTCCCTGGATGAAGCTTGGAATGTCTGTGCAGCCTCAGAGAAAACAAGCAGGTAAACCAGATTTTGCCACAGGGCTAAATAATGAAAGTCACTGTTTAGCAATTAACTTAGGCAACAGCATCATCCATGTTTTGTACAACAGAACTGGGCTCAGAAGAGTGAAGAAATGTAAACTGAGTAATTTCTCCAGCTGCAGTTTGCTGACTTTGTCAGCCATGATCTAGATCCCCAAAATCTCCATGCAGAGTGCACCAAACTTGTTCCTCTGACAGCCAGGAGCATGAGCCATCAGCAAGGAAGGGTGAAGGAGGCAGGTGGGGAACGTTACTCTCTGCTGGTGGGATGAGCCTGCACCTCCCCATGCTGCTGCCACAGCTCCAGCCTGCACCACATATGCTCTCCTCCATGCTGGCCTGGCCTGCCAGGCTTACATCTCAATTCCAGCATTTATGGGGGGGAGATGCTCTTTAATTCACCTCATGGTGAGCTCTGATCTCCTTCACTTGTGTGTCACACTCACACCACCTAAGTGCAGCCTGGCAGCTTTGGGAAGCACAGTTTTTCTCCTAAAGGCACTGAGTGGACAGACTGTTTCTTCTTATTTCCTTATTCTTCCTTCCAAACAGGATATTTTTAAAGTTTGGGAAAGGATTCAAGTCAAATGAGGGAACCACTTCTAGGCGTATTTATACAATAAATAGTACTTGGTCTACTGATTTATTTTTGCACAGGCTGTGCTTTCATAATGGGATCTTTTTGCTTGTTTTGAGAGTTTGTTTTGTTGTCTTTTTTTATTTTCTTTCAAAGGAAACCAATGAAATAAATTATCATCCTAGTGGCTAGTAATTTTCATTATAGATATGAGATAAAACTAGAAGGAATGATACAACTTTCTGGAGGGGATACAGAAAGAGAAATGCAGCTTATTTTAGCTGCTACACAGTTGTGTGTTTATGGCAGTCTGTGGTCTCACAGACCACATGCAGACTTAACAGTCCTTATTTTCGGTATGTAACTAGTTGTAGGTCATACTCTAACACTCTGCCTTCCTCTCCAGAGCTCTGAAATAGAGCCAACAGGATTTCTCTCCTAAAGGCTGGATTCATTAGTAAATAGACAAAATACACTTGGGATAAAGACTAAATTTCCCACTCCAGGTTTTTAAGTCAGTCCCCCCAATAGCATTCAATGCACAAACTTGCTTTCCTGGGGTCTTTGCTGATGAGCAGGTTTTCTGCTCCAGCCATAAAACTCATCTGACAGCAAGGACCTACGGCCCTGCATCCCCCAGGAGATACCAGAGGATGGCCCAGCCATCCTTATTCAGATTTATGTCAACAAACAGTCAGTCAGCTCTTTTCCTGAATTTGCCTCCACCTGGAGCAGCTGCATGGGACACCCCAAGCCCATCACTCGGGGCGTGCCCTTGGCCACTGTATTGTGCCTGGCTCCTGCCACCTTAATGCACTGTCAAGGCTTGGGGCAACCTTTGACTGTCTTTGATGAACATTATACATATTTGCAGGCAACGAATCCCTGCTGCGACAAAAAACACAAAACAAGGGAAATAAAATTGCATAGGTTGTTGTTTCAGCTCAGGATAATGACTCCACCAGCATCTGCAGGCTGACACACTGCTTAGATTAATGTCGCTTTCAAGAACGTGGCTTGATTTTTCTTTTAAACATTTGTCTTTACCAACAAGCCGCTCACCTTAGCACCGAATAATTGACTCTGCCTTGAAGATACTAGAGCTTGTCACAACACTTTAAATATTAGGCTGGCTGCAGCTCTCACAAAGTTAAGGGAAGCAGTCGAGGAGCTGACAACACCTCTCCTCCCTGTGCCATGATGGGGTTGGGTGTGCTCTGCCGGTGCAACAAGCAGCTCCTCACCACTACTCGCAAACTTGGCTACTTTGGTCTCCCAAAGCATATCAAAGCTCAAGGGTTTCCCACGGATCTGCCTGGAGAGAGGATAAATGGGAAGCACTGTTTGTCATCCTACCCCCCAACAATACTACTCCCCAGACAGGTCTTCATTGCTTTCTTGCTTTCTAAAGGTTTTTAATATTTCAATTAATAATTTAATTAATCATTTAAATACACTTTAAGTTCACTGGTAAAAGTGGCCAAATGCAATCACTGCATAGCAGAGCCATATATTCGTTTTCAACCACACACCAGCCATCTTCCCGAGCAGAATCACACCAACAAAAATCATCTTGGCTACAAACTACCTTATCACTCTCTCAAAAGAGATATTTTTCAGTGTTATTGAGAGAACAGAAAGGAAAAAAGAGAGGAAACTCTTTAAAGTCAGTGACAGAAAGGTAAGATCTGTTCAGATAAACATAAACGTGATGGCACAATTTTCTTTGGTCTTCTTTGTATCAAATCTAAAAAATTATTTTTAATTGATTCTCAAGGCACTTTTTGAAGTTCAATAAATGCTTCAGAAATCAGTTGGGAGTCCACAAATGTTAATAGTATTTAGCTCATTTCAATAAAAATGGCCTCATTAACATGCCAGCTGCTAAAACATGTGATACCAACTGTGTCCTTCTGCCAGCCTGCAGGGAAACATTCCTACTTGCTACTCAGTTTTGCTTTAAGAGACCATTTAGAAAACATACCCATTTTACTGTATGCATGCGTCTAGATAATAATTACTTCACGACTGCCCTACCCCCAAATGGCTTTAAAAGCCCCTGGCAGCTCTTCCAATGAGTGGAGCTCAGGCTGGCTTTCTTTGTGAATTTTTTTCTTCAGGCAAGTAAAACATCGTTCACTTTCCCATCCATCAGCACAGAAGGAGCCAGGTGAGCACCATGCCTGTCTGAGACAAGAAGTTTTTCATTATGGCTCTGCTACATGGAAATAAATAATCTGCACTCAGCTTTGCTGCTGTCAAGCCACAACCAGCATCTGCAGCTTCCTTGCCTGTGTGTAAGCACCCAACCTCTGTCTCCAAAATTTGAAAGTCATATTACAAGTTAGCATGAGAGCAAGTGCCTGCTGCCTCTATCCCTCTACACGAAATGAGTGACACACATTTTGGCTTTATAAACATCTTTTCAACTAGTGTTTGTGCATTGTGGTTAGCTTTCTGAGACCTTACAAATGAAAGCCATTAGAAGCTTTCAGGAGTGGGGTGATGCCTGTATTTGAATGGGCACAACATCCAGCCCAGGTTCGGGGAAGAAATGACATTTGGAGGATCATTCTGAAACTTTGTTTGCTGCTTTAAGGTCCTTACACTGGTTGCTGCTGCTGCTGCCACCCTTCTGGCCAGCCTGGTGAAGGCTTGAGACACCACTGTGGTACTTTGAGAACACAGTAACTGTAGCAATAATAACGATGTGCCGAAATTACACCATGTCATTGGGTCACAGGGAAAGTAGTAGTACTATATATTTCCAGAGAAAATGTGGGACACTATTCAATAAAGTAGTGATCAAGTCAATGAGACTGGCAAACTCCAACTCAGAAATGTCAACAACAGGTGGTAACACCAAAGATTTTCACATTTAACACATATCTTCAACATAAAGCTGCATTAATAATTAAAGATCCCAGCTCAGGAAAAACAACATGCTCTGGCCTTTAAGAGCCAGGTTCTGGTTCTCAGATTATGAGAATGCCTGTTCCATGTGCTTACATTTGTAACTGTGCTTCCAGCTGGCGCCATACCTGCCGAGCAAGCTGTTCACGCAGTTAAATGAAGCTGGATGTGCCAAGCAATAGTCATTTTACCCAAACCAACCTGGATAACAGTACACATGCCAGCCTGCCTGCAAAGCCCTGTCCCCTCTCCATGACAAATAGAAGGAGCATGTGACTGGCTGTGCCACAAGCATCCCCTAGTGCATGCAAGGCCAGAGGAGATGCCAGCAGCCATCCTCAGAAACCCATTTCCTCACTGTTTTAGAACATCCCAAATGCCTTACTGTGAGAATTCTTTCCCATAAGAGCCAGTGTAGAGGCTGTGAAGTCCTTATCATGCTCAGGTACACCTTTGATATCTCAAGTACGGATCCTATGGATGAAGAGCAGCTGTGCAGGATGCAACCCTTAAAAGCTGGCCAGGGGCTGTGAAAGGCAGAGCAATGATGATCAAAAATAAGCAGCAATCAGCAGCCACTAGAGCAGCAGGTCCTACACATGGGTACCCAGAAGTTGGGCCCCCAGCCTCTTCTCACCCTGCAGCTCCTATCCCAGATGCTGGCCCAGCAGGATGCAGCTCCGACACTTCAGTGCGAACATCTGAGTCTACATTACTGATGGAAGTAGCTTTAAACTAACCACGAGTCACCAAATGAGCTATTTGGCTCTACTACTCAAGCTACAATGGGAAAGAGTGTAAAGAGAGAAGGATTCTGAGTGTTTCAAGCAGCACAACCCATTTGACTATTTCTCAAGCTCCTTGTGCAAACAGAAACAGTGTCATATGCCTGCTTTCACACTCTTTTCCACCTATTCCTTCCCAGCTTCCGTCTAGAACAGTTAAAAAGGTGAAACCCTGGCACAGCTTTTCCACTGCTCACACTGGCATCCTGCTAGGACAGAGGTACAAGATAAACTTCTCATCCCAGCACCCTTCAGCCAGTAAGCACCAGAGAGACATCCTACCTGCATCCCAAATGTGTCTCAGCTTTGCTAGTGTAAAGACAAAGTCAGTGCTTTGGCTCCGTGCATTGCCAAAATTTAGGCAAAGTACAGCAGCCTGCAGCACAGAAGGGAACTGGAAAATGAAATGTGTCCTGCAGCCATGGTGAGCATAAGGTCAGCAAGTCCCACCTGTGACTCCATGATTTTGGCCAGAGGCTGTCAACTACTTGGTACCTTTCAGTGGATGTCTGTGGCCAGAGGCTGTCAACTACTTGGTACCTTTCAGTGGATGTCTGTGATTGCTGAATTAAACCTCACAGTCCTGTGGCAGGTGGGGTGATGCCAGGTGACTAGTGCCACCCTGTTGGCTGTCATCACTCTGGGCAGCCTGTACAGGGAAGATGGAGGTGTCAACCCCTCCCGCAGTGATCAGAGCTTCTGAAATTACTCCACTGCCTTTCAGTAATCAGAAAGTCTCAGGACACCTCAAGTTCACATGGAAAGTGAACAGACCAAAAAGTGGGACAGAGCAAAAGCAGAAAAGGCCACATTATGACTGTGGTTAGAAATACCCAGTTTTTCTGCATGCGCTGCTGAGCCCAAAGCCTGGCCAAGTTCCTCCAAGGCCACACAAGGAATCAGAGTAAAACCATGGGGACTACTTGCACAGGGTTAATGGAAAGGTTAGAGCACAAACAGCTTCAGAAAGCACTTACAGATGTTCACAGGCAACCAGTCTGCCTGAGACCACAGGGTGGAATTGCCTCTGTGTTGTCCTTGAGGACACATTTGATGAGCAGAGCATGGCTCCATGTCCACATGCCGGCTGGCAAAGACTGGCACCTCCACTGTAGCACTTGGCAGCAGCCTCCCATGAAGCCAGGGAAGAGGGCAGTGGAGAAGCCCCTCTGCCTCTGGCTGCCCCAGCCAGAGGTGAGAGGTGCTGGTCGAAGGTGGAAGGTCATGGTGGTGTGTGGAGCACATCGGGGCTTGTCTGCTCCACAGTCCAGCCAGGAATTTCAGCCACCAAGGACTACTACTTTTGCTCAACAACTAAGTATACTTTTCTTAGATTTTCGCTTACCAGGCTCTGTGAAAAGGGTCTCTCAAAGGCTGGGGTATTTTCAAATTTCTCAGCTAAGCTTTTTTTTCAAGTGCAATTACAGTTTTTTGCCATTGCAGACTGATCAGAGCAGGTCAGTGTTCTCCAGACCTGCACCTTCCTAGACTCTGCCCTGCCAAGAATCGCTGTCACTCCTGTCCCCGGGGCAGGCACCCCTCCCCGGGTACCCCCGCACACCGCCCCAGCCCCTCTTTCCCCTCTCGGCTTTATTTCGGGTCACCCGTATTTCGCTGGAGAGGTCAGAGTGTGGCAGCACAGCCGCGGCTGAGGCCCTTCCCGGAGGGAAGAAAGGGAGCACGCAGAGCTTTTGAAGCAATGATAAGAGAGAACACCGCAATTAGGGGCTTGCAGTTTCTCCGGCGAATTTGCATTTTAAATTACGTTTTGGTATAATTGCGTTTCATCTTTCTTTTCACTCTGACTTCTGTAACTTTTATTATTTCCTAAGGATGGTTTGAAATGCTTTATAAGACTACAATTAAAAAAAAAAAGGAAAAAAACCCCAATTTTCTATCAATATATTTCTTTGTATCAAAATATTCCCTTGAGATTAACCACTGGGTGGGAGGGGAGAAGCCATCTGATATGAGGGGGTGCAAAATAAGGTGATGCTGAAGGGAATTTCACCCTGAGAAGGGAGCTGTGGGTTCTGGCTCATTCCCCTGGGCTCTGCACAAAGCAAGGGGGGGCTGTAGCAAGGATTTTGCCCCGGCCAGGCAAACACCTCCACCCCTCCGTGGGGGCTAATCCCAATTACCAGCCCCTTCACCCCAGGAGTTCACAGCTTGGCCCCAAGCACAAAATCAAATTACCCCCAGGTCCCACTAAGCAAAGATACCTTGGCAGCTCTGCTGTCAGGATAGATTAACCTGCAGCTGGATAGATCTCTGCATCCCCTCCACGCTGCTGCTGGTTGTGTGAAAAGTCAAACAGCACCAGTGTGGCCGACCTGTTGCACCTTCATTTCCCATCCCCTGCACTCAGCCTCTTGCCACTCATGAAATACTCAGAGCAGCCCTCGAATCTGGGGCAGGGGGCTCAACCCCTGTCACGACTACAGAGAGCCCTTGCACATAGGAAAGACAGGAGAGCTAAGAGAATGCCCTCAACCTCTCTCGACACACTGTCTAGATCTCTCCACCATACTCTGAAGGGGAAAGAAAAGCTAGTCAAAAGAAAATGCACTTCAATCTATAATAAAACAACACCGCTGCTGCTGTTAGGCACCTGAATGGAGACATGGAGGTTAGATAAGCCTGTGTTATATTTAGTGCTGTCAAATACTGTATGAACACAGTGTGGCTTGTGTTATTGCTGCACTCCCTGCCTGCAAGGCTGTCCTGCAGTCTGAAAAGACCCCCAGCAGACAATGGGCTCATATTTTTGTATTTGCAGAATTCTAGCCAAGAAAATGATGAGGACTTTGTATTTGAATGTCACCTCTGATGTGTCGTGTTAATTTTCCTCTTTTAATACCCTCATCTGGATGCTAATGCCAGATTATTATGTTGGTATATGAAAGGAATGCAAGCAGGTCTAAGTAATAGGCCACCAATTCATACCCCATCAGGACAGTGGTCATGGGTTTATTGGCACACCAGTCCAAATTTTGATCCGAGTTAAGCCGATATAAATTAAAAATTTAAAAAAAAAATTGGAGGCTGGTGGTGGGAGGTTCATGGCTAGTATTAATCTGCACTTCTCTGAAAGCAGTGCTTCTGCAGAGACTGACCCTGACTGGAAAGGCCATCCCACCCAGGCCCACAAGGCCACATAGGACATCCCAAGGGCTGCTGTTGAGGCAGTGCTGGATGCTGCTTTCAGCCTAGTTTGCAGAGCTTTTTTTGTAAACCAGCTTATCTGTTTTATACACACCATGGTCCTGGCAGAGGGAGAATCAAGGTGGGTTTTTTCTCCTTCTCCCATCCTTCAGCACATGCAGCAGTTTCACTCTGTCTAGATTTTGCCACTATAAGAAACCCCCACTTCTGGGGTTTGGTTTTTTGGGTTTTGGGATGGTTTTTTTGGTGTGTGTGGGAGTTTTTCAAAGTCTTTTAAGGCAGGAAAAAGAAACAACTCAATAAAGCAGTGCTCTGTTTTACTGTACTGGCCTAAGACAATGTCCTTAGGATACTATTAATTAATGATCCAACCCTTACAGCTTCTCCAAAGTAGGATAAAAGCTGGCAGAACAGAGAAGCTCCAGATGGAGGAAATCTTCTGCATCAGATAAGCCTTTATGAGTGACAAGCCCTTACCACTCACGTTTAAGGCCACAGGCATAAGCCACTTGTTATGTTGCAAATCAGCTAAAAATACCCTCAAAACCACCTGTTACATCAAAGGCGCTCAGTCTAACATTCAGATTTGTGTGCAGAAAGCAGCTAATTTTTTTTTTCTAGAAGAAAAAGTTTAGAGCAGTGAAAAATAAGAGGGGAAAGAATGCGCTGCAGCTACAGCCCAGCTTCAAACACATCCTGTTAAAAGTTCATGGAACAAAAGTTACACAGCACTAGCAGAGCACCTGCAAGCTCGCACTGGCTGAATTTTTTAACAGATAAAATTACCTTTTTTCTTTTTTCCTGCAACACTGTAATTTATTCTCTTTTCTAAGCCCTTTGTAGAAAGCACCTCATGTAGGTTTGATGCCAAGTGCACTGTAACAATAATAATAATCCAGGATCCACAGGCAAGAGCACAGAACTCTTTACAAGAGCTCTGGGTCATGGGTAGGAGACCTCTAGACCACCACCTGAAGGGCTTCTTGAACCAGAAAAACCTTTACAAAAGAACTATTTTTAGCAAATTAAAATGAGGGCAGTAAAACAGAATACAGAGTGTGACCAGCAATCCACCACCATTTGGGCTGTATCAGCCAACTCACCTCCACACAGCGCTTTGGCCTCTGCTTCTGCATCACAGGAACATGCATGGCTTGTCCCACTCCTTTGAGTTATTGAACATTTTGGGCTATTCCTGCATAAGAATGGATGAGCCAGGATCTCAACTTACATGGTCAGGTTTAGAATTCACATGCACTGACCCCCCAACATTGAGTCAAACCCAAAAGCCCTGCTCAGATCTCCTGTTCCCAGCTCTCACAGTCCCAGTCTAGTTAGGTTGTAGTAACCACTTAAACTCTCTCCTCAAAGTTACTTAATCTTCTGTGTTATTGAAGTGGCCTTTTTTTAACTGATGAAGATTAAGTATTTCATTTTGCCTTTTAAAATCTGTGCTTTGTATCATCTCATGGTTTTAAAATGCCTGGTAGGATTAAACCCAAGACTTTTCTTCATTACGATCACTAAAGCTTTTTCAGTTTGAATCTGCGGGTTTTTGATAAGACAAGAGGATACCATATAAATCACTGGAGCCTGTTATTTTTAAACAATGCCCTCAACCCCATCTTCAGAAAGGAAAGGATAATTTGAATTTTAGATTTTAAACACTGATCTCACTTGAGACTTCTTCTATCCCAGAGAGTGATGCTATGCTTGCTGTCTAATTAAGGAAGAGATAGATTAAGTGATAGATTTATCACCTACCTTGAAAATTACCATAACCATTATTATAACAGTAATGTCTACATCCTGCAGGATCCAAAAGTGCTTAACCAGATAAAGAAATCACTACACACATGTAACAGCAGTGGCATCTGGAACATCTCCAGGCTAAAAAAAATCAAGCCAGAATTCAATCTAGTGTGTATTTGCGTTAGATGTTAAGTACACCTGAGGGGTCCTCACTCTTCTGAATTTTCAGTGTAATTCATAGGTTCAAATATAAATGTGTACAGAAGAAACAATAGCAGCCCAATGCCCACAGTGTAAAAAAACCAAGAAAATAACTTTGCTAGAGAGGATTTTAGATTATTTAGATGCTTAAATTCACAGCCAGACCCTGAAATTCCCCATTTAGATGTTGCGGAAGCTCTGTATGCACCTCTTTTTAAAATGTAGTGCTTCTCTAGAGTCTTCCAGACAGACAGAAGTATTTCAGCCCTGGCAGAGATCATGTTGGTGTCCTACATACACCAAAGCCCCAGTGGGGTAACAAAAGTAATATCGGATAAAATCTGTCATGCCCTTAGGTGATGGATGGGTATACCTCATGAGGCAAAAAGAAGCCAGTGCTCGCAGCTCCTGTGACAAGGACAAGGCTGAGGAGGTGTTTCCCCTTAAACTCAACACCTTCAGGCCAGGACACAGCTGCAGAAATACACCAACTTTGCCTGCTGTTTTGTTTTTCAGAGTCTGCATTCCCATCCCATTTCCAAAGATCATTGTAGAGATTCCTTAATGCAGCAACTATGAAACCTTACTGATCCAGGCGAGAACACCCCTGTAACATGAGGCCATAAGACAACACAGGCAGGATAAGCTTGACAGGACACAGCCAGGCTGCCTTCAGGGGGCTGAGAGGGCTCTCCACTAGAGGAGCAAAGCCTAAAAATTGCGGGCTGCACTTGGAAGGTGGGTGCTCAACAGGTGTCTGTTACACAGAAGAGAGAGAGCCTAAATACTGCACTTAATCCTCTCAACTCACAGGAACGTGACAGAGAAGATGGTTTTTAGCAGAGCATGTAAATTATGGCAGTTTGAAACTGTAGCTAGCTTTATCAAATTGTGTGCTAAAATCAGTAATTCTTCCAGGCCAGGAGGAAGATTATCATCTGTTGTAAATTGTCATACTTCAAAATAGCACATTAATTGCTGTGATAATTTACACCAGCTGAGAATCTCCCCTGGGGACTGTGTTTATTACTCAGCTTTGTGTCTCAGACAATAGCGGTCTCTATCAGGGATAGGGTCCTGTGGTACTTTCATCATACCCATAATAATGGAAAGTGATATAAACCTTCTGTCTTTCCGTTTTGGATAACCAATGCATCAACTGAATTGGACTTAATTGCATAACAGCGGAAGTGGAGCCTGGAAACACTGATGGAAATCATCTTTGGGGGTTTCCTTCCCCTTTCCCCCCTGGTTATCTTTTACCAAATGATCATCCCTCTATTTATAATGCTGTGGAAAACACAGCATTTAACTCACATTTTAGTGAACAAATAGCCAATCTACATTTTGTCTTTTACAAAACCAATTTTAAAAGGTGTGCAGGGAGCAGATGAGGTGGGTGCTTTGGGAGTTAAACTGCTCAGCAGTTGAATTTACCCAACTAAATAGTGAAAACATTTTTGGCTCACTTCCTCGAAATATGACCTGTCAGTTGTGTTCAACTTGATAAGGTCTTTCAAAGCTAAAAGTAGTTGAGTGGGTAGGGCTGGCAACACCCTGCAAAGTTACTTTGGTTTTTCTTTTAAAAGTTGAGCCCTGAAAAACATTCACTATTAATGCTGAAAATGTTTTACAAAAAAAAATTTGCAACACAAATAACCAACTTACAGTGATACCCCAAGAAAAATGAATGAGTGGGGGGTCCCAGGCTGCCTCTCCATGCATCCACCCCTCTGCATCCCACTTTGGCTCCCTGCAGCTTGGGGCAGGACCAGTTCAATGAGGTATGCTCGCAGGGCTGGCAAGTCCCACAGACCTCTTTCATCTCCCAGGCCCTGAGCAGGGGCTGCCCCATGGTTTCAGTCACACATGGTCCAACATGTGTGTTTTCTGTAACCAGTCCACCTGCAGCCAAGCTGGACAGCACTGGAAGATTTGTGGGAGCTCTTTTGTTCACTGCATGGCCCCTTTTCCCCTGTCCTAATGCAAACAAGCTCTTAATGATCTAAAGAGCATTTTAGAAATGTTTAGTCCAAATGCATTCCCAGCGGCTGTCAGAGCTGTCACCGCCTGCCTGGCAGCTGTGGGGAGTGAGGAGGGGAGCCAGGTGGGGCTTCACAGAATGGTTAGCACATCTAGCTTTTAAAGATCTCCACCTTCTCTGGAGTGGTGGAGATGCCTTTCCTATAACACGTGGAGGCTGGACTTGGTCAAATGCACCAGCCCTCATGGTGCTTTGCTGTTAGAAACAGAGGATCTGGGATCCCAACCGAGTGGGCACAACTGCTTTGCACTGCTGAAGCAAGGAGGGTTGTAGCAAATGAGTGATACAAAGGGCAGCAAAAGCATCGCCACCACCCCTGCCCGCTTTCAGCTGAGCATGAGGCTGCAGGAGCAGCCTTTCCCTCAGGTTTGTACATGCCTAATAACTAGTAAGCTGTTGCACTCAGCAAATTGTCGGTCTCGGGCTTTTTATTCCTGGTTGTTGAAGTGCAAACGTCATTCCCCGTGGAAACGTGTGATTTTGCTCTCAACCTGTTGGTTCAGGTTTGTGCTCCCAATACTGCCTTAGCAAAAAGCTAGGAGGGAAGGAGGGAAGTTGCTATTACGCTGCAGAGGCCTTTGATCTGGTCTATTATGTTTTACAAGACTTTGGAGCTGGACAAAATTTAGGTGCCTGCACCTTTCATCCACCACTGCCTTGGGAGGTAGAGAAGCAGCAAATGCAGATGGACAAGCTCCCCCACCCCGTCCTATGGGCATCCTTTGGCCTCCTTGGCTATTTTGGGGATGCATCATAGTCAACCTGGGGACCTGTGGTGGGAATTAGCTCTGGGAGAGCAGGGCAAATGACAGCCCTGCTCCATCCCAACTATGCGGCATTGCTGGCAGAACGCTCTTGGCCCCTCTGTAGAGGAAGCTTTTGGGGGCTGCAAGAGCAGGATGAGGCTGCAGGCTGACAAGAAGCCTCTCCCTCACTCGTCATTCCTTTGCTTTTCAGTGTTTGCTTAGGTGGACTTTGCCACCAAGTAGTTCGTCTTGAAGCTTGGTTAAAAATACGCGTGTCTGATCTTGCCCCAGTGCAGTCCATTCCTCTTAGGGTATAAATGACACATTTTGATAGACAGAAGTGGTTCAGTTGGGTGTTCTTATTATCTGGCAAGGTTTCCTTCTGTGTGTAATCCTACAACACAATTCTCTTTTAGAAAACTTCTTTTCTATTTAGCAGAAAATTTAAATATTTTTAAGACACTGCATGCCAGAAAAAAATAATAGAGAAGTTTCTTCAAAATAGCCCTGGCTACTGGCAGAGGTATTTGTGCACTTTAGAAAACACAACCTCCTTTGAGCTGGGAGAAATAATATGGTGAACACATTTCAGCAGAGAGGTCAGAAAATGTGGCTTTTTTCCTCCCTTTTGTTTGAAACATCTACAAAAGCAGCTGCTGTTTTTCTCAAGCATCAGTTGCGGCGTGCTCAGCCTGCAGGCTTGTTTCAGAGCTGCAGAGGATCCCGCCAGGGCCTGGGGCAGACAGAGCTCTGCACCTCTGTGAGCCAGCACCAAAATGACTGGCCCCGATGGACACAGCACCGTGTGTTAGAGGCGGCTCCTGAAAGAGTGGGGCTCAAGTGATCACATTCTCTGCTGCAGAGATCCATAAAATCAGTCTCAGTGGGCTTGGAATGTATTATAGTGGCCTTATCCTAAAAAGAAAACCTTATAATCTTTTGTACAACAAAGGCAAAGCAAGCCCCCTCTGCTCCAGGGAGACTCTTACACAGAGAAAGCTCAGTCTAGTATAACATGTTCACAGAGTTTCAGAGAGTTTTGTAGCATGCAAAAATATCCCAACTATGGTTACGTGATAAACACCTGGAAAAACAGATTAGATCAGTCTGATAAAATGCTTAAATAATACCACAGGTTAATTTTAGTGCAGTGAAAATTTCCTGCAGCAGTCCATTAATGGAGATGTCGGTGACATTTTAATGCATGGCATGTCTTGCAATAGCTCCCAGTTACCCTTGTCACCCCCTCACCTACCAGTCCTTGTAATGACAGCAAGTTTGCATTGAAGCATCCATTCCCCTGCATCAAATCCTGTAAAATAACAAGGAGAGCATCTGAAAAAGCCTGAGCCCTCTTTTATTTGACAGTCTCACATTAACATTAATGAGGATGTCTCTCACTAAGACTGTAAACCAAACCCATAAGCTGTGAAGTTTAGCTATTGGAAGGGGCAAAGCAAGTCCTACAAACAATAAAAATCATATTCAGCTGTCAAATTTAATTAATAATAATAATACCATTCAGACATTAAGCATATTAGTCCTTCCTCATCATAAAGTCTTACTGACCTTAGGAAAGGGAAAACATCCTGTACCTGCTCTGGCTGATTCCCCTCTGGCTGGCGGGGAAATCCTCATCATGTCCCTTGCTGCCCATCCCCAGAAAGGCAGCACAGGTGTATTGCCTGCTTCTTGTGCACTGTGGTGACTTGATGACAGCATCCCCACCCCATCTGTACCTCCTACTGAGGACACACAGAAGGGATTTATGGTGCAGCTCAAGACATGGGCAGAGGTGAGGAACAAAGGCACGAAGCAGGAAATGCAGAGGACCAGGTTACATTCATCCCCTCAGGATGACAGATGGGGATTTAAATGCAGGAGAGAGACAGGGAGGGTACAGGGTTTGGCCATCTCTTTCTTTCCCGTGCTGGAGAAAACCAAAGCAGCATCCCGTTCCCATCAGCACCGGCTCAAGGGAATCCCCTCCCATGCCCAGCACTCAGTTCAACCATCTCAGAGTCCTGGTAGAAAACCTGAATGCCAGTGTTGACCCTGAAGTGGCCCATTTGTTCTCACCCTACTTAATAATAAAGCAAAGGACATAATCTCCAGTTGAAGGGCACTGATGTTGAAAGTCTTGCTGTATATTTGAGGAAGGAAAGCTGAACTCAACTCTGCATGTTTTCCATCTGAACTGCATCTATCAGAGCCAACTCTGCTGCACCAGAGGTGGGGATGAGAGGTACAGCTTGTTTCTGCTCAGTGTCAGTGAAAAGAAAATTCTCATATAGAAAAAGAACATTTCCCCATGTACAAATAAAGACTTGGCTGAAGTTTCCGGGTAAGATACACATGTGGAAGTCTCTCCAGTGGATGTAGAAATTTGTTAAGCATTTCCATCTGCTAAGGCCATCAATTTGTCCTTGTAAATTCTTAAGTGGCATTGGTTTTCCAACATTGAAAAATGGGATACTGTATTTATGGGAGTACACAAACTCATAAATATTGCACAAACACACACAGAGTAAAAAGTGTGGCAGGTAATGTACAGGCTTGTTCTTGCCAATTAGTTAGAGGGTTTTAGGAGTACTCACAAGCTCTTCATGAAAATGGCCTTTTAGGCAGGCTGACATCACCCACATGTTTTTAATTACAATGACTGGGATTAATTTCTCTGCTTATCTGTCACTGCTCTCCAGCACTGGTTCCTGTTGATTAAATCTGCCTCAGTAACAGAGTGCAACTTTGGCTGGAGTTATTCAGTTCCCTCGTGATTGGACATTAAGGCTTTGCTGCATTTTCACATAAATTTGCAAAAATAATAGGGAGCATATCCATAGCATGCTACCTCCTTTGCCCTGCTGTGGGTTCAAAGTGTGTTCCCATCCCTTTCTCTTCTCAAAAGTCAGAAGCCAGTGGCCATAGTCTCCAGAGCTGACCAGGACCTTCAGCTTCACGTTGAAGAGCAAGAAGATCATCTTTGAACACAAGCTCCTGTGTCCTGAATGGTGGAAATAGTTCATCCCACAAGTGCAAGCCCTTCTTCCTTCCACAGGTGGAAGCCTCACTGGTATATCTGAGATTTCATAGTTGGAGACTACACATGCCATTCCACTCAAGTCAGTGAAGGCATTGCCATTGAACTTAGCAGGACTCCTTCCCTTGTTTAGGCTGTAGTGAGAAGGGAACATGCCCTGTTATGCATGACATTCAGTGCTGTGGCTGTAGTTTCAAAAGGGAGGTTTCAAGAAGCAGATTGCGAGTGTACACGCTCGTCCTGTGTGGAAGGTGGCACAACCTGCACGGATATCCCTAGATGCCAGCTGTGGACAGGTACCTCAGCTCCCAGGGCTTGCCTTCCAGCTGTAGCCAAGGGCTTCACACACATCTTAGCTCTCTTCCAGATTGTGCCTGCTGGGAGAGGCTTCTCTTGTCATGGGCAGTGAAACACTTCCATGGTGTGGAAAATGATCATTTCTCTAGGCATATGGTTTCTGTGCTCAGGGGGAAGGAAGGAGGGAGGGAGAAAGGTTATGGACTAAGATGCAGGCTCTGAAGTGGAGCAAAGCAGCCGTACCAACACAGCCTGACCAGAAAGCAAAAGCAACACGAGTCCCTAGCACATACTGTGCCAGCAGCAGCCAGCAAGTGGTAGTTTTTCTTTTAAACCCTTATTGAGTCTCCAAGTTTTGGAGTACTTTAAAAAGCCTTTATGAGTGTAGAGCAAGATTTTGGCTTATTAAATTAAGTGCCATTTATTTTTTGTAAATCTCTGGGAGGACATCACATCAGAGCCTGATCCTGAGAGATTTACAGTCATTCACTTTCATTGGCTTCAGTGGAGAGGTGCATATTGTATACAGCTTGGAAACAGTTTCTCTGAGTCACCTTAAGAAAGCCACAGAAAAGAAAAGCCTCTCCTGTTCATAGGTGACCCCCTTATTTGATGGTGCCATTATGTGGGAACTGGGGTAGTTGTATCTCTGTTTTGGTCCAAGAAGTCCCTTTCCAGGGTAAAATTATTAGCTTTTATGAACTACTCTTTACATATTTAAAGTGACTGTAGTTCCACTAATGACTATAATTGTTCCAGACACCCATTAATTTTGATTTATTAACTTATTCAATTTCCCGTATTGTAGTCTTTCCCACTCTGTAAGTAATTTACTGTTTTAATATTGTGGGTCAATACTAATCATATCATCTGTAAGTTGTTTAATTAATAACAATTAGCACCTCCCATCAAGAGCTCATTTCCCTGCATGAACATTGTTAATGTGATTTTTCAGAATCATTACCTGCACCCACTCCCAACTGACTATTCCACGCGTTTCACCAGAAAAGACACTGTAAGGAGCTACAGTAGCTTGTCATCTCCCATGATTTTATCAAGAATCTTGTCATATTTACTTTTCTTAAGGCCTTGGCACTCCAGCTGAGTAATATCACGTGAACCTGGTTTTCAATATATTAAAAAAATGTTGATACAACATATGAGTGTAGGAAAAGACCTTGCAAGCATAAACAGTAGTCTCAAAATCCAAAGGGTAAATAAGAACTAAAATGGTGTCTATATATATGCATGTATATATGTGTGTGTGTGTTTGTCTCTATATATACATATATTACTTTAATTCTTATGATTTTAAGCTGGTTTCTGTTTTTCCTGAGTCTACCACTATTTTTAGTATTGGCCACTGGCATTACTGCAGTATTTAACACATAATGCAACAGTATGACAGCATTTAAGTCCTTTTCATAATGAATCTCTGCAACCCCTCTATGGTGTGGCCACTTAGTCTTTCACATCAGCACAGCAATAAACACAGAAATGACTTTTCAAGTTAGTGAATATCTATTTGCAAACCAAATATTCAGCTTCTAGCAGCTGAAAAAAAAACCACAAACAAACAAACAAAAACCAAAAAAAACCCCACAATCTAAAAAGCCCACCAAATTTAAATCTAGCTTCTGAACTTAGACTGAAATTAAGCCCCAAAACCCCTCCACATTAATATGCAGTGACTTGCCCAGTGACATAGAAAGGCAGTGAGCTGGTACACATCAGCGGGTGGGGATTCACCTCATTTTTACATAGGAACTAAGTGGAAATGGAAATGAACTAGCAGGCAGTGTGTTGAAAATGGGAAAGATATTCATCTGCACAGTGGCTGGCCAAACCTGGCAGCACATCTCCTGTGTGCCGAAAGCTTACATAGGCTTGAAAAAGGATCAGACAAGCTCCTACAGGAGAAATCCTTCCAGCACCATAATGGAGCACCTTTACTGGGGAAGTTTTTGCTGGAAAAACCCACCTCAGCTCTGCTTTCACCAGTGTATTCGCCAGAGGACAGACACTGCTACACCCTCACCTGTTTCTGGGTGTGATTCCCACCAGCAGCTCTTCTCCTGCATGGCTTTTAAATCAAGAAGTATAGGCAAAGGATCGAAGATCCTGCAGGAGGGTAGGTGCTACCCAAGGGGCTTAAACAGGTGTTGCTAGCACTAAAAAATACCCCAGTGCCAACAGAAGCAAAATAAAAGACAAAATATACATACAGCAAATTTATACATGATTGTAACCAAAGCGACTGTTTCTCATCTGACTTCCTACTAGTATTTCACTATGGGGAAGGTATCTGCTTAGGTGTAACCAGCTTAAGTCACTCGCAAACCACACACCACTTTTGTTGCCACATTAGCATAAACCCAGACTTTCCATGTGGTCAACAGAAATGCACACAGGACAGCACAGACAGCAGCTCTTACGCTCTCGGCACCTCCTGAACCACTCCAGGAAATGTGGTTAACCCCACACGTAGTATGGCAGCGCTAGCAGTGACATAGCAAATCAAACAACATGGAAAGAAGATCAATAGTGCTATTTTGACATAGATTAAGTAACGCAAAGAGAGGTGACTGAAGAGTTCGAGCACCATGGAGAATCCCACAACAGACCTGAACCGAGTCCTCTTTCCATCCTTCCTCCTTGTGCTCCCAGGCATGGGACAGTCACCACTGTTCACCACATCCTTGCCTTTCTTGCCCTGAAACTGGCCCTCGTGAGGCAGGTGCTTATTCCCAGATTGCTCTTTCCCAAAGGAAAAGGAGGCACCAGAGCAATTAATACAAATACAAGGTTTCATTAATACAAATACCAGACATGGGAGTTAACATTAACTCTTTACAGGAACCTTTAATGCTGTCAAAAAGATATTTACCCTAACATAGCTGGAAAAGTTGTTATGATGTGATCCTTGGCAGTCACTTCATCTTCCATGTGAAAAATTAAAGACTGTATAAATACAATGTCAGACTTACTTAATAGTACTCTTTTATCAAGTTGATATGATGGTAGCTAATTATTAAATGAGTTAATGTCTTGTTATTTAATCTACCATGACTGATAGTGAACTGTGTCAAATACTTATTAGACACTCATTCCCTCTACACCTAGCTGACACTTACATGGCCCACAATTAAACACTCATGCTCTCTCTCACTGCCAGGCACAATCACAGTGTCAAACTTGATCCTGCTAGATATTCCTTGCTCCTAAATTTGAGATGTGTCATTCTCCGCTTATATGGCCGCAAAAGCTCCCCAAAGGTTAAAAACAGGGAAAATCTAATGGGAAGTGGTCAAACTGGTTTTGGTAAGCTCAGAGGTAGCCAAAACCATCATTGAAGGGTCACTGTCAAAACTGACATAGAATGAAATCACCCTCATTGGGTTGGAGGTTTCTACTACATGTTGTTCTTAAGGAGATGTTAAGATGGCATCCTGGCTAGTCTACAGAAGGGCTGATGGCAAAGGGCACAGGCTCACAAGCCTGCGAGCTGAGCTCTCCTTCCCATCCAGCATCCAGCAGGTTCATGGGCACCGTCTCAGGGAGCACAGGCTGGCACAGACAAAGGTTGCACCCAGGAAACT
Source organism: Campylorhamphus procurvoides (assembly GCA_013396655.1). Taxonomy (NCBI): domain Eukaryota; kingdom Metazoa; phylum Chordata; class Aves; order Passeriformes; family Dendrocolaptidae; genus Campylorhamphus; species Campylorhamphus procurvoides. Next base: position 2,174,945 of record WBMV01003598.1, on the reverse strand, counting down.
CATTGCATTTCAACATTGCCCAGGAGCAGTGACACTGGACTATATGGTGCACATATCCTTGTTACACTGCAGTGACTATCCTTCACAGAGTCCCTGCTCTCAGACAGCATGGGGAGCCCCCAGAAGCAATTGTCTCCGCTCCTGTCCCCACCTTCCAGCAGCTGAGAAACTTCCTCTTGACTAGTCCATCACTGTCCAACCAAGAGAATGGGAACAAACACAGCAATTTTGCTTTATATTGATGTTTCTTCATCCAGTTCAATATCAGGTTTTTCATTAAGTAACCCAAACACAGACAAGATGCTTAAGAAACTCTAGAGTTAATCAGGTCCTAGAAACTTCATTGAAATGTCCTTGAAGCTTCATTGCAAGCAGAGGTACAACCCATTCAGATGTAGCTTTCAGTCACAGCACTGCCAAGGAAGATGTTTCCTTCAACCAGAAGAGGTCTTGCATTGCCAAAGGATGACTGCCCCTCATCAAGGGGCAGCTACCACAAAGCCACAAAGGACTGCTCAAACCAAGGAAATTTCTTCCCCATCCCTAAAGATGTTCAAGGCCAGGTTAGACAGGGTGTTGAGCAAACTGGTCTAGTGGAAGGTGTCTCTGCCCATGGCCGCGGGGTTGGAACTAGATGGTCTTTAAGATCCCTTTCAACCCAAACCATCCTATGATTCAGTGATTCTTGGGCCACACTCTCATTGTTCTTCTGCACCACTATTCAGTACACCCTTACTCCCAGCACCAGCTGGACACAAAAAACTCAAAAGTAAGCCACCCATTTATCCTCTTCTTCAGCCAGACCCACAGGCCACACCTTTTGGGGTTGCTGTTAGGGCCAAACTGAGCCCTGAGGTAGGAGTGGAGAATGCTTTTGTACTGGAGCAAGAATACTGCTCTCAGGGCCAGGAGTGAAGAAGAGGAAGAGCAAGATGCAAAGCTCAACATACCTGGTTTGCTTTAGGCTTTCTTAAATTGCTGCTCTCTCACCACTAAAAGAACAATTTCCAGTCAAGCTGACAAGCAACTTCTCATGCTGTTCACTTCACACATCAAAAAATTACTTCTTTCCCTAGCAGAAATCTCTGAAGCTTCTCACAGTCATCCAAACCCACCAATACAGTGGGGAGATTTCAGGCAGACGAGTGTTATCTGACCACCTGCTGGCTCACCAACCTGCCCCATCACTTCGACTTTGTTTCAGGCTGCTGAAGCTGGGATACCAAAATGCTTGGCTTCACCACTCCATTATGGAGATGGCTTCAGTTCACAGCCACTTTTGAACATCCTGGCCAGAGAAGTGTTTCTGCAAGCAGTCTTGGAGTTCTGGTTGTGTGTCAGCTTGCTAAGCACGTGGGGTGCATGGGGTTTAGCACAGCATCTGTGTGTCTGTTTATACCTCTGGAAAATATCCCAGTGGGCTTCCATAGGAATCTGTAGGCTGGGAAATTGAAGGGTTTGAGTTATTTGCACGCTAGTCTCACTTTGCTGGAGAAGTTTGTATAGCATCTAGCAGATTTAGGACAAATCTTTGCCAGAGCTTTTGGCATCTAAGTTATAGGAAGGTCTTGGAAGATGCTAGGGCATTTTGAAGTGCTTTTTACTGGGGAAAATCAAGAATGAAACAATGGGGTATTTTATTTTATTTGCTGACTTACTTGGAGGAAAGAGCAGAAGTCAGAAAGTATAATGTTAAAAACCAATCATAAATTCAGTTCACAGAAAGTCTCAGGAAAATGTTTAGTCCTAAAAATGGAAGAAAGTTGTTTGTAAAAAAGTCAATTGAAAATAGATTAAAATACAGACTGTATAAGAACAACTTCCTACCTTGTGAACGCCTAAGGGAAATTACCTGAAAATGCAGAAATTGTTATACAGATCAAACAAAAGCACTTATCTATAATTACTGGACTTATCTGTTTGTCTCAGGACTAGCAGCAACAGCTCTCATCACCAGGAATAAATGTGGTGCTATGATTTGTATTCTCTTCTTCTATCTCTTCCACCAAGATCATTCAGGAAGGATTAATTTTATTTTAAAAAAATGTTTCCTTAACTTTACTAAATAAAGGCAGATTGAAGAGATTTGGCCAGGTAAATGAGGGAGAGAAAGACAGCAAGAATAGCCAAAAGCTCTTTAGAGAAGATTTTTTTCCTTTTAATAACTTTGGAGTTGGACCTGCTAGTATCTCAAAGACTTTGCAAAGTCGCCTGGGAAACTCCTCAAGTTTCTGCTGTGTCCTGGCTCTCATCCTACCTATTCAATAAATAATTATTAAAGTTTTAAGCATTCACAGAGAAAACTTCCTGTTGCTTAGACTGCTCAGGTTCCTGCCAACTTGATGAGACAACACCACACTGATGACACCAGCATTAAAGCCAAAGGATAATTACACGATTTATATGAAGCTGGAGGAAGTGAGCACCCCTGCTAGTTTGTAATCATACTCTATTGGACAGTGGCCACAGGGATTTGTCTCCATTGTACGCCTTCAAGTTTAAAGCTTTCTTCTGGGAAAAGATGTGCCTGTGCAGCTCCCACTTAAGGAAGGACCAAGTGGTTAATCACGCTCTACCAACTGTATTAGAGTTAGGGAGGCAGTTGTGAATAGAATAGAATAGAATAGAATAGAATAGAATAGAATAGAATAGAATAGAATAGAATAGAATAGAATAGAATATGACTGTTATCTTATAGGTATGCCCAAAATACATCTTGAAACAGAGCAGGATGGACAGTGTACAACACACAACCCTTCTGTGTCACACTTGTTCCTGCATGCTGTTAAAGGCCCTTCCTTCATGAGTTGTTGCACCTCCAACTGCAAATGCTTATGACCCTACAACTACTGAGAGAGGACAAGGCATTTCTGCCTGAGCTACTGCGCAGCATCACTGGATTCCCAGTGTCAGCAAATGTCCATGTTCCTGGCAAGAAATGAGATGCCTGTGCCCCACCTCCTGCACTCAGCAGCCACCCCAGCATCTCCTGAAACCTCCCTTCTTGTCCCGCAGGCATTAGCCCCCAGCAACAGACCAGGTGCGGCCCTTGTGACGGGGACAGGGTGTGAGCTGTTTGCACTTTATATCACATTCATAGGTGTTGCAACGAGGTTCTCATGTAAAAGTGGGCAGCTCAGAGGACGGAGAGTGGGGCTCGAGCATGGGGGACAGCCAGGGCTGAGAGGGATGCGGATATTGGAGGGATGGGGTGGGACTGGTCCAGAGTTGTAAACTTCACAGGCATCGTGATCAGAGCTGCTCTCGGTTACTTCTAAGCCATGAAACTATCATTTCAGAGAGGACGCAATTGTTAGAGGAATTACTTAGTTAATCATTGGGGGACAGATCCATTTTACATACAAAAAAAAGAAAAGCTCTATCCATGGGTCTCCCAAAAATCAATTACTGGAAACAGTCTGCTGGGGCTCCTTGGAACTGCTCCTGGCTTAACTGATTATTTCTAATTTAATACATATCACACACTCCCCCTCACACTTTCATCCACCCTCTTCCTGGAGGTCAACCTGATGCCTGTGCATGGATTAAATATTTGATGAATCCCAAATCAGTGTTGCTGCAGCCTTTCAGTGTTGAGAATTTAGCTGTTAGATATTTCTGAGGACTTCATTATGCCTTTAGGTGCAGTGCTGAGCTTATCCTCCAGCCCTCTGGGCAAGAGCAGGTCGCAGAAAGTGCTGAGCCTATTATCTATTTCCAAGGATAGCTTCTTCATCTTTCTTTCTTTTCCTCCAAAGGTGATAGGAAGTGCACTGAGGTGCATCAACAGCAAACTGTGGTGCTCTCCCTTGGAGAAAAGTCCAAGCTCTGTTCATCTTCCTCCCATTTGCTTCTCACAGGAAAGGTGTAAGCAGATAAACACATGTGTCTTGGCACTGCAAGTCTTCAGATGAGGGTTAGGATGAATTTCTGAATCAAACACAGTTTGAGGACAAAACTGGATTTTCCACCAAGCAATTTTTGGCAAACTTGTTTTTCCAATAAAACATCTAAAATCAGAATCCTTGGATGAGAAGGAGGGAGAAAGTGTGAAATTTTGGCTATAAAGGTTTATATTTTAAATCTCTGTCTCTCAGGAGCTGAAAGCCCATCTCAGGTTCCCTGGACAGATATTTCTGCATTTTCCATCACAAACTGTCTCACACATCCCACCAGTAACCTTGGAGATCGTGCTTGAAGGAGGTGGTGCACCTGCTTAGCAATGCAGCACTGTCCAACCAACACACAACAACCTGTGGAGACTGGGGAGGTGAACCCCACAGGTCACTTTTAGGAGCCCCAGTTTTCCAATCTACAGCCACCATCTCCCCTTGCCTCCACCAGCACTGAGCCCATCCTCAGCTGCTAAGGAGGAGCATTTCATTGTGCACTACAGTCAGGGAGCTGACAGGACAAAAAACATATGGGAAGAAAACCTGGATCCTGATAGCTCTGGAGACTTTCTAAGCAAGTATTTTTATATTTGTAAGGAAACCAGCTTCTGTCTGATGCAGCTGTACTGGTTATTCGGGCCAGGTTATGGCAGATGTAAAAACCATCAGTTTCCCTCTGCACTCTCCCATCACATGGATTTCAGCCACTCACCTATCAGCCTTCTCGCCTTGCTTTTCTCCAGCCTCACTGCAATTCCTTACAAAACAAAATGCTGCACACTGTGAAAACAATTAGCAAAATTTAGCCTTTTTTTTTCTTTAACAATGGCTACATTCACAGGCCAGATGTATTTGTACAGTGAGAGTGCAGTAGGCTGTGCAATGTCAGCATTTTCCCTTTCGAAGGAGAGTGATACTGAAACTACTCTTTTTTTCTTAGCTTCATCTATTTTTTGCTAGCTTTGTTTCTGTTCTTTAATATGCAGCAGGGAGTATTTTAGGAAATGCTTTCTCTTCACAGCTTTTTTTCTTGTCCTATAGTAACCCTTTTTAAAATGCTGAGTATATGCTTCCTCAGATAAATGTGCATCTGAACACACAAGCAATTATCCTATTTTCATATAATTAATTTTTTCAAGTTTCTATATGCATTTCCTGCTCATTTGACCATGCAATAATTAATTAGCATTAATTATCTTAGATTNAGAAGCTCTTTCTCTCCACCTCTTGAGCCAAGGAGTACAGCAGAGGACCAATATCTTTCTAGCTTTATTGCTGGCAGCTGAAAATATTTCACCTCTGTGCTACTAAAAACTGAGTGTCTTGTGAGTGTGAGGTGAGTGTTTTGGTTTCCTTNTCTCGCCTTGCTTTTCTCCAGCCTCACTGCAATTCCTTACAAAACAAAATGCTGCACACTGTGAAAACAATTAGCAAAATTTAGCCTTTTTTTTTCTTTAACAATGGCTACATTCACAGGCCAGATGTATTTGTACAGTGAGAGTGCAGTAGGCTGTGCAATGTCAGCATTTTCCCTTTCGAAGGAGAGTGATACTGAAACTACTCTTTTTTTCTTAGCTTCATCTATTTTTTGCTAGCTTTGTTTCTGTTCTTTAATATGCAGCAGGGAGTATTTTAGGAAATGCTTTCTCTTCACAGCTTTTTTTCTTGTCCTATAGTAACCCTTTTTAAAATGCTGAGTATATGCTTCCTCAGATAAATGTGCATCTGAACACACAAGCAATTATCCTATTTTCATATAATTAATTTTTTCAAGTTTCTATATGCATTTCCTGCTCATTTGACCATGCAATAATTAATTAGCATTAATTATCTTAGATTGCACCTTCTCCATCTACACACACACTCAATTAGGCAGGCTTTTTACAGCCCACTTCAGAGGGAACACCACAAGCAGTGAAAACATATCTGTGGTGAAGATGCATTTCACATCTGCTAGAGTATTCTGAGAAACTATTACTATTTTTTGAGAAACACTAAACTCCAAATCTAAGCCAGAAACCCACATGGTCTCTGCCACATCCACACTAGGGTCTGGTCTTTTCCCCCCTCTCCCTTACCTTTCCCCACATCTATGGGGATATTTCATTCCTGGAAGAGAGGATATTTCCTTCCACTGTACTTGCAGTACTTTCAAAGTCCTCTCACTCTCTGGACCAATCTCATGGCTCTTTGATGTCCACTTGCCCATCTCCAGCTGGTACTTGCAAACACCCAGTTTAAAGCCCTCATGCCCCCGCCCCCCCCCCCCCCCCCCCTCCCCCCCGCCTCTCGNCCAGAAGCTCTTTCTCTCCACCTCTTGAGCCAAGGAGTACAGCAGAGGACCAATATCTTTCTAGCTTTATTGCTGGCAGCTGAAAATATTTCACCTCTGTGCTACTAAAAACTGAGTGTCTTGTGAGTGTGAGGTGAGTGTTTTGGTTTCCTTCAGAGGGGACATGCAGACTCAATCCAGGGAGAAGCATCTGGGGAGACTTTTCTGGTAGTATAAGACATTTTCAGCAAAACTATTTCACCACCTTCAGCCAAGTCCTGCAGAAGTGAGACTGGAGGATGCTGTGGTTATCCTCCTAAATTATTAGGGATGAGACAGCAAGAAAAATTGTCACTCCTGAATAGCTAATGCTATCCAGATGCCATAAAAAACAACTGTAAGTCAATATGAAAGGAAAGAGCAAAGAGTGCAAAAACCCAGAAGGCACAGCTCAGCATGGAGGAAGGGAAGCGGTGGCACGATTTTCCTAGAAGACTGACCACAGAAGACAGTGCCCCTGGGACTGAAACTTTTGAAGCACGAACACAAGGAGATTAATCATCTGGGCATTGGAAAAAAACTACAAAAAAAAAAACCCTCTAACCTGAGACTGTGCAGATGAGCATCATACTGATGCCGGAGATGAATCATCTACCACCTGCACTGACTCAGAGCAGCACCATGGGAAGCAGCCAGTGCCAAAGGCAGTGCTGCTGAGCCCCTGCACCCAGAGACCAGAGAAGACCACCCTAAAGCCCCCCAGGGGGAGGGAGCCACAGGTGGTGGGGAATGTGTGCCTTGACGTGACATCTGTGTCACTGATTCAGACCCTGTTCACTGATAAAAGTTTTGGGCACACATGCTGTACACATGCATATGGCGTGCATAGAAATCTGCATATGTGCATGTATATCATATATATTTGTGTGACTGCCTGTGGAGTCATACGTATACCCATGGACAGCACACATAATTTGGCAGCTATTGGCACTGAGAGATGTTTGTGACTCCTGAGAAACTGAGCATCCTTAAGCCACAGGTCATAATCCAGAAGAGGGAGAGAAATTTCCCCTCAGAGCACACAAGCAGCTTCCCATCCCCAGCCTTCCTGGGAGGGCTTGGTCCAGCCACCCTTCCCTATCCTGTCTCTGCACAGGGAATTGATTTCCCCAACAGTGTTTTGTGGTGCTCCTGAGGTACCTGCCTCCTTGGAGAGGAGCTGGCAGTGAGGCAAAGCCCTTTCCTTCTGGGAAACAGGCCCCTTCCTCTGGCAGGAGCCATTTCCTCCCCAAACAGATGCTGCAAGGTACAAACCTGGCATCTAGGCACAGCTGCAGGTGTGAACCCCCCACAGCTGCCCATGCAGCCAGAGACCCAGCTGTGACAGGGAGGGCACCATCAGTACCCCTCTCCTCCAGAAAAACCACAAGGAGATGGGAAGAGAGTGGGAAGAGAGGTGCAGGAGCTGCTGTTTCAGTCCAGTCCTTTGTGGAGTAGCGTTAGGAAGCCAAATGAGCCCAAGGAGCAGAAAAAGGGCAACATTGAGGAGGGCTCCACATGGCAAATCCTTTCAGTGACGGGATTTTTCCTAATATTCAATCTAAACCTTCCCTGGTGTAACTTGAGGCCATTTCCCCTTGTCCTATCCCTAGTTGCCTGAAAGGAGACTGACTCCCACCTGGCTACAGGCTCCTTTCACGTAGTTGTAGAGAGTGGTGTCTCTCCTCAGCCTCCTTTTCTCCAGGCTAAACAACCCCAGTTCCCCCTGTCATCCCTGATAGGACTTGTGCTCCATCCCCTTCACCAGCTTTGCTGCCCTTCTCTGGACAAACTCCAGCACCTCAATGTCTTTCTTATTTTAAGGGGCCCAGAACTGCACATATATAGACATATATTTTTATATACATCTGTACATACACCATTCTTCCTTGAGCTGTCTTCATGTTCTCCACTGCCAACAGCCCGAGCATGCAACTTTTCCCTCCGGATGGCTCCATCAGCTTCTTTTTCTCCCAAATGAGCTGCTACAGGGAGGACAAGAAGGAGCTGTCATCAATGCTGGTGCCCTCAAGCAGGGAGGTGCAAAACTGGGGAGAGGGGAAGAGTAGGGCCAGTTCCCTTTCTGTCTCTCCCTGCAGCACATCCTTGGGCCCACACCTCTCCTGCTGGCCCTGAGACACCGCAGTCCTGACAGGAAAGCAGGGTTTGCCACCCCTTTCTCAGGTGGTGCTGTTCTTTGCTGCTTTTCTGCAAGAAAACCATCTTACTTCTGCAGCTTTTTCTTTTCCTTTCCAGTTTCCTCTCCCTACATTGCCTATAACAGCCTTCTGAAAAATAGCAGGCATTTCTTCCTTGATGTCACTGATGGCTAGTCTTATTGGTATGACAGCACCTGTGGCAGGGGACCATCGTATCTCATACCAGCTTCTGCTTTGGGTACAAATTATGCAGGCCCACCCTCATGAAGATGGGAGATCTCTGCTGATACTGGGGGGAACCCAGCCTGTCCCCTGCCACCCCGACTGACTTTTCACAAGCTGAAAGATCAAATCTACTTCTCATACTTCCATGTAACAGAGGGATGAACAGGACATTCGTGATCTGACTGAAGAAGAGCATATTGATGCTGTATCTTGAAGTCATTAGCCTGATGTTCAACTGGTGGTCCTAACTTTGCTCCTGGAACACTTTAGAGCAACTACCAAAATGCCCTTTGGTCCTCCTAGGCTTCCTATATCTGCCTGAGGATTTTCAGTGGGACTATGGCCATTAAGCAGGCCCAGCACTTGTTTTTCTCCCTTGAGACCATTTTTGCAGATGAGATTAAACTAAACTGCCTCCAAACCACCCAGCACCTCTCTGTTCCACCATACATGTGGGAACCAGTCCCCAGGCCAATCCCACCCCTGGTGCACAGAGCTGAAGGAATGAGAGAGGATATTTTTTGCATGTTGGTGGGAAGCAGGTCAAAGGATGTGCTGCCTGACAGGATGTATCTGCATCTTGTGGTTTCCCAAGCTCCTCCAAAAAAGTGTCATCCATGGAGGAAATATACTCACCAAAGCATCCCTCAAGGCATTGAGCACGACTTAGACATGCGTGATGGCTCTCTTTGACCAGGGATAGGTGCCTCTCTCTCTCAGGAGGCTGTCAACAGGATAACTGTGGTTCATTACAGACAAAAATGAGGTTGTCAGGCTTTATTTGTTTATATAATTTTGTGGTGTAAAGCAGCACCAAGAAGCTAAACTTTGCTTGGGCAAATTATTTTCCTTGCACTAAGTTAATGACTTGTATACAGATAGATATGCCAGGACATGGTTATGGTTCACTATGTCATGCAGCCATGACCAAAAGTTAGAAAATACTTGCATAGGACATAATTTCCCAAAACTAGGACCCAGGCAAGATAGTGTTTGTATGAAGGTTGCCCACATCTGCAGATCCCTCCCACACAGCAGACCTAAGGATGCAAAAGCTCGCCTCAGTGCTGGCATCCCAGCCAAATCCTACAGGAAACCTCCTGACATCTTCACAGCTGTGCAAATGAGAGAGACTTAAGCATAAGTATTCAGGAGGGGAAATTTATGTCCCTGCACATTTTAAAACCTCTGAAACTGCCTTGCCTATAGTTAAATGGAGTAAAGTAATTAATGTTTAATGCTACCACAGGCTGTGTCAGTGTTTCACGCCTGTTGATGCCGAAATGGCAGGCGCCAAGCAGTGCTGTTGGCAGCCAGCAAGCTTCACACCTCAGGCGGCTGGGCAAAGTTTGCAAAGGGAAACCTTTCATGAGACTGAAAGGAAATGCCAGGGGCCAATGCTGCGAGGCGTCCTCAACAAACAGCCTTTCGTCTGGGATGCCCTCCTAAGCCAGAGGGGATGAGGAGGATGACGGGGGCGGGGGAGGTTTGGGAGGAGCCCCATCCACATCCACTCAGCTAGTGATTCACCGAAGCACTGGGATGTGGCCCCGAGGGTCAGGACTGTACAAATGGCTGCAAGAGGGGCTGATGAGAAGAGAGGGCTCTCCCTCCTCCCCTTGTTTTGTGCCAAGAGGAGTAGCGCAATACTGGGAGGAGGAAGAACCTCACTGTTCATGTTAGAAGAACACCTTCTCTTCACCTCACTTTTCCCAGAAAGATTTAAATGCCTAACCCAAACCCCAGCTCCATGACAGTGACCCTTGTGTTGTCCCCTTGCACCAAGATACCCCCCAAAAATGGCTCGTGCCTCCCTGGGCTGCAGGAATGCTGGCATCTCCTTCTCTCATGTCTCCTTGGAAAACAAGCCTAGTAAGGAGCAAGGACAGAGGATGAGGATGGGGGTGGGATCAGCACAGTGCTGTCTCCACTCCTAACAAGGATCACCCTTTCTCTCAGCTGTCCTTGCTGAGGATTACACCAGCCCAAAATCACGGTGCTGGTGATCAGCCCCGGGGAAGATGAAGCCCTTCCCCAGGCTGCCATCTGAGAACCATGATGCTCTTGTCAGAGCAAGAAAAAAAGCCAGAGAAAAAACCCAAAATGTCCCAACCCAAGTACTCTCAGATTTTTCTAAATGAGAATTTAAATGTCTGCTAGCCTATCTGCTGATAGCAGAAAGCAGATTGCAAGTGTAACAGCATGCAGTTAAGTCAGACAATTCCAGGGAAAGCACCAGAAGGCTTAATATTAGGACTACTGGCATCCACAGCCTTTGCTAATGACTTAACAATTGTTTGCACTGATTTGGGTTGGCTTCGATGTGTGCAGAGAACACTTTCTGTTCAAAAGTGGGAGAGACCATCAGGGCTTTTATTGACTATCTGATGGCTGCTTTTTTGTATATTTTCAACACCTTAATCTTAAACAAATACATCAACAAAATCAACAAACACCCCTTCCCTGCAAAAACAGTCAACTCCCCAGATTGCACTCTCAAAGGATGGGGCATTTTACAGGCAATTTTCCACCCAGCAGTATTATCTAGAGAGAAAAAAACACACCCGCAGGACTCAGTGGGATTTAGTGCGATTGAAATCCCACAAACAGCACCAAAAGAAGAGAAGACCTTCCTTTTGCATAGGGCTACCTTTCTCTGCAGGGAAATCCCTCTCAAAATTGCCCATCTTGCAACTCTTGCAGGGCAGGCAGGCTGGGCCACACTGTTACCTCTGAGATTGCTCCCGGACTTTAAAGGACCAGTGTATTGAAACTAAAAGCATTTCCCCATGCTCGGGATGTGAGTTTGGCTGCTCAGTGAGCTGCCCCAGTTGGTGCCTGTCCTTCCTCGGGATGCTCTGCCCTTAAGGCTCATGCTGTACCAGCATAGTTGTACTTTGGAAAGAGGTCCCAAACCCTCACCTCTGGAGAAGGAGAACCAAACAGAGCAGGCACATGGGGACAGCCACCACATGTCTGCACACTCCCAGCACATGTATGAGACTGATTAGCATGCACAAGGCAAGTAAAGACAGCTCAGTGCCTATTTTTTAGCACCAAGCAGTAGGAAGAGTGTCAACATCTTTTTGGGGAGGCTTGGAAATGGATGTTAATGGTTAATTCCCAATTAGCATTTCCCTTGGGATGAGGCCTGGCATATTGTGAGTATATTTTCCAAATCCACTGTCAGAAAGAAAGCTCAAAAGTTAATTGGGGGAGGGGGGGAAGTAAAACCCACAAACCCCTTGAAAGCAATAAATCTATGAGGAGGCGCAGCTCCAGCCCCTCAGTAGCCTGCAACATGCTGCCCAGAGCACCTGGTTTGCTACTCCTCCCCTCACTGGGTGGTAGTGCTGACAGCATCTTGCTTTCTCCACACTCAGCACACCCAAAAATTGTGATACTTTAAAACAGAGCTGATTTTAGAGCGTGAGGAAAAAGAGACAGATGTAGGCCCCTGCTTTCCCAACTGCCCTGGGGAGGATGTGCCTTAAAAAGTTTTCATGGCTACAGCCTGTAGATGATGCTACAGCTGTGGTGATGGGGATGCCAACCAGTTTCCCACAGAAAGAAAAGGCTGTTGCTTTTTTGTGGGACCAAAGGGTGGACTGGAAAGGTGACTGGGAAAGGGAGGAAGGGATAGGTTGCTGGGAGGACCAGAGGAACATGAGTCCAGGACAAGCCCTTTACATGGCAGGTTTCATTACACCTCACCCTTTATATCCAGTCTGGACCATCCCAGGACCAACCCTGACCCAGCTGTGACCCACACTCACCACAAGAGCCAAACCTTTGGAGTCATCTGGTTTCTCAGCATCTTTTCCTTTGAAGGGGGCTCAGAAAGCTGAAACTCAAGATGCCAGTTCTGGAGAAACTTCAAGCTGTTGCAACACACTCAAACCCCAGATGGTTCAACACAAAAATGCAAAAGCTATCACAAAACGACAAAATAACATACTTTAAACCAATTTCATAGGACTTTACTGACCAGATCCTGTGGTTTGGTATTATTTTAATACCTGACAGGACACTTGTATATTCCCCTGCTGCAATCCGTCACAGCTAGAAGGAAATAACACTTTATTCAACATGCCAGTGCAAAACCCTCCCAGAGCAGATATATCATGTCCCAGATGGCTGCCCGACTTTCTTCCTGGTGGCCTCTGCTATGAGCAGTCCCACCAGGAGCACACAGAAGACCAGCCTGTGGGGCACCAGACCATCCATAGACAGGATGGGGAAACCACTTGAAGCAGGAAAATGCTTCTTCCAGGCCCACACGGAAGAGGAGATTGTCAATGCTTCCCTTCAAATTGTCTTCAGCTACTAAACAGAAGCAAGCCATGCCTACACAGTTCCCTCTCATGCTGGCAGGTGAGTGTTTCCTTTTGTCTTTCTGTCCAGCACTGCCTTGTACCCTGAGCCAGTACCATCACCCAAAAGCCACCACCAGGAGCTGAGGCTGCTGAGCATGCTGTCACCCCTGCTCTCTGCACCTCAGTGCTCTGCAAAGGAGCAGCTCTGCCTTCACCATTGCTCTACCTAAGAACTGAAAACAAGTCAGGAGAGCAAGATGGGAGGTAATGAAGGAATTGTTAAAAAATACAAACTCCTTGCAGCTGTTGGAGGAAGAGAACATGCCCACAAGATCCTTACATTCCCATGCTGCACTTCTCCAGTCTTCCTCACTCACAGATACTGCCAACAGACATGCACAAGCCAAAAGGAGTTGGAGACATCCTTAAAACAGACTGTCTCCTCCATGCATTAGGTGATGCACTTCAGGTATAGCGATGGCATGAGGAGGCTTCAGATAGGGATTTTTATCTCCCTATTGCTGCTGATCTGCACGTAGCAAAACGATGGAGTTGAGAGAAAACTATCAAAGACTTTACATGGACTGAAATGCAAAAAACATCAGTTCTGGATGATGTTCAGCTCCCAGACCAGATGCTGCTCCCCTTGCCTTGGCAAAGCATGTCCTCAGTGAGACTCACAGACTCCCATCTGCACTGAAGCTTCCATTGACAAGACACAATTTGTTGCTCAAGAGCTTTGCCAGAGAAGATCAGCACGAAAGAGCCAGCACATTATGTGGGACAGGATTAATGTTATCTGCTGAGCAAAGATTGCATTTGAAATGCCAGAAGAGCAAATGATAGTTTGTTTTTCAACTTTCAAAGTGTGAGTCTCACCTAAGTTTGAAGTGAAGGGGTATTATGTTCATCAACTGCAAACTTTTAAGGTAAGATATCTTCTTCCCTGAGAGTATTTTTCCATAAATATGTATACATTCCTGTCACTAATATAGACACTATGTACATATACAGTGTCTGCCTTTGCTTGAGAGCAGCATCTTTGCCTTCAGTGCAGCTGAATTGGTGAAATCTGCCAACAGATGCCCAGAGCTGTTACAAGCATTTGGCTCAGCAAACATCAGCTCTGTTGCCTGTTCATTCTCTCTAATGCAATTAGAACAGATTAACATGGGTGACTAGATGTGAAAGACAAATGCACCTCACCATCTCTGTCCCACCCACATTTATTAATTTGAGTTCTGCCCTTTTCATAAACTTGTTGCTCTCTTGACCTCCCTCAAATGGAGCACCCTTTATTAGTTGCTTGAAAATTAGGAGCTCTGTCAGGGAGGGACAGCTAGCTGAAACACTCAAAGACACAGGAGCCCTGCAGCAATAGCCCACAAATTCTCTTTAACAAGCAAGATGGGTGGAAGCTTCATGAGCTAACTAGTGGGCTAGCAGCCACCTCTCTTGACTCCTCTATCAATCTCTGGTTTCAAAATCTGCGGAATGACTGTGAAATTAATACCATTACAATTCTTTCGTATGGGACATCTTGCACTTTATCTCTTCACTGTTGAATGCTAGACATCTGCTTACTGGATAGACCTCCAGCAACAGGGCAGACATCTTCAGGTTAACTGCTTATGTCATGCTTTAATCACAGTAACAGCAAAAATGACTTAAAATCATGATCCACACACTAAACTGGACCATACAATCATCTTTTCTGAGCTCTGTAACCTATAACCAGCTGGTAACTAGCAAAAGCACCATGATGTGTCTTTTAGATAAACCCTTGATGGAAAGGCTCTGCAACTTCCTCGGATAAATTGTTACACAATTAAGGAAAAGAATGCCACTTGCTCTTGAGAATGAGAATCTTTCAGACCAAATTTCTCTAATTTTAGTCCCCATCTATGGTGTTTTGTTTTGTCTTTGTCCAATCGATTAAAGAACTTGCAGCTACTGAGAACATTTCCTTTTGCAGGCATTTGAGGACCATGATCTTAACCTTGTCTTTCTTAAAATAAGTGGGTCTAACTTATTTGCACCTCTCAGAGGGAGACAAGTTTTTCTGACTTCAAAAAAAAAACAAAAAAAAAGGCTCAGAAACTGAAGGAAAGCTTGCAGGTCCTCTCTGAACCCTCTCCAACCTGTTAACATCATTTGGCTGCACGCTGCCCACCTTCAAACAGGTATAACCTTCAGTGATTGCTTTGAATGTTCCTGCTTCCCTCTGTATTTCTCATCAGAATTTTATTTCCTTAACCTGACTTTACATTTATGTATTTTTCTTGTATTTAAGTAATTTAAAATACTTCTGAAGCTTAGCTTTGTTTGACTGTCACCTCTCTAGATCAAAGAACCTTTTTCACTCAAGTCACTTCTCAGTTTACATCTAGTCATATTTTTTTAATGTATATGTTAATATTATAGGTTTATTCCACTCCTCAGCATCCTAGCAAAGAGCAATGTAAGTTGTGCCCTCTCCTTCACCTGTGACAATGTGTCCTGTAATTCCATCAGTGCAGACAGCCCAGCAAATGGCACATCTCCACTATTTATCTTAGTTGGAGTGTCCAGATTTTATTTTCTGCATGGTCTCCAGCCAGAATACTGTTGTCCTTCCTGAGACCCTTAAAAAAGTGTGTTATTTTCTTGGCATGATGGCAACGTGGGTCTGAGAAGGACTGCAGGTAGTTTCTGATCCACCCTTGGCTTGTGTGGGTGGACGTTTCCTGACAGGCCCTGCCCTGCTGAGCCTCTGGTGCAGTATCTTCTCCAGGCAACTTGTTTAAGGGCAGAACAATCTTTACAGTCAGATATTATTATCCTGGCAATAGATGTGCATTGCTGCCAATTAGCCCAGGTTTTTCTTGCTTTGTCTCCAGTGGATGTGAAGGGCAGTCAATGCTCAGCATTTTAACAGAATTTAACATGGACCAGATGACTTACCATGTCCTCACAGCTGCCAAAATCCCGATTCAGCAGTTCCAAACCCTTCTGCTCAGGGGACTGCCTTGCTATATAAGCTGTCATTCCTGCAGACCATCTCTGAACTCCCTCATCTAATATATTACTGGAAGCACGGCTCTCCAGCTGGCTGCATTTCTCCATCTGAGGTGTCACCAAGCTGTGAACAACAGAGGATACCTCCCCATGACAAACACACCACAGGGCACACTTTGCCCTTGGACAGCACCCTCCAGCTGCAGGCCCCAGAGCAGCCTGTTCTGCTGATTCTGAGCCTGTGCCCCTCTCAGGGACTGTTGACTCGTGGGCTGGGGTAGATGTCCCTCATCGCCAGGGGTCACTGCTCAGCATCTGCTTATGCAGCACCTTCCTAAACATATCCCTTCTAACCAAGTGGTCTGTAACAACCCTCCTCTTGACACCCTCCTCTCTTCCCTCTTTATCAGTCTACAAACACATTCAATAAATCTTCCTCTTGATTTCTCGCAAATGTCAGATGAAGAACAGCTTTCCCTGGTATTTGTCACAAAATTTAACCCCTGTTTTCTCTGCTTAGTTTTCCTAAATCAGCTGTGCCCTTCCATATCCATCTTTCCGAGCTCTAATCTGTGCCCAGAGTCTCTGTGGTGCCTGTTAAATCCTGGTTTGCTTCTGTGTTGAGTGTCCAAATACTTCCTGTTTATTTTCTGTACTTCTGGCATGATTTCTGAAGGAATTAAAACCAAATCTGTTTATCTTTGCTAAATCCCTCTGCTGATAAGGGTATTAGTGTTCTTATTTAAAAACGGAAAAGCAAGGCAAAGTGGGACTGGAAGTAAAAATCTCATAAAGCGGGTCCCTAATCTGAGATGTCCTAAAAGCATCCAGCAGCTGAATTTTTTTTAAATGCCCAACAAGTATCCCCTAAAATTTGTGCCCCTTAAGCTGCTTCAATTTAGGGTCCTCTGGTGAGTGACACGCCCACTTCCTTCATGCTACAGAAAACTGAGGATGCTGTCACAGAGATGGGAAACTCGTCCTCAGCCTTCTCCTGAAAGGAAATAAGATAAATACATTGCAGACTATGTGGCAATCAGACAATCTCCTTCTATCACAGCAATTTCTTTTTAATATATCTCCTATTTTTTCAGAGATGGAATTAGCAAGGCAGAGATAATCTCAACAGCTTTTTTTTTTTAATACTTTTTACCCGCTTCATAAAATCATTTTTTCCTTGTCTCTCAATATAGCATTAAGCGAATGAGATGACAGGGCAGGTTGTCACCACCAAGAAGCACAGTGGCTGTTTTTCACTTTGAGAGCCAGTGGCATATTGCATTGGAGGTGGTGGCTGCACGAAAGGTGCACAACTCCAGCCAAAGGCTGATCACTGAACACACTTTATCCTCCAGCCCTCAGCCCTGCCCTGAGGTACCCACTGATACCAGTGACCAAACGCAAGTCCCACCTGCATCACCCTGCTGCCAACCAAAAAGGGGCACATTTTGATGACAGAGGAAACCTTGTAAGAGTGAAAGCTGCTCCAGTGAGACAGGAAAGCCAGTTTCCTTTTTCTCACTGTCCAAATATCCTGAAAGAAGAGAGAATTTGTAGAGTTTTTTAAGATGCTCAGGGTGGCAAGGGCTTCTGCTGGTGCCTCATAGCTGCCAAGCCCTGCCAGTCTACACTTCTTGTTCTTCAAATCCTTAGATTAAAATGTACCTTTTAATATAATGTGGTGACTGTGTGCCTGATGTATGTTTGCATCTTTCAGCAGAGCTATTTTACAGTGTTTCAAAGAAGGGCAGCTGAATATAACATCCCCACATTCACCCAAAGAAAAAGGACCAAATGCACAGCACTTTCTACAAGCTGCAAAACCCCAGGCTATCGTCAGGTCATGTCCAAATGTGTCTTGCCCCCCAAGGAACTACGGTGAGAACTCCCTGCCTAAAACAGTAAAAGGCATGTAAGAAAAAATCAAAGCAAGCTGACAGCTCAGGTAGGGCCACATATGAATTGCTCTGTCACAGAAGGAAGTCAAAAGATACAAAGACAACTATAACATTTATCTTCTTTATACATTGCTTTTAGATTAGAAAATCTGCACTAATGAGACCACAGGTACACATGCATTTACATTGCTTGTGAATGCTATTTAGGTGCTTGAATGCATACTGCAAATCAGTTAGGTTTGCATATAGCTTTTATTTATAGTTTAAAATTGATTTAAGTAGAATTTAACTCAATATAATTGTGCCTGCACTAAGGGTACAAGTGCACAAATATGACACTTCTGCTCAGGGGCTGAGAATTTCTGAGTCACCAGGGCAATGGCAGCCCTGTGATTAGGTTTGGGCTTCTCATCTGGATTCACTGGGAGAAGGGAAAGCAACAAGCAGAGTCCCACAGAGCTTGTTAAAAAGGCAAATGATTAAAAATGAAAAGGTAAAGCTCTTTGAGTCACACAGCCTTGCAACCTCTGCCTATCCCAGCTCCTGCCCAGGCGCACAGCTAAGGTTCCTTCCAAAGAGAGGCATTTGCTGCAAAGCAGCCCAGGTCTGTGTGTATTACCCCATTTAACTGTTTCATCAGTCCCTGCTGGTTTTCCCTTGGCACTTTTCCCTTTGCAAGACTTTCTTAGGAGCCAGCTTTCATTATATGCCAGGAAATCACAGGCTGCACTGCAAAAAGCAGCATATTTCCTCAACTTCTCCAAGTCACCAGCAAGATTTCTTCCCTCCTACTTGTGACATGAACTGTAGAAAATGACTAAATTCCTGATATCTAAAGTTGTATGTTTTTATATGTATATGAAAATACCTAACTAAAAAAGACCAGTACTGATCCCTGAGACTGTCAGAGAGGTCACCAGTGGACATCAAGCTCACCTGGAACAAAGCTACCTTTCCTCAGTGCCACAGATGCAGGGAGCCTATGTTCAGGCACTAATTTGAAAATGTGGGTCCAGAAGATCAGTGATCAGTTGCTTCTTCATCTTCTACCCAGATTTTCTGAGGAATTTGGAGTCATTTTCCAAGGAGAAAAGACACTGAGCCTCTCTCAGGATCCTACACCCATAGGAAATTTAGACCTCCATCCATCCCCTTCAACTCACAGTCAAACAAAAGTCACGTTCAGTGTCGGAGGACAGAGTGACCCCTAAAAACAAGCCACTGTTCAAACTGGGACACTTCATGATAAAGATGAGAAGGCAGAGCCTGAGAACAACACTGTGTTGGCTTGAGCCAACACTACTGATTTCCATATCAACAACAGATGCACCAAAGCCTCCTGCACTCATCCCTGCTTCACACAGGCTCTGTTTATGCAGCTACTGAGGGCTCATATGCAAAGGGATCCCCTCCCATCACTACCACCAGCAGAGATTAGGAGACCACAGCCTCATCCACCTGCCTGCTCCCTTAACACTGCTGCGGCACTGTGGGGAAAGGGCTGCCAGGGAGGAAGGTGATGCCAGGCAATGGGCAGTATGTAAGGATGCACACCAGAATGATGACTGCAAGGCTGTGGAAGGCTTTGAAGATAAGGAGAAAACCAATCATCAGTAGAGAAGGCAGGGAAAAAACATCAGTAAAGGGATTTGGCAGCTGTAGGCTGCCTCTTCTGCCCAGTCCATCAGAGCCCCTAGCTATTCATGCAGCAGTAAAATGCTCACACTTCAGAGGTTATCAAAGAGTTTTAATTCCTCCAACAATCAGAGAATCAATGGATACAGCTACCGAATGTTGCTCTAGCCCAGAAAGGCAGCAAGAGATGCGCATCATCAAATACAGGGCCTGACACTGGTGGAGCACTCCTGGTCTCACATTGTTGCTTTGATGATTCCTTGGAGGGCTAATGGTATGGCTTTCCTCCCCAGAGCTGGGCTTCAAGCCACCTGATGGCTGCATTATGTATTCAACAGAAACACAGCACAGCTCACCACACTTTGTTATGAGAGGCATTTGCCTGTGGGAGAGCATTCAGACACAGCAAGCCTGACTGATGGAGCAAGACTGGTTGCCCCCTTTGCTCATAGAAGCAGATATTTTGAGGAAGGGAAACCACACACTCTGCTCCTGTTCCCCTGCATAGGTTGGTCTGTGGTACTGGGTTGATGCATTTCCTTTCTCAGATTTGCTGCCCTCCCAAAGGCACTGCATTTCAGGAGTGGACACACCCAAGCAGTGCAGGAAGAGTTGACTTTGATCCTGAATGTCACCAACTTGATTGTGTCTAGAATCAATACATACTGCTGAGTGCCCCTTCCTTTGTAGGTCAGCTTTTGGCCCTTCTTTGGAAGGTTACTACCAGAAGTCAACAAAGTGCTACTCCTCAGGAGTAACCAGAGACCAGGTGTCCATCCCTCAGCACATACCTTCCCTACTAGTCTATGAGAGGAGTGTCTGCTTCCCTTGCATGAAGGATTCAAGATTTTACTCCTACAGTCAAGGAAAAGCAAGCCTTGAACCCCAAAAGGACAAGCTGTCCCCTCAGACCTGCAGAAGGTTCTGCTTCACCTCTCTTTAAGCCTCCTGTACCCCTGCTACTCTGCCAGGGGCTTCATTGCCCCAGGGCATTCATCCCAGCCATGGTCCTTGGGGCAGGAATTGCCCAGTGAGCATCTGTGGTGTCCAGATTCAGGCTTTCCATCCAGAAATGCCAGAGCAATCAAAAAGCTACAGTCACCTTCAGAGCCATAAGCACTGAAGAGTACCATAAAGACATCTACACCCACTGGCAAAGGCTTAAAAGTTGAACCATCTACAGCTCTTCTCCATTACCAAGAGATGCACACCTCTCACCAACACAGTGACACCATTGGGTGGATAACACATGACAGTGTTGATATCATCCCAACAGGCATCCCAACACATCGGGCACCTCACTCCCAAAACTCTCACACACAGACTGGGCTCTGCACATTTTACTGCACCAACTCATCTGTGCAGTCCTGGAAAAGTCTTCTCCTGGAAAGGATAGGAATATAAAGAAATGGCAAATAGGGCTCTGATGAATTCAGGAGGAAAAAATGCAGTGGTGTCCTGTCATCAATATGAGACTGACTCATGCCAGACATGAGTCTGGAAGGGTCACCCCCAACTGCCTGCTTGCATGGCTACAGCCCCAGCATCAGTGTGATCCCTCAGCTCTGAGGTTGGGCTCTTGAGCTCATGGACAAGGGGATGTCTCAGGACTTGAAAAAAAACCTGCTGAAAGTATAAAACAAAGCAAAACGATAGCTCACTGAGCAGGTCCTGTTGCCTTTCCCATACCTTGTCCCTCTAGGGCTTCTGGTGGATCATGCTATGATGCAGACATAGCCCCATGAGAATCAGTGTCCATCATGACAGAGACAGATGTCCATGTGGAGAAAGGACATGAGAGATTTTGTGCAGGCCTATCACGTCTCAGTGGATGGTCCTTTGGACTCCAGAGGTTTCCTCAAAGAGGTGAAATGGGCCATCTAGCAAATTTCTTTCCTCTCACCTCACATAGCTGTTCACACTTTATCAAGGGGGGAGGAAAACATGAAGAAACAATATGAAGAGTTGCATTCTGAGTAGAAACAATTTCATTATGGCTCTGAACTGGTTTTGGAGCAGAAATTTTAAGTCAGAGTTCAGTTTAGCCCAGCAAGCTACGTGAAGCAAGTAGTTAATATAAACCCCCTTATTCTTCAGAGCAGGGCACAGGATGAAATATTATTTGCACTGTACATCTCTCTGAATGTTTCATGTGGGGCTTTGAGGGGGCCAAGTACATTATATGCCTTCAGTAAGTCCATCAGGTTTACTCACTGCAGCACTAGGTGGAAACTGGCTGCAACTCACACCCTTGGTGCCCTGACATCCTTCATGGGGAGTGGGTTTCCCGTCTAGCAGAGGGGCAAGGCCCACACGCTTTTAAACCACTGTACTAATTGTGTGCAATTACACACCGTACACACCAGTGCTCTCATTGCCAAGTAGCAGGATGCTTTTTACCTGTTGTTTTGTCCGTGAAATGTTGGCCTTGCTGCAGTGCCTGTTGGATAAGTATGAAACAGCGCTCCAGTCACAAGCTGCAGTGACTCCCTCAAGCACAGTCTTGCAGCCACACCACATGATGATCAGCCTCTGGACTGTCCTGCTATCAACTCTCTGCTCAGAAACCTTAAAGTAGGTTATTCTGTTCCGAAGAGATCTTGAAAGGAGCAAAAGCTTTTCCTGAAAAGGATAGCAGTGGACACACATAATCTGGAGTGGGTTTTTTCTGTAGGATTCCTGACTCCATGCATTTAATCTATTGAGATGTCTTTTTTTTCCCATTGCTTACAGGTGCAAAGACCAACCGAGAAGAAAAACAGTGGGATTAGGATAGCTCTACAAACAGATCCAAAATACCTCTTGAGCTAAATGCATTTCAGCACATTTCCAAGAAAGCTGCATATTTGGTTTTTTTGCAGCAGATACTTGTTTCTAAAAATACACACAACTTAAGGCTGGGAACAGCATATTTTTGAAGTAAAAGGCTTTTTTCCCCCTCAACTCTTTAAGGGTGAAAAGGCATAGAGGTTTTTAAGCCCCTTCTCACTGGGGTCATGTTCAGTAATTTTTTTCTCCCCTTTTCACAGATAGAGCAGAGCAAAACGGGTCAAAATTCAATTAGTACATTGAAGCCAACAGAACTACCCCGAGGGAGAAATTAGGTCCATGTCCCTCTCCTTAGGCTGCTAACAGACACCAAGAAATATGCACGATAGAGCAAGCTGCATTTGACAGAGGCATGTGCAACAGCAAGCCATTGATTTGGAAGCCAAAAGATCCTGTGGTTTGTCAAAATGTGGCAGGACTACGGGATGGCACTGGGTCAGTCGGGAGGTTTGTAGGTCAAGATAGCTGAGCACAACCCGGCGGAGCAGGGGAGGCTCCGGTAAATGTGCCTTGTGCTCCGGGAGGCAAGACAGTACTGCTGGTTCAGCAAGACTGCTCCCGGGTTTATGGAGCCTGGTGATTACAACAGGCTGTCATTAGGGCAGTAAAGTTTTACGAAGAGAAAGGGAGAGAGAGAGAAGAATAGGAAAGTGAACCACACCTATGACAGGAAGCATTTAAAAAATGCACACGTTTCTCACATTCATACGTGCAGGTCACATATGCAAGAGGGGTCCCTTCAGCACAAGAGCATCATTATTAGAACACGAGAGAATCTCAGCTCAGTTTCAAACTCCTGCTTGTGGCTTTTGGGTTAGTGGTTGTTGAAGGCTTCTTTTCTTTCTTTTTTCCATTTTATCCACCGAGTCAGTTACCCAGTTTTGCAGCTTGCTCTTGCAAAGGGAAGAGAGGTCTGTGCTTCTCCTGAAACTGGGAGCTGATGCAGCACGGTCCTGCCAAAACCAGGCACCTGCTTTATCCAGCCACAAAAGGTATGAGAGGGATTCGAGCCATGCAAAGGAGGGTCACCTCTCCTAGTGCAGTGCAAATACCGGGGGGAAGCACAGCCAGCGAGCCCTGGTTAAGCAGAACAAGATGGTGCAGAGGATGGAGGTGTCTCTGCAGGTGCTGCATGAGCAGCTCAGGGACGAGGCAGCACTTTGAACCCACTGAGAGCTTGTACGTGCCTATTCCTGGTAATGCCATCTGAATGTGCCACACCGGGTGAAAAAGCAACCCTAGGCTTTAATAAATACACAGACTTAAAAGAGTCTGAAATGCTGATTAAAATCTGCTGGAAATTAAGCAAGTGCTGTGAAAGCACAAAAAACCCTGGCAAAATTGAGACAAATCTTGACCATTCTTTTCATCATTTACTCTTCCAAAAAGAGACAGTCTTGAGTCTATTTGCACAGGTTTAGGCTGCACAAGATAATGCTGAAGTCAGCTCTGCAGAAGTAAACTCAAAGATCTTTGTCATGAACCTCATGCATTTTCCTACAGGACAGGGCTAGCCAGGCCAGCACCTTTCCAAGGGCTGGTTAGAGTGAGCTGCCTGGCACAGTTACAGAAGTAACACTGCCATCAGCACAGACCTATTTTAGCAAGTTTTAAGGGCAAACTTTGATCTCCAGCGTGCTTCTGAAATGTTTCACAGAAATCAAAGTAAAACCAAAACTCAGAGAACAACCTGTGATGTGAAAAACAAATTACTCAGTGATGACCTGAACTTCCTAGAAATCACTCTGAACTGCATCGAATGCACGGCATTTTTCATCTTGCTGAAGCCCCTTTTTGCCCAGCCTGCCTTTGCCGGGCGGGTAGCAGATAGGGATTCAGCATCTCTCGGGCACCACCGATGAACCCGGAGCTTGCCACCCCTAGGGTGAAGGACCTGGGTCACGCCGGGAAGCTAATGCCCTCCTAAAATCGCCCCCAGCCCCGAGCAGCCCGGAGTAACTTAGGCAGAGGGGACGGCCCGGTGGAGGGGAGTCCCCCAGGTCAGTGCGGGGGCTCCGGGCGGTGTTTCGGCCAGCGCAGCGCTGGTTCCCAGAGAGGGGGGTTTGCGTGCTCTTGGTTCTGCTCCCCGCAGCTGCCCCGCTGGAAGAGGTCAGCAAACCCAGCTGGGGGGGCAACACATCCCGCTGGGGGGCTGCGGGGCCGGGGCGGCAGCCAGAGCTGCGGCGGGCAGGGACACCCCGCCGTGCGGGAGCGGTGTGGGAGCGGTGCCGGAGCGGTGCGGGAGCGCCTGCGAGAGCCGTGCGGGAGCGGAGCGGGAGCGCTGTGGGACAGCTGTGCGGGAGCGGTGCGGGAGCGGGAGCGCAGTGCGGGAGCGGTGTGGGAGCGCAGTACGGGAGCGGTGTGGGAGCGGGAGCGCAGTGCGGGAGCGGTGTGGGAGCACGATGCAGGAGCGGATCGGGACCGGTGTGGGAGCGCCGTGCGGGAGTGGTGTGGGAACGCCCTAAGGCAGCGGTGTGGGAGCGCCGTGCGGGAGCGGTGCGGAAGCGCGGTGCAGGAGCGGATCGTGAGCGCTGTGGGAGCGCCGTGCGGGAGCGCCGCCCGGCACGCACGGACCCGCGGGCGATGCCCGGGATGGGGGTCCGGCCGGCGCCGCTGTCCGGGCGGAGCGAGCCCCGCTGTCGGCCCGGTGGTGTCTGCCGGCACGGGGCTTCGCTCCGGGCGGAACCCGGG